>JAHWFO010006730.1:786073-815938 GCA_023313115.1 Rhysida immarginata | reverse complement strand
CTAGGCCTAACATAAATTAGCCATTTTTAACAATAGGCCTAACATTAGTCATTTTAACTTTAGGCCTAACAGCACTGAATTTTAAAACGAAATGAGCACGTGCTTCGACAAAGCTTCACTATGGGCACGTGCTCCAAGCTGCCATCAACAATGCTTAAGTGATAATAAAAAGTAACAGTGTTCACTTATGACTCGTCGGTACGAATCAATTGATATATTACATGCCCTAAGTTCTTATTCTTAACATTACTGCACGTGCCTGAAGGGGCCCACGACAGCTCATCAAAAGTTGAAATATCGCAGTTGAGTTCTTCCATTTTCACGTTATCGTGCAGACACAAAGATATTGATTATGCTTGTATTCTTATATATAGCTTTAGCTAAAGCTCGTAATAAGGGCTCATTTTAGTACTTTTGGGGGTCATTTTCTCGGATGTAGCATTTCGAAATTCGAAAAGAATGTCATATTCGTCTTGTGCTCGTCATTCCCGTTCGAATGACATATTACATGCCTTATATTGCCAATAAAAAAAATTAATTGGGGGGTTTGGGCCTCAATAGTCACGTGTCTGTTAGACCGATTTCAATCACAAACTAATCAGGTGAGCTCAGGAAGGGTCTCTATCGAACAGCGAAAAAAGAACTTGATAAAGTTAAAGCATTCTCGAGAAATCGTCGGACATACGAACGGACGGACGGACAGAGAGACACACAAACAGAGCGAAACCAATATATGCTTTTCAGCATATAATAAGTCAGGCTTCGGCGCATCGTAGTTGCCATATTGGACGAATACACTGTCGATGTGAAATTGGCATTTGGGAATGTAATTTAAAAAATACTGCTGTCAAGAACAGCCTTCGACTAAGAATGCGACGAAGGTCGCTGCGAGACGCCATTTTGTGTGACGTCGACCTTGTTTGAGAATGAACCAATCCGAAGACAGTTAATGAGGCCGCGAATTTAATTGTGAAATGGAAACGGAAAGTTGTTAAATCGCCCGCTTCTCGAGCGGAAGCACCGGTATACGCTTCCTTAGCGGAATCGCTGGGGCTGATCCCGGCAATTTAATTGTAAAACAGGCTTTATTCTTTTCTGCACTATAGAGACATGGGATTCAGAGTAATAAATTGGTTCCAGGATTTTTGTTAAATTTTGTGGCATAAATTTTTGCCTTTGGAGAAAGTTTGTACCTAGTTAATTTTCCGTTATAGTTAAACCTTGCGTTAACCAAAAATCCTTCAGAAAAGTTTCCTAACATTATCACACAAAGTTTCTGCAGTTCCTTTGGTCTCTGTTTCGCAAAATAAGATTGCTCGAGTCATGTTGCAATTGCCTAAGTAGACCCATGCTTCGTTTAGGATTACCACTTTTTTCCACTTTTCTCCCGCCAGATGTTGCTCATACAATCTCCGCTCTTTGCATTGGTTAATAATGCGACTTAAATTCGTTTGGGATACTCCGACGTTGGGAAACAAAGCCAAGCGCTCCGTTTTCAAATCTTTGTTTCCATTCTCACCTATGGTCATGAGTCTTGAGTAATGACCAAAAAAGCGCGATCGCGGGTAAAAGCGGTCGAAATAAGATTCTGAAATGTGTTGCAGTAGTTACCCTACTAGATTAATTGCACAGCAGCACAATAAGGGAGTCTTTAAGTATTGAGCCGCTACTTCTCTGCATTGAGAGGCCTCAATTGCTCTGGTATGACCGTTATACGAATCCGCAAACTGGCAGTTGTTATTTTCCAAGGGTAAAGTGGGTAAGAGACCAAGGGGTCGGCCTAACCAGGTGGCTAGACTACATGGAGAATCTTGGTTCGAGTCGCTAGGGTATTACCATACAGGGCATGCACCTGATGGAGGAAGATCGCGCTCGTTGGAGATCTTCCATAGGGCTGCTGCCCCCGCGAACCTAACGGATAAGCGAGTTTGAAAAGTAAGTATACTCCGAAACAGTGCTGCGTTGGCTTATGGGATTTATAGTTTGGATGCTAGCCTTGAATTTCTTCACCATTTTAGTAGTCTGCTTTGGGCTATCGTACTTCTTACATGGCAGTTCTTCTCCCTTGTCCGAATTTATTAATCCCACTGAATATGTTATGCAAGGCTACCTTAGACATAGTAAAGTTACGACATTGCTCGATTTTCTGAGAACAGGAGAATCCTAGGGCATTTATACCGGGTTGGAACACATTAATATGACCACCTCTCCTCGAACATATTGGAACGTACTATGGTATGCAGATGAAAAATCATTGCATATCATTAAAAGCTGACAACAGCAGACCTGTAGTAGCATCCGTTAACACAGTAATTGTCGCCGTCATGGGCAGAGCAAGTGACCTGTCGGACCTCCAAAAGGGCATGATCATTGGCTATCGGGCCAAGGGGGGCAGCATTTCAGAAACGGCCACCTTTGTGAACTGCTCTAGGGCTGCCGTTGTGAAGGTGTATCGCAACTAGACGAACCAGACAGTTTCGAGCAACCGAAGAGGTAACTGTGGGACCCCACGGGCCATTGATCCTAGAGGCGAGCGTTGGTTACGACGCCTGGCCAAACCAATCGGCGTGCCACTGTTGAGCAACAGACACAGCAAATGAACAGTGAGGCCACTAGGCGTGTCAGCACCAAGACAGTCCAACGACTCTTGAGGTTGGAGCTCCGGAGCAGGCGTATGGTAACAGCACCCTTGTTGACGCCTGTGCATCGCCGAAAACGCCTCCAATTCGCAATGGACTATCGCCATTGGAACTCGGCCGAGTGGCAAAGGGTTGCTTTCTCTGACGAGTCGCGGTTTCTGGTGAACAGAGTGGACGGACGATGGAGAATTCGCCGGGAAGCATCTGAAAACAGGCATCCCGACACCATCGTTTGCAGATGACAGGCTGGTTGGGGAGGTGGGACTGTTTGGGGAATGTTTTCGTGGTATGGTCTGAGTCCACTGATACTGCTGGAGGGTACACTGAATGCTGTTCGTTACCTCACGATCGTCGCAGACCAGGTACACCCCTTCATGTCGACAGTGTTTCCTGAGGGTGATGGCACCTATCAACAGGACAATGCTCCCTGCCATACTGCCAAAATTGTCCACGGCTGGTTCGAGGAGCATGAGGATGAATTCAAGCTACTCCCATGGCCACCAAACTCCCCGGACCTCAACCCCATTGAACATTTGTGGGACCATCTCGATCGCCATGTCCGCAAGCTGGACCCTCCACCACGCACGGTGGTAGAATTACGGGATGCACTGATCGCCGAATGGTCCCAGATACCTGCAACTACCTTCCGAGGACTTATTGACACTCTGCCACGTCGACTAGCTGCTGTGCTGGCCGCCAAAGGTGGATATTCCGGATACTAGCAGGTGATCATTTTAATGTGTCCCGACCCTGTATGTTCTTCCAAAACGGGATTATTCGCGGACGCATTCTTTTGCTTTAACCTAAAATTAAAATGGCACTTCGTTTATGTTGGTAATGGCTTAACATGGTAACAATAACGTAGACTCACGACAACAATCACGATTGAAATATGCGCATAACAATTTCGTTTACATAAACGCGAATCAAATTCTTTATTCATTATACAACATTGCGTCTGGAATCTTTTCGAGGTTTCTGAGTGGTTCCCTCCTCGTGCGAGGTGTAACGCAGTTTTTCGTTCAGCAGCATTACAATAAATATCCGACGTAACGACCAACTATAACATCAAATACGTCCTCTTAGGCCCTGGCGAGATTGAGATCTGGAACTACAGGTAGCTCAAAATAAGATCTTTTCAATTTAACAAATCTTATCAAACCCAGGCATCCAAAAAACAATCTTAAATGTCACGTGGTAAACCTTACCGTCTGAGGGTCGTGACATGCTCCAGCCTCCGTAATGGAGGAGGAGAACGTCATTAAAAGGTCAATCCGAGGGACTCACGTGAGAAGAAAAGGGAACAGAGAGAGTGCAAGAGGAGGTCGAGGAGAGTGAGCGAAGGCGAGAGACAAAGAGGAAAACTGAGGAAAAAGAGTAAGAAAGAATGGAGGAGAGAAGCACTGAAAGACGATGACAGCTACAGCTGGAACGGCGAACAAACATTACTTGTTATGCCGAGGAAGCGTACTTCGTCAAGCGAGCCGTGGCGCCATAGAAAACAACTGCATTGCAAGGACGGTAACCAGAGATTTGTTTATAAAGTCGGAAAGGAGAAGGAGGTGTATTCAGCTAATACGCCGAGTGGCCATATTTTCACGAAACCGACGGAAAACGTTACAAATCTCGACAACGTCTCCCTGAACCCGAACGCTGTGAATGAGAGCTTCCCAGAGGAAGAATCCAATCGGCGCGGCAGTGACTTCAAAGATGAAGGCCAGAGACTGTGTACCGTTTCGTACCAGCTATTCCTCAAGGTAGGAGTTTTTGAATTGGTTTATCTGACAGTACTTAGCTATGCTCAGTGCGAAGATAGCGAAACGCTTTTGTACGCGTCTTACACTGAGGCGAACTTTTTACCTACCACGAATACTCGTCTGCTGGGATTGTTCCCGTTCTCCATAGTATCTTATATTATTGGAGAAACAGGGGGAATATTTCCTCAGCCTGCGGATTTCGTGACACCCTACTCAAATTCTGGCCAAGATACTTTACATCGATGGACACTCGTCGGAATTAATTCTCCCACTTCATATTGAGAAACGGGCACATTCCTTCTTTCTATATATCTTCTTTTCTCGTTAGCAGCTGTGACAGAATAAATTCAATGCTCAGCAAAAGTCAGTTTGAGAAGCCTACGGAGTTGATTATAGAGTGCTATGTTCAAGCATTAGTGTGTGCTTCATATCAGCTAAAGTGTTATTTAAAAGTGTTCCATCCCAGTGCCTTATATAAGTGTCAGTGGAATGCATTGTTGAAAGTGATAAAGAAAAAGTTTTCTCTAAAGGTGTTGCTCCATTGTGCCAGCTACAAAATATATTCAAACGTATTATTGTGTTTGATATTTATTGGTGTCATTTAAAGAGGGCACCTAAGCTTAATATTGTTAAAGTGATGTGTTTAAAAGTCTTATAGAGTGTTTCCCAGGAGTGCCATTTTTAATATTAATGTAAAATGTTTATGCTGTTTTAAATTTGATTGTGCTCTCTTTAATCTTGAGAAATTGCTAAAACGTCTGGAGTGGCAGTGCGTATACCGTATGTTTCAAAATATCCAGAACGCAGGAGATGACTTTCCCTGCATAACGTACTGTTGTGCAGGTATGCTGAAGGGCTGGTAGACAGGAGCCACTGTCTCTCAACCTCTTTTTTTCAATTAATGGATGCTCCCAGTCTCTACGAACCCCGCTATTTATTTTACATAACCTCTCTTTTCAATTAATGTATCCCGCTGGATTGGCAGAAGGGGGAGCAGTGAGTGGCCGCCTCGATCCCCGGATCCTTTCCCGCTTGACTTTTTCTTATGGGGCTATGTTAAGCACATGGTCTTCGAGACACGCCCTGCAAGCATTAACGAAATGAAGAAAAGAATTATGCAGGTGATGGCAAATATTCCTCAGGCAATCCTAATCAATGCCTGCAGTGCGTTTGAGCACCGACTATGGTAAAAATAAAATAAACACATTTGAGAAACTTTGCCACTATGTAAAACTGATTTTATGTAATTTATTTCAGCACATGGTTTATTTTAGTGGTTGGCCGAACGTTACTCTTGTTGTCATAGGTTAGGCTTTCCCTACATATAGAAGGGGCAGTTCGGGAACTTTTGAAACACACGGTATATTTGTAATATATTACTACAGTTCATTAAACGTTTTTGGTGTGTTAACGTGGCCTTTCGTGACCCTAAAAGGTTATGCGACATGTATCGTCGATATTTCCTGCTGGCATTACAAATTCCTGTGTGTGTGTGATATCGGAAGGCATCGGTGATTAACTGCTACGCAAGTGAGCGTACTTCACGGTGCTCCGTTAAATCGCATCAAAAAGTTTCTATGTTAGAGTCTGTTTCAGGAATTTCTGAGAAGTCTGTCCGCTCAAGAACTGTATGTACTTTTTCCTTGTTCAAGTTAAAGTGCGAATTAGGTTCCACTGTAATATTCTGCAAAATATACCATTTTTGTTTTCATAAGTTCCGTCTCTGTTCTCTTACCACGTGACATCAATCTTGAAATACAGCGGTTAACCATAACAAAAGGATCCGCTAGATTTAAACAAAACGCTTCTAGCATAAGTTGGTTAGGCTTTTGTGGAAAAATTTCTTCAATTAATAGATTGTTTTTGTAAGTGAAAGGGAATCTCAGCTTGTAACCGAAAACCTAAGATTACATTTCGTTCATCATAGGAAGGCTGACTATAGAAGTCTTACAATGATGGTTTACAACAGGAATAATACAGGGTGACAATTATTGAGCTATATGAAAAATAAACTTAATAGCTTTTGAACAATTTGCGCGATTCAGTCAAAACAAGCGGTTCAATGCAGGGCATGTTGGGATTTGATGTGAATAAAGTTTGCTTTAACGACGTCAGTAAGCAGAATTGTCGCATTTGGCGGACTAAAAATTCCCCATTTGGCGGGTAACTGTTTGGTGTTCAATGTCAAGTCGCGGAATAATCGGTGCGATATTCATTGAAGACACCGTGACTGCTGAACGATATCTCAAAATTTTAGAAAATGATAAAATCCTATTATCCAAAGTGATCCAGATTTCGAAAAGATGCGGTTCATGCAGGACGGAGCACAACCCCATCGGAAAGAGTGTTTGAAGTCCTGGAAGAGCACTTTGGAATGGAAATCGCTTTGCCGCCATATTCTCCTGATGTCAACCCTTGTAACTCATTTTTGTGGGGTAGTATTAAAGATAGGGTTTACGCAAATAACCCCAAAACCATTGCTCAGCTCAAAACAGCCATTCAGGTCATCGAAAGCATTTCAGCGAGTTTTGCAGAATTTTGTTCTTTTTCTGCGCCACATAATAGCCATTGATGGCAAGCATATCGAACATGTCATGAACTGAATCCGAATATACACAGTTACTTTTAACATTTGAATAAAATTTTTGAACTCAATACATTAGAATAAAATTTTTTTAACTATGTGCTTAGGTTAAAGCGCGGCTCCTTGTTCGCAAGCCATAATTACCTATGCATATAGGACATGTTTGATGTCACGGTGGCTTAGTAATTAGAGCAATACCGGACGATGATAACCCGTAGGTCCCTGGTTCGAGTCCGGGCCGTGGAATTTTCTCTAATATTTTGCTTTATTTATTCATTAAAGGCAAAAAAAAAGAAATGGTATTTGGTATAACCCTCCTTTGCGATTAATTTAATTTTATTCTTCATATTCTTCTCACCATTTTATTGAAGATGTTGAATATGTAAAACGCAAATAACAATTCAAAGAAACTGGTACAAAATATTATCTTGTTATGATTTACAACTTCTGGCACTTTTAACAAAACTCCACCGCCCTATAATTTCCTTTACTTCTATCTTCATCTGCTTTTCACCAAAGTCTGAAAAACAAATTTGCTGAATTGTATCAGACACTCAGCGAAATCGTTTACAGGCCTTGAATAGAATTCACTGAAAATAATCGTCACCTTCATCGTCATTGTTAATTTTTTTTTTTTTTTTTTTTTTTTAGAAAAAAAAAATTCAATACGAAGTATTTATTTATTTATTTATTTTCGGTAAAAAATAATAATACATCAGTGCCCAACAGAGCCAGTATGGTCCAAGATCGACTAGTTAGGTCTCTGAGGGCACGACACAGAACAATGAAAAAAATACAGTTAGTAGTTAAAATACAGAAAAAATAGACAAATAAAAATACTTAAATGCTAAAAACAGTTTCAAAATACATAAAATTAGATAAAATAAGAAAATTAGATTAATTGACAAGATTAACATGATAACGGCTACACCTGGTCATATATAATAAAAAACAATGAACAAATAAATATAACTAAAGTAATTAATAATCAGACAAATTAAATTAAAAGAGGTCACTCAAAAAAACAAATGATGTATGAAAAATATAATATCTTAAGCTATAGAACAAAGATAGATTCTATTTGAATAATTATAAAGTTATTAGGATAGTTGATTAAACAGCTCACCAAAATTTATTGTAAATTGACATAATTTCCCAGAGAGAATGAAATTTTTTAACGCTTTGCGGAAAGCAGAAAAAATAGGTAAAGAGCGAATTTCGAAAGGTAACAAGGACCAACACTCGATTCCGGTTATTGAAATGCACCTAGATTGGTAATTATGTCGGATAATAGGCAAGTAAATACTTCCTGCATTATGAGTAGCATAACCATGAATATCTTGATGTAAATTAATTCTGATAGAAGGAAAAATGATTAGTTGAGCATTAATGGCTTTGTAAATAAAAGAACTTAGTTGAATGATATAAATCTGATAGACTGTGGGAATACCAACGACTGAGAAATAGTGTGAGATAGAAGACGATTTACTAACTTTAAGTAAGGTTCGCAGAAACCATTTTTGAAGTTTTAGTAGTCTTGTTAAATTATAAGAAGTGGACGATCCCCAAAAAATTATACAATAGCAGAGAGCGGAATGAATCCAAGAAAAATAAAGTAATAAGATATGATAAGGAAGGTAATTTAATCGGGAGATCATTCCCTGTTTCCTATTCAATTTAGAGACAAGAGAATCAATATGATAGTCCCATGTCAAATCATGGGAAAGTGTTAAACCCAGGTATTTAAATACTCTAATACAAGATATGAGTTGATTATCGTAGAAAATTGGAGAAGAAACAGGTATATTGTCTTATTCCGTTAGAAGAAAAACATTAGTTTAGTTTTGTCAACGTTGACAGTTAACTGATTCATTACATTCCAATTTTTAAGGCGGCTAAGAATTGTGTTAAGAGACTCAAGAATTTGATTAACATCTCTATCCGAGAGCAGTAACGTAACATCATCGGCATAAAGAATTGTTTTAGTTGAAATAAGGTAATTAGGAAGGTCATTAATGAAAAGATTTAACAAGATAGGGGATAGAATCGACCCTTGGGGGACACCGAGATTACGGGTCAAGATTGCGGAGGATTTGCCAGAAAAAGCTAAGTAATGACGCCGATTAATTAATAAGTTATAGAGCCAATTTAAAGGAGGTCCGCGAATGTTATAGTAAGAAGAGAGCTTAAAAAGTAGATGAGGAATAGATATAGAATCAAAAACTTTTGTGTAGTCAATGAAAATAGCTGCAGTAAACTTATTATTAGATTGCTCTGTAGAAACAAATTCGGTGAGCTCATAGATCGCTGTCTCAACATTTTTGTTAGGAATAAATCCATGCTGAGAAGGACTAATCAACTTATGGGAGTAAATCAATTGTGAAAGGCGATTATAGAAAAGTTTTTCAAAAATTTTAGCAAAAATACGCAAAGACGAAATGGGACGATAGTTGGATTACGATTTTACATCACCCTTTTAAATAATGGAGTGACTTTCGTTATTTTCAAAGAAGATGGATATGAGCCTGAAATCAGAGAATGATTGAAAATATGAGAAAAGGTTTAGCGGCGATAATGGCTTCAGAGCATAAGTCAAGAGGGTCAGGGGCTAAGGAAGATTTTAACTGTAGACGGAATAGCAAAGAAAGTAGGAACATTAGTCGAGATATAAGGAGGATAATTTAAAATAGGGCTATTTGGGAACGAAGAGGGGGGTAATAGAGAAGAGAGAAAATCAGTCAAAGATGACGAATCAATTGAGTTTGGATGGGTAAACGGAGAATTGGAAGAGTGGGAACTCTTAGAAAGTTTATTTAATAGGTTCCATTTATGCTTATTAGATGATAATTGATTAAACAAAGTATTAAAATACCGCTCCTTCGATCTATTTATTAAATTTTTTATATAATTTGAGCAGTCTTTAAAAGTTCTCTTTAATAGTGGTGAAGGTTTTTTTCGCAACTTGCGATATAAAGAGTTTTTTCTTTTAGATAATGATAGAATGTATGGAGAAATCCAAGGTTTGATAACAGTTTTTTCATTAATAAAGTGATTAGACTTTTTAAGCGTAAAATACCGGTTATAGCCGAGCTTAAAATGAATTAAAAAAGAATCAAACAAGAGATCGCTATCATTAGTATTCGGTAAAACAGTGGACCAATCAGTAAGCGCCAGAAATGAAGTGAAAATAGCTAGTCGTGTATGTGATATGATTCGAAATGAGGTAGGTGAACTAATAGGAAAAGTAGGTTGAATATTAGTATTGAATATAGTGAGCATTGGAAAATGGTCAGATATGGATAAATCTAAAGTGTTACTACATACTATAGAGTTAAAGTTTGAGAAACAAGCATCAATCGCGAAGTAAGAGTAATAACGTAAAGAAAAATGAGAAAATAATAAGGCTGTAGGAACTATTCCAGATCTAAGAATAGGATCTAAGAGAAGGTTAAGGCTGGAAGAAGGTTTACTAAAATCAATATTAATATCACCTACAAGTATTATAGTTTTACGGAGCTTTTGTAAATCAAAGAGAAGTGAAGAAATAAACGAGCAGAAAGATGAAAAATTACCAGATGGAGGACGATAAATTGCAATGACTAAATATTTATCGTTAAGGCAAATTGTTAATATTTCAACATTGGGTGTAATTAAAGAAAACTGATCCAAGATGACAAAAGTTAGATTTTCGTAGATATACTTACCTATGCCGCCTTTGCACTTATTAGTCCGATACACTGAGATTGCTTTATAATTAGGAATATCGGGTAAGGCGAACGAATCATTACACCATGTCTCAGTGAGAACTATTATTTTGGGAATTACAGATATATGGTGTAATGATAAGAGCATATTGGTAAAATTCGCGTTAATGCTTCTGATGTTTAAATAATAAAGGGACAAATTACGTGGGGAAGCTCCGCTAGGATCTTTTTTTAATATTTCGTTCAGAACCTCCAATTTCATAGGATGTAAAAAAGACATATTGAAAAAAAATTATAAACCAAACAAAATAAAAAAGAATAAACAAACAAAAAAAACAAACTCAAAAACAATTAAAAAAACTAGAAAAACGGTGAAAAAAATTAACGTTAAAAAAATGAATTGAGCAAACTGAGAATAAACTCATACATATCCCAACAAATTATTAGAAAATAAATCTTAAGTTATTATAAGCAAGATAATCCATTATAAACAAAACACGTTAAATTGTTGTACGACTAGCAGTGGCCAGAGTCACGGAACTTCACAATATTGGAGACAAAATGTATTCTAACCGGCCTCCCATTCGGGCCTTTAGTGAAGATTCTTCCTCGAAAAACCCACACGTTTGAGGGACCTAAAATTCGTTTGGCTTCGCGTAGGAGTCCATAGCGATGTTTAGTAAGGTCCTCTAAGACGACAACGGGAGACGGACGAAACTTGTTCCGATTCTTTAAAATTAAGTTCTGGACAATAGAAGAGCCAAAATGCACTAAAATAGGGCGAATGCTGTTTTCACGGCGCTGACCCAGGCGATGTACAGCGACTATATCGGTTGGTGTTAAATTAACATTAATTTCTGAAGAACAGAGATCCATCACTTTAACCTTAAGATCTTCAGTAGGAGACTCTGAGACCCCAAGAAAGCGAAGACTGTTTCTTCTACTGTATTGCTCCATTTCATCCAGCTTATGCCATATAGATTCAAACTGTGACGAATTTGCCCGGAAAAAGCTCTTTCTGAAACCGCAATATATCAGTAGATAAATTCCTAATCTGCTTCTCGAGTTCAGAGATTCGAGCAATGGACAACTCCATTGACTGAATCAAGGGTTGCACTCGTTTCGAAGTTTCAGATAATTGATTTTCCGACTGAGTTCCAGACTTAGAAAGTAGACGGGATATCAATTTGTCTAAAACACTATCGTCTTGAAGATAGGAATCTAGAGTCTTCTCAATTAGCTGTACTAAAGAATCTTCAGATAACTCATCCGGGAGGCCCGAGGATTGCAGATTGCGTGAATTATTTGGTTTGCTCCCTTTATCGGCTGGCTTCGGCATTATTTGATTAATTGCAGCTCAATCAATAAAAAACAAATAACAAAATGTAGTGGAGTCAAGAGTATTAATTCCTCTAAAGCACAATACACTTTCAGTTCAAAGAATGAACAAATGGAATAATCCGAGTTTCTAATCGGTTACATAACGCCATAAAAAATTCAAAAAAAAAATATCATTTACTTGTAATCGCAGTATGGAGAATAATATTAACAGAATCGCAACATGAAGCGAGTCCAAATCACAACATGAAGAATAGTGAAATGTAAATCATACTCCAATGAAAGAAGTCTGAAGCATTAACATTTCTCACTCAGCAATGCACAATTCGGACGAAGAGCTCAAGCAAACGCGGCTTGCTTGGACGCCATCTTGCTTGTCCATCCATGGCAAACGAGGGAATATAATAATTTTTCTTTCTCTTATTAAGTACAGTCTAGTTATTCCATCGAAAAATAATTTATATAGAGATGTATTCGAATGTATTCTTGAAAGGAGCTCACCAATAGAAGAAGAAACAAAGGGCGCCTACGAATTTCCCTCAATTCTTCTTTAGCGATCAACGTTAAAATTCTTTTCACTTTCGATTTATCATTAATATTTTTCTTTTTCCATCCCTTCAATAATGGCCCTTTGATTTGATTAAAGAATTTCAATTTCTCATCCATTTCTATTATTCTTACAGATGATTTCCTGAAACGGGAAACAGTCCACTCCTAGAAGTTAGATGTAAGAAAACTGAAGGTAAACTTCGTCTTGAATCATCGGAAGTAATATTTTCCTGTCTTTCAACTAATTCATTGTAGCCATCTATAATAACCAGGATTTGTTGCTGATAATAAACTAAACATTTAAGAAAATCATCGAAAGAATAATCTGAACAATATATTGTTATCAAGACAGTTTCAAGAGTATCGTTTTGTAGTAGGAAATCTGTCGATTCCAGAAAAATATCATTTTAAATATTAATTTTAAATATTCCCATTTGCCCCCCAGTCATTCCGTAACTTTAAATAGTGTTGTCTTTCCCATTCTAGAAGATGCTTTCATGATAATCTTAAAAGAAGCGCTCAGATGTTCATCTGTTCTATTAAATAACCTGCTGTTATTTTCTGTAACTTCAAACTTATATATAAATCTTCTAATAATAATGCTTGTCCATCCATGCCAAACGAGGGAATGTAATATTCGTATAGGATTGATTTAGAGAATTTCTTCTGCAACTTCTATAAAAAAATAGAAAATTTTAGAATAAGTCATTGCAGTATTATCAAATTCAGATATTCAAGTAATATGGGTTATGTGAGCCTTTAAACATTTATATTCATGAGTAGTAATGTTCTGAATAAATTGAAAAGGTCCGAAACCAAAACAAGCATTACTCTTTGGGTGTTGCACAAAATCATTGCTTCATATTGTTCCATTTCACTCATGTAATAATCAGATACTGGGTAAAATGTAACATAACCCTGATTATTAGACTATTTTTGACTAAACTAAGATCCAGTAATGTCAATTTCGTTATTGTGATAAATTATTTCTGTCAGTGGAAAAAAGTTAACTGAATAAACATTATGGAAATACTTCTTTCTGCTAAAATAAGCAACATAATTCCTAACCAGGAATATTTATTGCAGGGCAGTATATTAGATCTGTCCTGTGAAGCTTTACTTCACAGATTAAAAGGATTGTGTGATAATGTTGATTCAGGAACAGAAACCTTCCACGATCATGAAATGGTGTATCAAATACGAGGTGGTACAATGACTACACCAGTAATATTTAGGGCTAGAAGAGCACTTGACCATCCTGATGCCCCATGGCATTTACGTTACATTGGTCAGCCCGAAATTGGAGACAACAGCCGGCCCACCCTCGTGCGCAGTTACATTGATGTTACAACTTCCAATAATCTTGTGCAGTTTTTAAAAGAAATGGGCTTTAGATTAGATCATGAATTCATACTGAAAGGCTACGTGTTTCATAAGGGAAGAATGAAAATAACTGTAGCTAAAGTGTTTGTAATGCCTCAGAATGGAAATACTAACAATATTGAACCTTTATCAGATTCATATTTAGTAGAATTAAGTGTCGTTGCATCCACTGGGCAGGATCATTTGGCAGAGGACTTAAAGACATTTGCTGAACAATTACGGCCTCTGGTGCAGTTGGATAAAATTGATCACAGGCGGCTTCATCATGTTTAACATATTTTTATCTTAAATTTAATTTCTTTGTATTATATAAAAATCATTGATAATTTTGAAATAAAAGAGCTGCTGCTTTAATCAATAAGATCGTGGATTCAGATATGCAACAAAATATTTAGTACAATTTCACTATATTGGTACGTTGTGATATTTCTATTATCAAGAGTGTATCTAGTGCATTACTGCTCATAAATAACAATACTCAAAATTCAAGAGGTTAAGTTTGTAAAAATGTAAAGGCAGTAAGATATTGAGGGTCGTCTGGAAAGTAGAATCTGTCTCGAATTAAAAAGTATCTACGGAATTTCTGATCAAAACGGTATTTCTAATACAGCTACAGTATATACAGGGTGATTCTAAAATGGCGACTCAAAAAGCGCTATTCTGTGTGAGAAGTTTGGCCTCCCTGCCTATCTCTCCAGCTGCCATTTTACTAACATTAGCTTGGCGGCCATTTTAATGTTAGTAGCCATTTTAAAAAGTTATCCCGTTTACTAACATTAATGGCGCCATCTTTGTACAGGGATTCCGTTAGGGGATGATCGTCATTACCGTATCCTTTATCTGTTGAAACCAACGAGATTAATATAACTAGAGCGGAAATAACGACGCCATATTGGGAGCGAATTGAAGCGATGTCCGCCATTGCTGTTGAAGTAAAAATTTGAAATACTATGATGTGAAGTCATAATAAGAAGTATAAACATTCGTTTTATTACAATCACATTTATCATGGTGTTGTATGCAGGAACTGAATATAAAATGGAAATTTTAAATCTCTGTGAAATTTAATGCATTTATTATCTTATATAATATTATTATATACAGAAATATAAGAAATTTGCTACATTAAAACCCTACCATACTGCTATTCCTAGACTCTTTTATTTTTTTTATGTTTACAGCAAAATTAAGCATTACGTAGTTATTAGACTTATTTTACTTTCTCCAAGTACTTCACTCCTTCATATGGTCGCGTGCAAGTTTGAGCGTCCCATGTTGCATTGTTTTCGCGTGGCACAATTCTAAAGCTTGCGCACTGGCAAGTAGATGTAAAACACAATGGATCTGAATCAGTAGGCGTGGCGCGTTATGATTATCTATGATTATTCCAAAGGCTTAGAAATGTCGGATTGTTTTGAAACTTTACAACAGGCATTTTCTGATAGAGCTCCGAGTAAAGCCACAGTTTCCTCCTGGTTTCGCGAGTTTAAGAAGGAAAGACAGGTCAACTGATGCAGTTACGCCGGAAAAAGTCCGTGCTGTTTCGGATATGATAACGAATGACATTCGGATAACCTATCTCTGATTGCGTCAAGCCTAGCACATCGGATCATCATCGACTAAAACACTCTTGCATGATGACCTGCAACTCAGGAATTTTTCATCGCGATGGATCCCCGGTTTGTTGACCCAGAAGCAGAAAACAGCCCGAGTGCAGTGGTGCCAAGAAACGTTCGAAAGGTGACAACGACATCTGCACAGATGAAGACACATGACTCTATCATTACGACCTCGAGACTAAAGAATAATCTAAACAGTGGCTCTCCAAATGGCAAAGACCACCACAGAAATGCAAACGTTCTCGGAGTGTTCAGAAGGTGATGGTGGCAACTTTCTTCTGTTCCACTGGCCATGTGTGTACTTTTGTGCTTGAAAGTAAAAAGGTGGTTAAATCAGAGTTGTAGAAAAATGGAAGGAAAAGCGTCCGATGACCGGAAGAAGAGGTATATTGTCTCAGCATATGCCGCTGTTAAGACAACTGAGTTTTTCTGTGAAAATCGGATCAATTTCAATCGAGCGATGAGATTATTGTGGATCTGCGGTTTCTTCTCATCGCTCGACTGATCTTTGTGTCCACAGTTTCTTGGCGAATTCTTCTTCTCGGATCAGTTATGTTGACGTTTCTCCCTACTGTCCAAACTTGTCATCTTGCGAGTTCTTTTTGTTCTCCACAGTCAAGAGATAATCTCCTAGTAGCGTACAATAACTTCATTTCGGAGCTCACATGCAGGTGGACTAGAAAAACTGCATGTCCGAGGATGAAACTTTGTGTAGAGGCCAAGAGAGAGTACTTTGAAAAGTGCTAACAGAATGGTCTTCTTAAGATGCATGCAGTGATCCTAGCTAAAAACGTTTAGAGGACCACTCGTATTTACAGGGTGCGGCAGGTATTTGAGAACACGTGAGTATGACATAATAGTCAGTACGTCATACTATTTAACAATTCCGAAACTAGGCAGATAAACATGGCGGATCTAAAGATAACCCAGAAAATGAAGCGACATGCTGTCATCGTCTCCTTGGCTGCAGGACACTCCGACTCCGAGATTGCTGCATTCCTGAAAGTCGCCCGTTCGTTCGTGTTCAAAGTTCGGGGAGAACTGGACGCTGCCAGTGGTGATGTGCCAACGAGATTGTCGGCGCTAGGACCGTATCAGTACGCCGGACTTCATCCGTTTTGTCCAAGCTGCAATCGATGAGGACCCTGGGAAGTCCAGAAGGGCACTCGGAAGGGAACCGATGTGTTGGCAAGAGTTGTGAAGCCCTGGATTACTGCTGTAGCAGTGGTAGGCCGTATGTTTTTTAAACAGGACTCTGCTCCATGTCTTAAGGCCCACGGCATCCAAGTATGGATGACCACGAATCTTCACGACCACATCCCTCCCAACATGTGCCCCCCCCCCCCCAGCTCCCCTGATCTCAATCCTTTGGACTATTACGTCTGGGGCGTCGTTGAGAGGGAGTCCAACAAGCATCCACACAACACCGTTGAAGCTCTCAGGCCAGCTATTGTGAAGGCAATGGCAGAAATCCAGAAGACCTAGGTCATTGCTCTCTGCCAGCGGTTCCGACAGCGTGTGGAGGCTGTCATTGCGGCGGACGGTGGTTTTATTGAATAACAATATGTATTTTGTAGTCCTTTGTACAAAAAATGTAAATTGTATTAAAGGCTCTATGGTATCTTAAATGTCTGCTCCTTTTACCTCCGGACGTCGTTTTATTTCTCAGATACCTGCCGCACCCTGTATATGGCATTCTAGGTTTCCTTTTTAAATATAAGTAATTCATATGATCCAGAGTCCTCAGTGAAATGACCGATTAACAAAAAAAAAGGGGGGGGGGATTACGGATGATTAGGGAGAAGTATGATACTATGTAATGTCTGAAATGCAGCTTCCCTTTTTATTTGTTAATTTAGTTTGTTACTAATCTTTACGGTCTAACTAATCATTCAGAAATCATTAAAATTGTCATTACAAAAATTGCATAAAATTACCTTCCAAATCAAAACCAGGCTCTTCCGTTTTCCTTATATCTATTTCATAAAAAAGATAAAGAAAGCTTTGTTTTATAAAAATAATTATGAAGTCATGAGAACATATCTAAATAAAAAAAAAAAAAATTTTACTTCTGACAAAATATTTTATGTTATGCAACCCTTTAACACCGAAAATAAATATATATTAAATTTATTTTAAACTTATTTCTTAATTATTCATTATTCATTTCTATACAGTATAGCCGTGATCATATAATCATATTAGGTGAGCAAACAAGAAAAAAATCTACATATTGGTGAAAAAAATGGCTATATTTATTTGTGAATTACCTTTATATTTTTATAGGTTATTTTGTGTATTTAATTTGCGCCGCTGCACAATGTGCTGCACGGTGGTCCTGGGTTACAATGTACGAGAAGATATCAGAAAGTAACGCCATTTATTTTTTCAAGAAATTTACGAAACATACAGGTAAACAACTAAGTGCAGCTGAAACTACAATTCTTTATCTATGTTTCCACAAACACCTTGAGGATTTTGGCATTTATACCATATTGCACCAGTTTTAGAATACCTCGATCATAGAACTCCATCGGTGTGAATACAGCCAATGGCGCACGGAAGAGTTGAGTTCCTTTTCAGTCTCAACCTCTGGCCACCCAGAAATCTCTTCAGAGGACCAAACAGTTGGTAGTCCGAGGGCGCTAAGTCCGGATTATAGGCTGGGTGGACCAGAACCTTCAAACCGTAACGGACTAGTTTTGCTTCGACGACATTAGCCATATCCGGGCGTGAGTTGTCGTGAAGTCGAACATTGTTTCCTCTTTCTCTTCGCTTATTTCGAATGATACACCTCAGTTTAGTCAACGTGGGGCGTTAAAAGTTGACCCACGAGGCAGGACCTCTGCGAGTAGGATCCTTCCATATCCCAAAAAACTGTAAATATAATCTTACGAGCTGAAGGAGGAGAAACTTTGAATTTTTTGCGAATCGTAGAATGTGGATGTTTCCACACAATGCTTGCAGTTTTAAGCTCAAGTGTGAAGTGCAATATCCAGGATAACCTCCTATGACAATGCCATTCAAAAACGCATTTTCCTCCAGGTTATACCACTGCAGATGTTGTAGACTGCACGCCATTCTATTGCCGGTCTGTTTTGATGTCAGACTTTTTGGAATCTAACGCGAACAGACTTTGCGGTATCCAAGCTTCTCATGCAGATCCTTAGGATATCTGAACGTTTTATTTACTTCTTTCAAGAAAGTGGGACAGTTTCTCTGATTGTGTTGTTGATCGGCCAGAACGCTGTTTATCGGCAAGTCTAATTCTTCCTTCCAGAAACATTTTACAGCATTTGCACACATTGGAATAATCCAGACAGTCGGTACCGTAAACTTCTACCATTTCTCCAAGAATTTTAGTGGGTTTCTTACCTTTTTGCGAAAAGAAACCTTATAACAGCTCGCTGTTTTTCCATTGTAGACGGTGTGATAGCAGCGGCCGTTTTATAAAACGACTGGTAGAACGTAGTGGGCATGCGCAGAAATAATTCTTGTTATGCAATGTCTGTTATGTACTCAGCCTTCTTTTTGGATATGTTATCTTTTACGCGCGACTATATTTCCTCCGTTGAAAAATAAATGGCGTTACTTTCTGATATCCCCTCGTATAAAAAAATTAAACGAAATTTCAAAACTTTAAACAACCTCGGAATATAGTTTCCGCTAGATCAACTCTCTGGATACTCCTCAGCGCACCAGTAAGCTTTGTAATCGTTGCTCTTGCTCCCTCCCTCTGTTTCCATCTTTCGAGGGCACGACGGATAAACCCTCCTCTTCCCTCCCTGGATACGATGCTTGCGAATTCTATCTCGTCTGTGTCTGCTTCCTTAAAATCAAGGAGTCTAAACAGTCTCTTGGAGTTTTGGGTTGTAAGGTTCTGTGAAAGAAGCCATGATAGTTCATTCCATTGTTTTTTTGCACCTTCGGATAAAAAAAAGATACAGTTTATACAGCTGACATTATCTCGAGCAATTAAATATTTATAATTTTTTTTTTGTTATAAACTTACCCATGTCCGAAACTGGTTTACCTTGAACGCTGTCCTCATTATCATCAGCCACAGAATTCTTAAATGATAAATAATTTATTTATTTATTTTATTTACTTATTTATTTTGTAATTTTGCAAGCAACAGGCTATGAAACAGCTTACAAGAATAAAATTATAGGTAATAGAATATAAAAAAGAACAAATATAATACAATACTCATTTCCAAAAAAGTTGGGACAGTGCAACATATAAGAAGAACTCCAACACATTTGTTTGGATTATTGTATTGCCGTTTATTTCAACGCATTACAATACATAAACGATAAATTAGGCATGGGATCACATATCTTATATGCTTAAAGAAAGATACAGGTGGTTTTCCTGTTTGGCACGTGCAACACACTCCCAAAAAAGTTGGGACAGCACGGCGTTTACCACGGTGTGGCGTCACGTCTCCTCTTGATGACACACTGCAATCTTCTGGGCATCGATGACACCAATCTTTCTAACACCGTAACCGGAATTCTGTCCCTTTCCTGATAAATATAGGTTTTCAGCTGTTCAACTGTCCGGGTCTCGTCGCTGTCGTAGTTTTCGTTTAATAATACGCCAAACGTTTTCTATAGGCAACAGATCCGGGCTGCAAGGGGGCCAATCCAACATACGAATGCGCTGCCGACGTAGCCATGCAGAAGTTATGCGCGCTGCATGCGGTCTGGCGTTGTCTTGTTGAAATATACACTGACGTCGTCCAAACAGGCGCCTCTTAGATGGCACCATAGCTTGTTCCAGGATCTGTATATACGCTTCAGCATTGACGGTGCCATTGCAGATGTGCAAGTCTCCCATTCCATGGCCACTAATACAGCCCCAGACCATGACAGACGGTGGTTTCTGTACCGAACGCCTGTAGCACGCGGGAATATCCTTTTCGTCTTTGGTCCGGAGTGTACGGCGTCCATTATTTCCGTAAACAATCGTAAAGGTTGATTCATCGGACCACAATATGTTCTTCCAGCGTGCTTGGGACCAATTGCGATGGGCTCGAGCCCATATCAGACGGCGACGTTGCTGTCGTTTGTTGATGTATGGCTTCCGTTGTGCACAGTATGACTTAAGTTTGCATTTGTGGATGCACCGACGTACAGTATTCAACGATAATGGCTTCCCGAAGAAATCGCGGGCCCACGTGGCTATGTCCGTAATCGCAGCATTCCTATGCGTGACGCAGTGACGTCGGAGGATCCGAAGAGCTCGAGCATTCAGAATAGGTTTTCTACCTTGGCCTTTCCGAACTGTGATCTCACCACTATCTCGGTAGCGCTTGATAATATTATGTACTGTAGATGATGACAGGTTAAATCTTCTGGCTATTGCACGCTGAGAAACGTTGTTTGTGAATTCTTGAATGATTCGAACACGAAGATCTTCGCTAACTGGCTTGCCTCGACCCATCGTTCCGAATAAGTTACCTGAACGGCGGATGGCAACTATTATTTATACGGAATGTAGTACGACGTCATCATTCTAGATTATTCCCGAACAATTCGGAAGGTTCAACTACTAACGGCGCTTTCTACAACGTATGTCCCTACTATTTTGGAACGTGTTGCAACACCCCCATTCAAAATGAACGTCCCGGCCACGGTACAAAATGTTTTGGTGCACACAGTATATTTATGTCATTTCATAAACGTATCTGCTATTTTGTATTCGCGAGAAACTTTTGTTACATCATCCCTTTTTGTTTTTTCTATATATTTTGCACTGTCCCAACTTTTTTGGAAATGAGTATTGTAATATTAAATATAACAAGGAAAAAGATCAATGTAATAATGCACAGTATGCAGATAATGTTTAAATTGCAAATAACGTAATGCATTTTTTATAAATTTCTCAATTCAAAAAAGCTATTTATATCTTACTGAACTTGTATGTAATTACTAAATGTACAAACCATTATGTTTGTAGTATAGAGTCTGGTGTTTAGAAGAACCAATTTTATAAGTTTTATTGAATTTTAAGAATCATTAATTTAGTTCAACATGGCCCACATACAATTTTTTTTTCAAAAGATTCGTGCCATAAAGTGTGATTTGGACACACTTGAATAGCATCATAAAAGGGGGTCCTAGTGACTATAATGCAATATCTCTCCTTAAATAATGCTTATGCCCATAGGAGAATGAGGACGAATGCGACAAAACAGATTTCCTAATTTTTGGTAGTCTTATAAATAGTTTCAGAAAACATTAAACTACAACATGTAATAATGTTAATCTTTAGTATTCTACGAAAGATGATTACATTCTAAAATATATAATAGAGCAGGAAACATGTATATTTGATTAAGCAAGGTCATTTTTCCAACATATAGGCGACGAATGAGACATGTTGGAAAATATCTTCTGATATATATGAAAAGCGTTTTATTTCTTACTAACCAGAAATACAATAATACATTGAATGTCTTCTAACAGTTGCAGTAATTCGGTCACAAAAATAATATTAGTTAACATCATAATTTGTCAAGTCTATTTCTAAGCATAGCAATACACTACATGATCAAAGGAGTTGGGACACCTGTTGCTCTACCGTAAAGCCACAAAAAGCTTCAATCAGTAGTGTGTAGGGCCACCCCGAGCTGCTATTACTGCCTCCACCCTACATGGCATACTGCCTAGAAGTTTACGGTATGTGTCCACAGGTATTGACCTCCATTCCTCGAGGAGAGTCGTGGTCAGTTCCTGGACAGAGGTAGGGCGAACCATCCTGGATCTCACACGTCGTTCCAATTCGTCCCAAAGATGTTCGATGGGGTTGAGATCAGGACTCTGGGCGGGCCAATTCAGTTCTTCAACCCGCATCTCGTCAAACCATTCAGATATGGATCTTGCTTTGTGGCAAGGCGCATTGTCGTGCTGGAAGAGGAACGGCCCGTCACCGAATTGTTCCCACAGCGCTGGAAGTGCCCCGTTGTCCAGAATGGTCCTGTAGCCATCAGCATTGAGGTTTCCGTCCACCTTGATGAGCGAGCCCAGTCCACCCCCAGACCATCACTCCACTTCCAGGTGTTCACAGGGGTGTCCCAGCTCCTTTGATCATATAGTGTAGGTGTTAACGTCAGTACAACATCTTTTTTGTGGACATAACTGCTGTCTTCCAGACAGGGATACCATGATTTCAACCGCTTTCTTTATCAGGAATGTGACCTCAAACGCCATGTTACTTGTGTCCCCTAACCCCAAATCCCATTTTTTACCCCAACCTAGGTTATTGCTTAAACTTTTAACTCTAACCAAACCCTTCCATAAAAAGCAGTGCATTTTGAGTCAATCTTGTAATAATTTTGAGTAAATCTTATAATAATCATATAAATCGTCTAGGAGGTTTTGCTGGGATTATTACACCTTTCTGTTCGTACTTTTGCACAACATTATGCACAGGGTCGAGGATCCTCGAGCAAAGCACTGATTTCCTTATGTGTTAAACATCTCTTTGTATTCTGCCATTGTGAAATTGAAAGTTGGTTTTTGAGTTCCAAAGAAAATTCCCATTTTCTGATTAAAACTGTTTTTCCATATTCATTTCTGCATTTTAAGGATTGCTTGAAGAGTCCGTATTGAAGAGTAAGCATTAATTATTACTCTTACTATGTTAAAGCTTATATAAGAGTAGAAGTTGTAATAATGGATAATTAATTTAAAAAAATAGGAACTCCATTTTTAATTAAAAGAAATAGAAATAGAAATAAAAATAAATAATAAAAACAATTGATAAATAAAGGTCACCCGATGTGGAACAAAGTCAAAATCATTGGTAAAGAAATAAATTACAAAAAAGGCTAATAAAAGAAATCATCAACATTATTTCGAATGAAAACAATTTAGCCAAACCATCTAGAGAAATTAATAATAAACGAAAATTACTACTAAAAAAATAAAAAATTATAACACAATTTACCAATAAAAAATTATAACATTTCCCTTGCTCTCAAACAATCCTAATACGACTATCCTGTTCACAACAATCAAACATTATCACCTCAATTTTAATAATACACATCGTTTTTTATTTTATTATTTTACTAGCAGACCCGGCAATGCTTCGCTATTATTATATATGAGCGCCTTTTAATGAAGCGCCATCTTTTGACTTTCTACGAACTGTATTAAGCTGAGAATATTCCAAAAACTTTAAATTAAGATATCTTTTTTTTTTTTCCCTTAACCCTATATGTTGCCGCAAGCTACACTCAGCCATTGATATCTAATACTACTGGATGGTTGACTTAATAGCGAATGTTTCTGGCAAAAAATACCAAGTCCTCTAAGATTATCGAGTAGTTGTGTCATGGCTGTCCAATACCACAATAGGCTATGTATGCTAATTTTACGAACTTTGGAAATTTTTCTTTATACAATTTTAATTGAAAAATAAGATAAAATATGCTACGTGGAGAAAATTATGCATTTTTTAAGAATTTCACTGAACCTCATTGCAATCGCGTCCTCAAAGGTCATCGGTTAGTTGTGTCAGATAACAATGGCCAATTTCAGGCAGAATCTTTTTCATGCAAACTCGCCTTGAGTGGGCCATCCAGTAGTATTAGATATCAATGCACTCAACCATGGATTAAAGAAACAGGATGGACGACTCCCTATACTTCCCCAGCAAGTTTGATTTCAGAGCAACATCTGGATTTTTGCATGAAAACTAGCATCTGTCGTTGTCCATAAGCTAATGGTTATTGTTGACATATTGTTGCTAGGATACCAGAAACAGCTGCGATTTCTTTCAAACGATATATATATATTATTTGAATTTATAATGGTGGTCATCAACCAGCAGTCCATTTCAGAAGTTAAAGCAACGCTAGCTATTGGTCCTGCTCCGCCACCACCTCTCAATGCGACCTATGATTGAGATCATGTGTACAATTATGATTTAAGGAAGATATATTTTCCATTTTCATTTTGGTATCTTTTAATGTAATTTTTAATATAATTTTTAAAACTCCCCCACCCCGTTACCCCTTTAGGAATGGAATTTTGAAAAACCGTTTCTTAGTGAGCGCCTACATGGTAAAATAAGTACAGTAAGTTAAACCTCGACTATAGAAGGAGATGAAGCCAGAAACTGTGGACACAGATTAACAAGAACAACAGGAAACCACTATTCCACATCAGATGTTTATTACAACGTATGCGCATTTCGGCAGCCAAGCTGCCTTCCTCAGCGAATACAAGAACTTGATCAGACCAGAGGAGTTCTGTTCTGATAAAGTAGAAGAATTACAGAGTCACTTATATAGTAAAAGACAGTTAGTTACAATCCAATAACAGAAATAAATGCAAGTACATAAATTGAAATTACTGGTAGACGATGATCAACCAATCAGGAATCATTGTTGTCTATGGTGCGTTTATTCTTTCCATAGGTCAGTTTGGGAATATGCAAAAAAATTTTTTTTTTTTTTTTTTTTTTTTGCCAAGTCTCTCAATTGTGTCACGTCCATGGGGCCCAAGTCACTGTTTAGTAAATTAGCAGGTTCTTCACTGGTGATGGCATACGACTCCAGGAAATTCAACAGTTTCGGGTCACTTGTGCTGTAAATAATTTCAAAGTCTTCAGGATTATAGTCATGTTGGCAATCTAGGATATGGTCAGCGAATCTCGATACTGCAAAATTTCCTTTCCTGATACATGCCAAATGTTCACCAATTCTTGTCTTGATTGCTCTCCGTGATTGCCCGTAGTAAACCGCATTACATTTGGCACATGGTAGTTTGTAGACTCCTGGTCTATTTTCCTGCGGAATTATATCCTTTGGGTTCTTTAACTGTTTTTTAGTTGTGTTGGAACTCCTATAGACAATAGTAAGGCCAAATTCTCTTGCGATCATCCTCATGCCCTTATTTAGTTGTTGATTGTAGGGCAAGGCTAACACTCTTCCTTGGATGTTTCCTTTCTGTAGTGTGGTGATGTTTTCCAGGCTGATCTTGTGTTTTACTTTTTTGGAGATGCTGTTGACTATTTCTTTCTGGTAACCGTTCAATCTGGCAAATTCCTCGATTGTTTTAAGTTCATTTTCTCTGCTTTTTGTGTTCAGAGGGATGACATGCGCTCTGTAAACCATATGTCTAAATGCTGCTAATTTGTGTTGATAGCTATGGTTAGAGTCATTTTTAATAAAATTTGGGACGAAATTTGCTTTCCTGTGGATGTCGTAATTTAGTTCCTCTCCTGATCTTGTCAATCTAATATCCAGAAATGGAAGGCTACCATTGGCTTCAACTTCATTAGTAAACTTAATATTTGGGCACAGATTATTAAGGTTGGACAAAAAGGTCTCAACGTTTTCTTCTTTCGTATTAAAAATTGCAAATACGTCATCCACGTATCTTAGCCAGACATTCGGAAAATATTTGAATTCTGTTAAGGCTTGGTTTTCTAATTTTCTTATGTAGATATTAGCTACAAAAGGGCTGATGCTGCTTCCCATAGGAGTACCATCGGTCATTTTGTACCATTTGTTGTTAAAGGCAAAAACATTGTTGAATAAAATAAGTCTCATGACCTTTATAACCTCACTAACAATCCCTAAGGGCCACTCATTCTCATCCATTGTGTCTTCAAGCACTTCGATGGCTCTTATAAGCGGAATGCTCGGATATAGTGACTCAATGTCAAACGAGATTAACACGTCATCACTTGATACTCGAGAGTTCTTTAGCTTATGGCACATTTCTATAGAATTTTTAATTGAGAAATCTAGACCATTTAATTTTAATTTCATGAGGAAGTTTTTAAGCATAAACTTGGCTAAAAGATCTGTAGGAGAGTTGATGCTATTTACAATAGGTCTCCACTTATTGCCTTCCTTATGGGTTTTAGGAAGACAATATAATCGTGGCAGGATAGGATTGATTGGTAGTAGGTCATGTAGTTTGGCATCTCTAAAGATAATATTACATTTTTTGATGCATTCCCTGACTTTAGTGACTAAGTTTTTTAAGGGATTGCTACTGAGTTCTATGTAAGGGCCTTCATCAAGCATTTTTTGGACATTATGAAAATAGTCTTCCTTATCAACAACTACAATATGGTTCGATTTGTCATCTTTTAGATAAAATACTTCTTTTTCATTCAATTGTTTGATGATGGCTTGATAATTACTATTGTTTCTTTTGACTTTATAGTTTGACACATTTTTTGTTAATTGTTTTTGGAGTGAGTTTTTTAATTCTAAGTTCTTTTTAGAGTCTAACATGGGATGATAGTATAGTGGAATAGTGGTTTCCTGTTGTTCTTGTTAAACCTCGACCTTGAAGGAAAGAAATTTATTCTATTGCTAAAATGGGAGCAAGAGGATGAAAAAAAATCTAATGCAGTATTAGTACTTCCGTGCACTAATCAGATATTTTTCCATCCTTTTGCCTCACATTTTAGCAATAGAATAAATTTCTTCACTTCAAGGTCGAGGTTAAACTTATCGGATGAGGACTGTAAGTGTGCAAAATGTTATTGCAATCGGTTTAGTGGATCCGAAGATTGGTCGCCACGAAAGAACTTTTCTTTAGAAAATAAGATACATTGTATTCCCGCGCGAAAGACTTCCAGTTACTGTTGATGCTTTTCACGGAATAATCGCAAAAGTCTTCATTAAACAAAGCAAAGAACGATGTCACAATTTCTAACGCTAGAAAAAATGCCATTTAGATAAAAAAAAAAAAAAAAAAAAAAGATACACTGCATTCCCGCGCGACAGATTTGCAGTCATTGTTGATGCTACTTCACGGAACAATCGCAAAATTCTTCATTAAACAAAGCAAACGTCACAATTTTTTAAACCTGGCAAATATCCCATTTAGCTCCAGGTAAATTGAATTTTAAAAATAATCTACAATGGAAAGGAAGAAAGAATAAATAAAATCCTTTCTTAGCGAGCACCTAGAACCCAAGTGAAATATACTTGACAAATTTCAAGTTTATAGGCTTCATAGTTCTGGAGATTTCGTGATGAGTCAGTGAGTGGTATTTGGATTATATATATATATAGACTAGATGAAAACCCGCGTCGCCCAGGACTTTACTTATCCTCTTGTTGGGTTGACCTGCCTCAGATTAAAATATTCATTTTCACCATCGGAAAATATCACTGGATACTGTAGATCTCATCTTTCCTTCGAAGTTTCCCTTGCCCCTGACGTAGAAGTTCTTATACCCTCCTACTCTAGACGAAGCTCCCGTTGTTCAGATGTTCCCGATGCCCATTTGTCTTTTAGCTGCAGAGTTTTTTGACCAATACTCGTTCTTTCTCTTTCTTTCTCTTTCCTTTCCAAACACAAACAAAAACACAAAATTTTGTCAGTCGTCTGAATATTTTGTTAGAGAGATCAAGGGACACGTATTTCTCCTTTGCCTCCTCGATAGACTCTTCCCTATCCTTACCGTCTGCTATACTCATTTTATGTTCAATGGCATAAAACGAATGTTTTGTCATTGCATCATAATTTTATGCTCATTCTATCCTGCTATCCTGTGCTCGAGTTTTTGAAAATAAAGTTCAGAAGCTGGTAGATCTGCTCACGAAATGTCAAATATTGGCGAGACTCAGCGGCTTTTACGTATATCCTTTATTATAGCTAAAAAAAGAATTGCCTCCCAACCAAAGTGACGATATTATTACTGCAGAAATTCCTGATGTCAACAGTGACAAAAAACTACACGACACAGTTGTCAAAAACATGATCCACGGGTAATTCGGGCACACAACAAACACAATCATCCCCGTGCATGAAGGTCGAAAGTGAATCAGGAAGTATCCCCGGGCGCTACTGATGCTATTTATCTCCAATCTTACAAAATTTGAATAAAACCAAACGTCAGTACCTATTCACAAAGCAAAAATTAAAATCCGAATTGCAAAGCAAATCGAAGTCCGTGAGAATAGCCAAAACGTATTAATATCAATACGAAACCAAACAAGAATAGCATCGCAAATTAAACAAATCTAAACCGTTAAACACAGAACATAAACATCAATAATTATACGACAGGTAACCCCTTAGGGCCTAGATCAGACGTGTCCGGCGCGTCTAATCTAAGGTGAACGACCTAAAGTGCGTTGTAACATGGACCACTAGATTATAGAAGGCCTGTCCATACGGTGATAAGAAGTGGAGGCAAATGGGTTTCTCTTTTTTGCCACACTGGCGCTGAAACTCAGCACTAGCCCAGGCTAGCCTAAGCTTTGATATCGTCACGGTCTATAGATATTCATGGTCAAAGAGCTTCGGCCATTTTCCATTGTTTCGAGAAGCTAAGGAAAATAGATCGCGCCAGTTGCCGCATAGATCCCACCAGGGCCGACCGTGGCCTGCGATAGAGGTTTTTCATTGAAACTGAAAATGAAAGTAAAGTTTCTGTCTGTCGATAGCGCGGCGCTGCAGGCGTTTTTGGGCCGATTGTACATGCAGCGCCACTTTTCAATAGAGTTCCCGCCCTATTGGGAGCTAGAAACTTAGCTTCATTTTAACAATGGAGCTCGATGACCATGAATATCGATAGACCGTGATATCGTTTAACCAAATCTATCGCACGCGTTTTTGTTTTGTTAACGACAATAACATGTTAACAACAATCATGACGACAACTGAAGAACGAAGAATCAACACCACCTAGAAAGAACGTCTGCGCACTGAAACGTCATACATTAATAAATTAAAAGATTAAAAATTATTGTAGATGTTTTAATTAAAATAATAAATTATAAAAGCAATTATTAAAACCTAATTAGACAGGAAGAATTTTAGGCTAAATTAAATAGCTATATTGCCTATCCAAACTGCATTATTTTCAATTGCATGGGGACGAGTTTTAGCGCCACTGTGGCAAAAATAAGAAACCTATTTGCCTCCCATTTTAGATGCTGAAAAGCATCGAATAGACAGGCCTTCTATAATCAATCTAGTGGGCCATGGTTGTAAACACATTTTATTTCTTATATTGTGATTTTAAAGTTAAGACAGTAACATCTATTGACAAAGTTCAGAACTAAAGTGTTATTATGGTAACAAAGTTATTAGGTTTGGTCACTTCACAAAATATTGGGCAAACCTATCCAAAAAGGGGAAAACAGTATGGTATTTATCTCTAAATTATACTCGCGGATAGAGAGCACTTGAAACCTCCACACACTGAACTTAGTCTTTTCAGCCAGCGTGCCTGGCGCAATCAATCCATCAATCCATAAAAATTATATTTTTTAAAGACTGGGGGGCTGCGCCCCCCCAG
>JAHWFO010006730.1:757791-776073 GCA_023313115.1 Rhysida immarginata | reverse complement strand
TGCATATTTGGGATGATGAAAAGTGCACCATGGGATAGGCCACCCACAACTTCCTATTCATTGGATTCATCAAAATTGACATATCTGCTTCGGTTTAAAAAATAAAAGGGGGGGACAGACTTATGGACCACCCTGTATACATTAAAATATATAAACTTGACAATAGACCTTCTGTATACTTTCAGTCTTACTTAAATGGTTAGGTTATCTTTCATGATTTAGCTATAAATAATTCATGTCTCACAACACTTTCTATATGCAGTTATTTAACTATGGAAAGTCTTCCCACATGCCTTTTTGTTCTTATTTTGGCAGTAAAGTGCACTGCAGGTGAGCAAGATTCTATACCTTAAAAAATCCAAGATAAGTTATTTAATGTTGTGTAAAAATGTTACTTACAACGCTCGGCTAAAAGGAGCGATCTAAATCGATCATTTAGCATCATACAAAACCACTGAAATCGTTAAAAAACCACTTGTTTTAAGGTTAAAAGCCTAAAAAGTTTAAAACAAATCAATATTACAATTTTAAGCTGCTTACTTGTTCCATTAAAAATGTCATTTCCTCAAAAAATTGCTATGAAACACAGGAATCACATTTCTGCGTGCTCTAACAAGGGACCAGCAAGATGGCTTCACGTTGTCGTATAACTATCGGCATTCCAGTTGTTATTGAGTTCAGTGCATCATCCCTGCTTGAAAAGTGGACATTTTGAATCGATTGTGATGTGATTGGTAAAGTTCCACAAAGCCTCTTTATTTCACCTTCGATTATTATTTTCAATTTGGTTTGGTCCCAAAGTGATCACATTAAGCGGCACCCACTGTATAAACAACGAGGCACAAGGCATACTGATTAATCTGATTGGTTTTCAGTGTTTATACATGATGTTGTATAATTCGATGACAACTTTGTATAGGTGATTCTAAGCTAAATTCTTCATATGAACATGGGTCCAAATTTGATCGCTAAATGAGATATGAACAGAAATAAAAATGCCGCCACCAAGATCAACATATTAATAACTCAGGTTTTGCAACGCTTAGGATAATGAATTTTGGAGAAATAATAGGATACATAAAACTGTGTATACCGTTAAAATTTGATCAAATTCCAATGAGTAGTTTCTGGTATGCAGTCAAAATCTTAATACGTCCTGATTTTGAATGCGTAACACGGAAATTACTCGTTGGAATATGATCAAAATTTAACGGTAAACACAGTTTTATGTACCCTATTATTCCTCCAAAATTCATTATCCTAGGCGTTGCAGAACCTGAGTCAGTAACCTGTTGATCTTGGTGGCGGCATTCTTATTTCTGTTCATATCTCAGCGTTCAAATTCGGACCTATGTTCATAAGAACTTTTTTGATAGAATCACCTATGCTACCACCCCTCCAAAGTTGGTCATCGAATTATACAACACCCTGTATAACATGTACATTTCCATGCATTGGTCATAATTCGCAGTTTTCAAGACAATTTTATTTCACTGTTATATGCATTTTCATTTCATAAAGTTTCATTTCATTAAGCATGTGTCAATTCTAGAGGAAATTAAGCCATATATCCTGTCTAGGAATGATGTTGTATCAGATCTTTTCAAGTTGATATACATGTTGATCCAAACTTTTAGGGGAGGTAGTATGGGTGATTCTAAGCAATAAAATTTCACATGAACATGGGTCCCAATTTGAACGCTAATTGAGATATGAACAGAAATACAAAATGTAAAAATGCCGGCACCAAGATTAACGTGATAATAATTCAGGTTTTATAACATCTAGGATGATGAAATTTGGGGGTGTAATAGGGTACACAAAACTGTGTATATCGTAAAAATTTGATCGAATATGAACAAATAGTTTCTCAATTATGCTGGGTGCCCACTTAGCGCGATGTTCGCGCGATTCTATCGCTTTGTGAAGCACGCATGCACAGAGTGACGTCAGGAGGGCGATTCTGTGGCGCATCTGAGGCGATTGAAAAACTCTGCATGCCAGAGCTATTTGATCGCGCAACTCTATCGCACCCAATCAGAAAACAGTTTCGAATCAAGTGGCACATGCAATCATGGCAGCACCTACTTCGAGTTCATTTTTTTTGCTAACCCTTGCAAAATATGCAAATAGCTAAGTATTCCAAAAATAAATAGCTCATTCTCGTCCATGTCGATTTTGGAAGCACGAAATCTTGAAGTGGGAAGCGAAATGATCGCGTAGATAGCGCGTGCGCATTCAGTCACGCGGCCGTCGCGCCAAGTGGGCACCGAGAAGCGAATTGATCGCCTGGCGTTTGTTGCGCATGCGCATATGACTAAAAGCGATAGAATCGCGCGAACGTCGCGCTAAGTGGGCACCCAGCATTACGCAGTAACATCGTAACACGTGCTGATTTGTACTCGCATGTGAGCACTGTTACGATTTTAAATGCGTAACTCGGAAACTACTTGTTGGAATACAATCAAATTTTAAAGGTGTATACGGTTTTATGTACCCTATTATTTCTCCAAAATTCATTTCCTAGGCGTCACAGAACCTGAGTTATTAATTTGTTCATCTTGGTGGTGGCATTTTTTTTCTGTTCATATCTCAGTTAGCGTTCAAATTCGAACCAATGTTCATAAGAACTACTTAGCTTAGAATCACCCATACTACCTCCCCTAAAAGTTTGGATTATACCTTTTGAAACACCCTGTAGTTCTGTGAGCTATTAGAAAATATTATATTCGCTATGTAAAAAAACGTCAATAAACAAGTATTTTTTTTAAAAAATAAGCGAATGGCGATAATTTGAACAACTTGATCTGATTCTTAAACCTGCACCATTGAGGGTGCCTTTCATTCCCCAATAATGCGAATTCCAGATAATACGAACAAAATTTTGTTTCCCACGAAATTCGTAATAACGTGATTCGATTTCATATGCTTTCTTACCGTGTTAATTAATGGTACTTCTTCCACAGTCTCATCTGTTTCCTGTTAAATACAAAATTAAGGATAAAGTATTATCAAAGCAATCCTTTTAATATAAAACATTAATTCAATTTAAAATTAAAATAATTACTATAAAAAACTAAGTGATGTGTAGTGCTTAAGATAAAGGAATAAAACAAGAACTTTTTTTTTTTTTTAAATGAACCTACTTTAAAAACGCTTGCCGAATTAAAAAGAAAAAAAAATATTCATGGGTCAAACAGAGAACCACTTTTTTTTTTTAAAATCTGTTAAAAAGGTGACTTAGTTTCGAATCTGCAGTCCGAAGCATTGAATTATGATAATGTTTATAGGTGCAACAAAAAAAAAAATAAATGTTTTATACAGTATATATTAGGTTGGCCCATAAGTCATGGCGTTTTTTTAAGTGAAAATTTTGCGTGAAAAATAAATTGTTTTGGCAATGCGTTTTATGTTATTCGATAGAGAATTATGTGTTCTACAACTTGCAACAAATTGTCCAACAAATGCAACGACTCAAAAACGCTATGCCAGCAAAAACGACGAGATCGGCGACACGGCGCTTCTCTGCAACACAACAACGCCCGCCCACACATCGCCAATATGACCAAGTAAGCCATTCAAACGCTTGTTTGGGGAGTGTTGCCACATCCTCTGTATTCTCTGGACTTCACGCTTTTGATTTCCATCTTCATATCTCTGTAGTAAAGATTTAAATAAAAATTGTTGCTCAGACAACAATGGTCAGATGACCTACTTCAAAATCACGCTTCTATAGAGGTAAATGATCGTTCAAGTCGATGGAGCTAACAGTGGAGCTCGATGGCCATATATATCTAAAGACCGTGGTAGAAATATGATTAACTATTGTCGAAATCGTAGTTCCTGATCATATTAGTCCGAATAACAATGTAACCTTCATTGTTTCCATCTTGAATTTTAATAATAAGCATTTTTCGTTTGTTGGAAACAATGAAGGTTAAATTGTCACTCGAACCATACAATACCTCCTAGAGAGAAGGCCTGCGGACCAAAGGTGTATGCATTGTTACATCATCATCAAGCGGCCAAATTTAGGGCTTATTATTGGTAGAAATACGACAACAATAGCCGCTTGATGATGATGTAACAATGTATACGCCTCTTGTCCACAGGCCTTCTCTATAGGAGGTGTTGAACCATAGCCTACAAATTGTTACAAAATTAATCTTTATTTTTGCCACTAAATAAAACATCATAAAAGCTTGGTTTGAAAAAACCCTTTTCCTCTTATCTTGTTAAAACCATTGTTGATGAGACTATCAGTTGATATTTTGAAAAAAGGCCTTGTATATTTTTTGTGTGATGTTATTTTTATTCCTTTATCAATTTAAAATTAATTCAAAATTAAATTGAATACAAAAGATTAAGCAAAATTGCTGTACAAATTGTTGAATCAGAATATCGTTTATGCCAAGAAACATATAATCTAATCATCCACTTATTGGACGACCCTTGTAGGTATGTATTCCTTACCTTATTGTTTAATAGTCCCATTTCCACATTCTCATCTGAATGCTGTTAAATAAAAGATTAAGTATACAAATTCACAAAGCAATGCCTATTACACTTGATAAAATTAAAATCAATTCGAAATTAGTTTTAATACAGAATATTAAGCAAAATTGCTACACAAATTATTCAGTCAACATTATGGTTGTGCTATAAAATATATAATCTAATCATCGTTTGCTTACTTTACTGTCTCTTCTTCCTCCTCTTTCTCTTCCTCCTGTTTGCTGTTGGGAAAAATTATATTCATATCATTAGATATTCTTTTGTCATTTTAAAATCTATATTCAGAAAATACGAGGGGAGGTAAAAAAAAATTCGTATCTTTGCCTGGACCACTCATACACTAAAAAAAAGTTATCTGTGTATTTCTTGAGTCTTTGCGAGTTTATGGGTTTCAAATTTGCTGCTCTGTTTACGTAGTACCAAAATCACTGAAGGAATTTGGTGAACAAATGAGAAGCTCACACGCAGAGATAAAATTCGCAGGTAATCAGAGTTCCATATTCAATCGGGATGACTATTAAGTACCACTTCGATCCAGAGACGAGGGAACTATTAAAGCAATGGAAACTTTTTGAATCACAATCCTCCAAAAATGCCAAAACCCAGCCATCTGTAGGGAAGCTAATGCTATCTGTATTTGGGTTTACCGTGGTGTCATAAGCCAGAAAAAGTCTGGAGGGTATTATCAAATACTTATGTGCAAATTATGTGATGAAATTAAAATCAAAAGGTGAAGAATGCTCACGACTAAGCTGAAAAATGCGCCTGCTGACGACTACGCTAACCAGAGGAGTGTCAGTTTTAGAGAAAAGAACTGGGTCTGGTTGTAAATGTCTGGAATTGGTTGTACACCATCACGAGCATGTGGAAAATATTAAGCAATCAGGAGTTGGTTTGAAGGTTGCCTTCTTATAGGCTATTACACAAGTTGGGAGGAATGTGCAATTTAACTTGCAAAAATTATGGTTTACATTACAAAGAACGTAAACGGTCATTTATAAATGGTGACAATAAATTTGCCTCTGGCGCGCATTTGAAAAAAAATAAACGCCTATTTAGTCAATAAACGCAGTTTACTCAACGTTTCACAATAGGCAGCAGCGTTGACGTTTGACTCACGAGGCAAAAACTCTACGAGTCGGATGCTTTACATATCCCAAATAACTGTAAGCATAATCTTCCGAGCTGCAGAAGAAACTTTGAATTTTTGCAAACCGGAGAATGTGGATGTTCCACAGCAGGCTTGCAGTTTGAGGCTATGGTGTGAAGTGCAAGACCCAGGATTCATCTGTTGTGACAGTGCCATTCCGAATCGCATTTTCGTCCTAGTTGTATCACTGCAGATGCTATGCACACCAGTTCGTTGCCAGTCTGTTCTGGTGTCAAGCTTTTAGGAATCCAACGCGAACAGACTTTACGGTAATCAAGCTTCCCATGCACCACATCCCATGCAGATCCATAGGATATGTGAAACGTTTCATTCACTTCTATCTATGAAATGCGACGGTTTTTTTTCTGATTGTGTTTTTAATGTCCTCGATAATGATTGGTATTACCGCTTATGCAGGCCACCCAGAACGCTGTTTATCGGCAAGCTAACTCTTCCTTCCTGAAATATTTTTATACCATTTGCACACATTTGAATAGTCCAGACAATCGGCACCGTAAACTTCTATCATTTCGGCATGAATTTCAGCTGGTTTCTTATCTTTTGCGAAAAACACCTTATAACATCTCGCTGTTCTTCCACTGGATACTGCGTCGGACACAAACGTCGAGACGGGACCACGAGCACACATCAGTGATACATCGCAACGCGTTGACAGCAGCGATCTTCAAATAGTAGGTACCTGACCTTGCATTACTTTGGGCCCTTCGCGTACGCGTAAATGAATATTCTAATTATCGTTTTTGCGTGTTGAACTTTTAATTGAGTGATTGCCATATCGTTTTTCATAATTGAACTTTCCAATTTCATTTATCATTTGCATTTTAAATACTGTATTTTACTAACCCATTGATTTTAGTATTTAAAGATCCAATCATTTTTTTTAAAGTTATTGAATGCAATTTTGGCAGTTTTATTAACGATTCTTAAACAAGAGAAAGGGGGGTCCCATATCCATTTAAGTGGGTGTCTTATTAATAACTCTGGGAGTGTGCCGACTAAGACTCAGGTAACTGTAGTATACTATACGACACGAGCCAGTTTGGGTATTTGATCGAATCATTAAGCGTAGTGTTTGTTAAAAGGGGTTTATCTCGAGTTAAGACAAGGGTGTGTTACAGATAGTCGTTACAATTGATGCCGTGACGAAACTTAGCATTAGACAAAACGATATATCGCTACAATACAATTATCAAAATACTTATAAATTGTTTTTGTTTGAATTTTTGTTTTGCCCACAGTTAATTTTGGATCGCACAGCTCTCAAAAAAGTTAGAGGGAATTATGGGTGGGATCAACAATATAATGAAAGATTTACATGTCTCTTGTTACAATGCATGGGGTAAGTGAACAAGGCCATACATCCAATTTTGAGCGATTGAGATATAAGAAAGAAAAATGTGTTTGTATGCAATGAAACATGGAAATATAAAATTTTTGCTATAACCGAATCCGGTTCTTTTCTGTATTTTTTTAAAAAATATTAATCCCACATCACTTATAGATACCAAAATTTGCCACTTCCCCCCGCGCAACGGATTTTACACACCCAGTTCTTGCTCTATAGGGAAATGAAGAAACATTTCGTGGAAGGCTAATTGTTTAAGAAATTGTAAAGTAATTTTTGTGGTTGAGGAGTGGTTTTCGGAGCAGACCACTGACAGCATTGGAAAGTAAAACAAACGTGTAAGAAAAACCTGATAAGCAGCAAACGTTTCTCTTTCTACATGGAGAAAGTCTCTTTGTAGAGAAGGACTGATGACCTCAGAAAATTGCACGCGCTCCGAAAAAGTTACAATTGGATGTCACGTTCAGAAGAAAACTCACTACTAGAAAAGCCAAGTGCAAAAATTGACAAATTCGCAAGCAGCATAAATCTGATGGAGTTCTTATGCAAAAATAGACATTTTTTTTTTACTACCTCACATATAATGCAATTTTAATAAATAAAAAAGACCGAAAATTTCCCGAGAATGATTTAACTTTTTCAAAGCATGTTTTCGTTATTCCATAGAGACCCTTCCTGAGCTCACCTGATTAGTTTGTCATTGAAGCGGTCTAATAGTAACCCCCCCCCCCAGTAAAATGTTTTATTGCCAATATAAGGCAAGTAATATGTCATTAGATCAGGAATCACGAGCACACAACAAATATGACATTTTTTTTCGATTGTCGAAATGTTACGTGCAAAAACACGACCCTCGAAGAGTCCCTCATTACGAGCTTTACTTAAAGCTATATAAAAAATTATAAACTCGGTCGGTAGATTTATCCGCCCAACTGGCCATCGTTTGTTTGCACGACAAGTTGAAAACGGATGAATTGAACTCGGATGTATCAACTTTTGATGCACTTTCGTGGACCCCTTCAAGCACGTGCAGTAATGTTAAGAATATCACTTTAGGGCTTGTAATATATAGATACACACTCACTCACCAAAAGCCATGGCACATCTGCCTAATAACGTGTTGGGCCCCCTCTGGTCGGATAACGGCGGCGACCCGTCGTGTAAGTGAGTCTACCAGTCCCCAGAACACAGGCACTGTAAGCTATGCCGCCTCCACTGAACTCCATAACAATGCTGCATTTAACAGTTGTGTTGGTGACGACCTGACAGATCGTGCGATGACGTCCCAGAAATGTTCAATGGGATTGCAATCTGGGGAACGTGGAGGCCAAATCATTGTCGTGAAGTCAGTAGCATGTTCCTGCAGCCACTGCCATGCCACAAGGCCCGTGTGTGGAGACACATTATCTTGCTGGAAGATGCCGTCGCCTGCGGGGTAAAAACAGTTCATGAAGGGTCGCAGGTGGTCCCCAAGCAGATCGACGTAGGAAGTAGCACGCAGATTGGATGTCAAATGCACCAATGGACCCATTGCATGCCACGAGAAAACACCCCAAACCACTATGGAGCCTCCACCTGCCTGAGTGGTCCCCGATACAGCTGAAAGTGTGACTCGTCGGACCAGACAACTCTTCGATGTCCCCAGCGGTCCGATGTCCTCAGGCTAGGCGTTGCCAACGATGTGCAGCTGTCAAGAGAGGCACCCGTCGTGGCCTCCTGCTCCCAAAGCCTGCAGCTGTCAAGGTTCGCCGAATTGTCGTCACGGACACAGTTGTGGGACGTCCCTGGTTTTACCGCATGGTGATTCTGATATGTCAACTGGCCTCTTGGAAAGACTGTAAACCAGACACTGGCAATGTTTCTCAAGAGAATGGATCTGGCGAACACCTTTGGCATCAATGAGGCGTGGGCGGCCCATCTGCTGTCCGACATGGGTGTACTCTCGATAGACCCTTGCAACGGTTGTGCGGGAAAATTGCAGGGTGTTGGCTACATCTGATATTTAGGCACCCATCCGTCTGGCACCAACAATCATCCCCCGTTTAAATGCGGATAGCTCTCGGCGTGCTGCCATTTCTGCAGCTAGTTTTGCTTACAATGATTATGTGATATCAAGAAGTCCTCTATACCTGCATTCCGAGAATGGAAGCAGCAGGATCTGTCTCATGACGGACCTGATTGGAGGGGTGTGCCATGACTTGGTGAGTGAGTGTAAATAGATCGTACTGACGAGCCATAAGTGAATACTATGCTACTTTTTGTTTATCTTTTAAGCACTGTTGACCTCAGCTTGGAGAAAGCGCCCTTTACGAAGCTTCGTCGAGGCATCCGTTCATGTCGTTTTAACAATTCATTCACGTTGGACGAGAAAACCAGCAGGAAATAAATAAATAAATAAATAAATAAATTAAAAATGATATTAAAATTTTATAAACATTTTGATCGACTTAACGAAACCATGTGCTTAAATGGTACGTTAATTGGCAGGTTTGTTAAGCAGTGATGAATCTCTACATCCGTGTAGAAGTACTGCTGTCTGTACTGTTGCTAATATAGCGCTGTTAACAATACTAAACTGTTAGGCCTATTTTGGTCTATTATTTACAATTAGGCCAATTATAGTCATTACCTAATTAATGTTAGGCCTAATTTTAACAATAGCTAATGACGTTAGGCCTATCGTTAAAAATGGCTAATTGAAGTTAGGTATATTGGTATGAGCAGGTAATTCCTCTTAAGCCTATTGTCATTAATAATCAATTGATGTTAAGCCTAGTTTTGCCATTAATTAGTTGCTATTAGGCCTATTGTTAAAGATCTTGCAGTACATGGAGTCGATTTCACATCGAGTTACTGTTACATATTACTGAGTAGCTATCGCATTACCAGCTTAATGAACTGTATATTGCTAGAATGTTACTTAAAGATATTGGAAGGAAAAATCAGTATAATTTACGAAGGTGTTTGGAAATACTTAATAGATTCTACAATTTAAATATAATGAGTGAAAAATAGGTCCAAAATATGACAAAGAATTAATTTTTAAAAATCGTTAAAACAAATCCAATAAACCTACCTTTCTTCGACAAAACCACCAAATGAAGAACTGAAGAACTAGGATGAGTGCTATCCCTGTGATAAGTCCTAAGATAAATGGCATCCCTTCAAAAGATGATTCCACTAAATTTTCTTTATGACAATGTGAACAATTTTTATTGATTGTATTTGGCACTGATTCTGTTATATCTGTAACGCTTAATATGATTGGTATGTTGCAGAGTTGTTGATTTCCTTGATAAATACAAATCCAAGAAGATTCATAATTTTCCACATCTAAAAGATGATCAGAGTGAAAAGGCTGAGAGAGTGACGCTTCGGAAATTGAAATTCTAAAATTATGATTTGTCATCCAAAATGGGCTTGTAATTTCAACATCAAAATCACCATTCCCTTTAACGAACGTTATTTTCAGCCGGTAATTTGGTGCATCGGGAAATGTTTCAATAGCACTTGAGAAGATGAAAGGAGCATAATTACTTGAAAAAGCAGTTCTGACGGGATAAGGATTTCTCAATTGGATTTTTAGACTTTCCTCCTCGAGTTCCAACTTTAGTCCTGAAATTAATTCTTTGAACACATCTGAAACAATCATTATCTTATGTTTAGGAGTAAACATAACATTACTTCGAGTATAAAATTCAGTTGTTAGATTCCATTCAAACATTGGAGGACTGGAAGTACAATTCTTTGGATATATGCGCAAGAGCTTCTTCAGTTCAGTTCGAGGTATCGTAGTTAGTTGATTAAAATATACATCCCAATGAAACCAACCGAATTTTTGTACATTTTTTTCATTTTTCTTATTAAGATTTTCGGAGAATAATAATTTTCCTCCATTGCCTTCAGTAAAATACCAATCGGACTTTAAAATTTGAACTAATTCACCATATTGGAAATACACGAACTTGTTATAATCGAGCAACAAATACTTGATATCGCTAGAAATATAAAGAGTGCGATTACTGATTTTTTGATGTTTGGAGGTGAATTTAATTTTGAAGAGAACTTTGTCCATGTTTATGCGGAACGCAGTAAAGCTTTTTATTCCTAGATGTTGCTGTTTTGAAATATACGTTTGGCAACACACTCTATAATAAGTCGAGCAAATTCTAGGATCTTTCCCAGAATTATCATACACGGTACATCTTGTTGTAGAATTAGACAAAGTTCCACAAGCGTAATGTTTTCGCTGTGTTTCACTGCTGCATTGCAATTTCTCTTTGTCCTCTGTACAAACACATTCACAATTAACTCTAATGTTCGGAATGAAAAAATCGTATTTGTCACTTAATTTATAGATGACTTCTGTTCCAAGTACAGTCACATTCTCTGTTTCCAGCACGTTAGATGTAGTCGCTTTGTTAAATGTAATGAACAACAAACATGCGAACGGTAAAAGCGATAAAGAAATATTGAAGATTTTAACTGGATTTTTTCGGTGAATATTCGTCGTCTTCATCACCAATCGTTAGTTTGCCCTATTTGTAACAAAAACTTTAATGAATGATTTTTAATAATTTCAACCTTAAAAAAGGGTTAAAACTAAACCAATAAAAAGTTAATCAATCTACTTTCCAATAATAATGAAACGTACACCTCCTAATTTACATGAGATCGTGACTTGTGCATTGGAAACCATGCTCCTACATCAACAGCTGATGGGACTGTTATAGCGTTGGTGATAACGTTTTCGTAAGAGGAGAATGGTTAAACGAAGAATAAAAGTTCAATTTTCCTATATTTATGTACTGTTCTTTTCATTATTAATCTTTCAAAATCATTTAAGTCTTAAAAATACATTTAAATATAAAAAATTAAAAATTTAATAAATACTTACAACTTACAAAATCTTCAATGTTTACATAATTTGACAGAGTTCAATTCTTCAGCTTTCAATTTTAAGTTCACTGCCAATGATGAATATCAATTTTTCATGATTAAACCGATTCATCGCAAAGTTCATACGATGATTTAGAGAAATACAATGTTTCAATTTTTAATTTTCAATCGACTGATATTAGTAATGAATATTGATGGACTATTCATTAAATAAAATGAATACATTATGGATAAATAATACGAGGGGGATCAGTAAGTAAGCTACAAATGAATATAGAACTGAAACAAATGAGAGTACTGACTTGAAAACTACATTTATTTCTCCATATAATCTCCCTGTATAATGAAGCACTTGTTCCATCGTTTCACAAGCCCCCTCAAAACCAGCAGCATAAAATTCTTTGGACTGCTGTTTGAACCAGGCGGAGAATTCCCTTTGTACAACTTTATTGCCGGGAAAGTGATTCTCACAGTCTTCTGGGATTACGAGGGCATATTTCTTACCACATTCCATCAGCGAGATTAAGCTGTAAATGCAGACTCCTACTATAACACCCTCATGTAATGTCATTCGTGTCAAAGGCGTACTGTTATTGCATGATAATGTGCGTCCTCATATTGTCAACAAGACAACTGAGATGCTGCGAAAATTCAACTGGGAAGATTTGAGCTTCAAGCTGTACAGGGTGTTGCAGATAACTACAAGGCAGTATAACGGGAATCCTACCCGGTCGATTGGCAGAATGGAGGGAGATGAAGGTGGCCTGCAGCAGCCAGCAGTTTCCACTGTTGGGGAGGGGGGGTTAACGTCAAAACTGTCATGTTTTTGATAAAATTACCCAATTATCATTTGATGTCGAGCAGGCTTTGCAATCGAGCGGGTAGGCTTCCCGTTATACTGCCCTGTAGTTATCCGCAACACCATGTACATAGGGAAGTTACCGCCTGGTTCAGACAGCTACTGGTTTTGAGAGGCTTGTGAAACGATGAGACAAGTGCCTCATTGTACAGGAAGATTATGTGGAGAAATAAAAGTAGTTTTCAAGTCAGTACTCTTATTTGTTTTATTCCTAAATCCATTTATAACATACTTACTGACTTCCTCTCGTAACAGGATGGGAAACTCCCGAGTTAAAAAGCGTGAGTTTTTTCAGTGAAGTTCTCGGGTTAATTTTGCACATTACGTTATTTAACAACGTAAAATAAAATAAAATTAAAATATGTGACGTCACGTTTAGTCTTACACTACCCTCCCCGTCACACATTGACACGCTAGGCAATATGCCTCCCCTCCCGTGGCTACGCTAGGCAATATACCTCCCCTTTTCTCTGTGACCACGCCCCTCCCTCATTACTGCGTACGTATTTTATGGACGACCTCTTATAAACTAAATCTGAGAGCAGCTCATACTTACGGAGTTGTGGCAGAAATTTTTATATGATCTTGTCTTTGACTGAAAAGTGTATGGACTTCATAAAAAAAAAGCCGGAAAAACCATTTCAGCTATTATGGCGTTGCTGAGTTCTTAAGTAACAGTTAATTAAAAATGCAATAAAAAACGTGCCTATATACGGTAATTTTTTCGTGTCATTCACTTGTTTTAAACGTTGATTATCAATATGACATTGATATAAATGCAGTCGGATGAAATCTGTGTGTCTGCTATTTTTTTGTAATTTAATTTTTTTTTACTGATTTTTGATTTATTAAAAACTAGCTGACATGCCCGGCTTTGCTCGGGCTGTTAGTTTGATGAAATTTTGCAATATCTGAATTCGAATATAAATCAGAACACATGAAAACTCCTTAACTCTAATATTGTCTAGTATTGTCAATATTCACTTTTGGAAAAACGAAAAGAAGTTTCAGCAGAGCCCAACAGGTCCCAAACACAAGCAACAACTTTTAAACGAAAAGGTCTAGAAATCTGAAATTTTGTATACTTACAGAAAATTACTTAAAAAATTAGCTAATATACACTAAAAACTGGTATAGGGCTCTTGGGTCTCGACATGGGCCCTGAGCCCCCACTCACAAATCAAGCTATAACGTTTGAACCGGAAGTCCAGAAATTTGAATTCTTGCATATTTATGGTGTGTTACTTAAAATTTTTGCTCTTATACACTAAAACTTATATAGTCGTCTGGGGCCCTGGCAGGGGCCCTAAACACAAACAGAGCTATAATGTTTGAACGAATAGGCTTAGAAATCTGAAAATTTGTATACTTATAGCAGTTTACTAAAACATTTAGCTAATATACACGAAAAACTGGTATAAGGCTCTTAGGTCTCCACAGGGGCCCTGAAGCCCAAATCACCAATAACCTCTAACATTTGAATAATAAAAAGGCCTAAGAACGTGAAGTTTTATATTTTTTACAGTGCGTTACTTAAAAATTATAGACAATATACAAGGAGACTGGTATAAGCCTCGGGGCCGCTGGCGACCTCAAATACAATTGAAGCTATAAAATTTGAACGGAAAGGCCTACGGTCCTAAAATTTTGTTTAATCATAGTGTGGTATTTAAAAATTTAGCTAATCTATATTAAAAATTCTATAAGTCTCTTGGCGGGGGAGTTGTGGCCTGAATCTCAAATCAAGCTATAAATTTAAAACCGGAAATCCAGAAACCTGTAATGTTTTATATTTATAATGTGTTGCTTAAAATTTTTGCTATTGCACACGAAAATTGATATAGTCCTCTGAGGCCTCGGCAGGGGCCGCGAAGCTCCAAATACAAATCAAGCTATAACTTTTGTACGAAAAGGCCTAAGAACCTGAAATTTTGTGTTTGTGCCCCTCCACTTATTATAGTCAGTAACCGCTACTGCTCGTAACATTTTTTATGCTAAAACCCTTTTATCGTTGGATAACGATGCCTTAACTAATTTTTGTGTATTTATTATCATGGCGCGTTCACGACATCAGGATTTTAAGCTTTTAAATCTTCTTGTAATAATATCTTCTCTTGTTCAATATCGTCATAGTTGCATTGAGAGAACAAAAAGTTATCATTAACGTCTGATAATAAGTTACAATTTAGAGACAGATCAAAAAGGGATTATGAGAAAACAGAGTAAAATATGTTGGAAAAACCCAGGTCCTTGGACGACACATGAGATGTAGACTGGTCGGGATTATCTTTATCAACTATATAGAAATAGCGATTCTGAAAGTACGAATCACAGAGAGATAATGTTGAACTACGGACTCCTACAGGTATTGGACATTGAAACACCTGGTAGAAATCCAAAATCTTTATTTAATAAGGTGTTGGGCACCGTGGGCAGCCAGCACAGCAGCAAAACGTCTTGGGAAGGATCGGTAGAGGTCCTGCACAGTTTGCACCCCAAACCATTACTGATCCACCCATTACTGATCCACCTCCGTGTTTGACTGTGGCTGCCAAGCAGCCTGGGTTGTAGGCACCGGAGGGGCTCCTCCAGACGAATACCCTCCCTGTTGTTTTGGAAGACAGTGTAGCTGGACTCATCCGAAAATATGACGCGTTTGAGGTCATCCAACGTCCAGGTTTTATGCGTCCGGTACCACTGAACCCGCTTGGAGGCATTTTTACTACTGATGAAAGGCTTCGGTATAGCAACCCTCCCATAGATGTTGGATTTATGCAGGTAACGACGGATTGTCTTCGTGCACACAGGTTCCTGGAGGTGTGTATTCATTTCTACGGTGATTTCTGCTGCGGTGGTTTTCCGCTTTCGTGCAACAATCCTGGTCAATGTCCTGACGTCTCTTTCCGACAACTTCCGTTTTCTCCTGCAGATGCTCCTCCTGGACGTGGTTCGTCCTTCCTGTTCATATGCACACATCACCCTGGATACTGTAGCACGTGAGACATCACAAAGTGTGGCAGTTTTGGACACAGATGCACCTGCTAGACGCGCGCCAACAATCTGCCCTCTTTTGAAGTCGGATATGTCTCCCATTATAGCGCTCTGCACAGACAATTTGAAGCTTACTATCGAACTTTTCTACTGGAGTGACTACCAAGAACTCTGACACGTAATTCATTGATATGCATACGATTAATTACCTAGCAGAAGGTTCTATTCAGCCCTGGAGGTATCCAGTGCTATTTGCGAAGGTGTGCTATATTATACAGGTCGTGTAGGAGTTGACGACGTGGAACGGTTAGGGTGGCCAGGTGATCCCATTGAAATAACCGGACAGATAGAGAGAAAAAACGGACAAACTGACTTTCTTTTCATTGATGATACGACATACAGTGGCGGCCAAATATTTAGGACCACATGAAAACAATTCACTTTTTATGTCATTATAGTGAATAAAATTAGTTAAAAATTAAAAGATTTATAAAATTTCTAAAATACAATTACTAGTTGCCACCCCTAACCCTGTCAAACAGTCTTACATTCGATATATGCAAACAAGTTTTACCTTATAAAAATGGGTTTGCTCCAGTTTGTTAAGTGGACAAAAGTTTAGGACCAAGTGAAAGAAGTCGAACACAAATGAACTCAATGTAAATGTAAGTTTTAAATTACTGTTAATGTAATAATAAATCACTTCTTTAATATGTATGTATTCATTTTAATGTATATTTGAACTTTTAAAGATGGGAAAAGCAAAGAATATTACGCCCGAAAGTTGGTTGCGAGTAAGACAGTTGAGATAGAAAGTTTAAGCTATTCGGTAATTTCAAAACAGCTAGGCTGCAGCAAAACATCATGCATACGTGCTCTACAATGAGACAAAAGATTTCAAAGACCGACCAAAAAGTGGCAGACCTCGAAAAACTGATGAAAGAACTGACCGTCACATCAACCGTTTGTCAGCAAATGATCGTCATCGGACTGCCAAAGATATCAGCACTACTATACGGAATTTGAAATTGGCATCGGTATGCACTAGAACCATCAGACGGCGATTAAACCAATTTAAATTGTTTGGCAGAGTAGCACGGAAGAAACCATTAATATCTCTCAAAAACAGAAAAGCCAGATTGGAATTTGCTCGTTCTCATGTCCACTGGACACCTCAACAATGGCAAAACGTACTTTTTTCTGATGAAACCAAGATTAATTTGTTTGGTAGCGATGGTAGAATGTATGTAGGGCGCAGAAAAGGAGAAGAAATTGATCCTCGCTGTATCAAGCCTACTGTCATGTTTGGAGGTGGTAACATAATGGTGTGGGGGTGTTTATCTCGACGAGGAACAGGACCTCTGAAGTTAATTGACGGGATAATGGATCGCTACGTCTATAAAGATATTCTTGAAAATAAGACAATTTGCCTCTGAACTGGACATTTCAACAAGACAATGACCCTAAACATGCCAGTAATCTCATTACAGAGTGGTTTAAAAAAACTATATTGTTTTGAAATGGCCTTCCCAATCTCCAGATCTTAACCCACTTGAGATGCTATGGAATGATGTGAAACAAAAAATAAAGTTGAAAAAGTTCAACAAAAAAGTGCAGTTATTTCAAGCTGCAAAAGAAGCATGGGAAGAAATTTCCTTTGAACGTTGTGTAATTTTAGTGGACTTAATGAATCGAAGATGTGCTGCAGTAATCAAAAATCATGGTTATCCCACTAAATATTAAGGTTTTTTTTAATAAACCGCTACTGGTCCTAAACTTATGGCCACGTTAAACGGTGAAGGTAGTGGTAAAAGTGATGCCCTACTTCATAATAAACATTTTGCTTTTGAATTATTATTTATTTTTGGTAGCACTTGATGCAAATATATAGTTTGTAATTTATGTAATTATTATATACTGTTATAAAGTAATAAATAAATGAAAACGTAACAATTAATCAGATGGTCCTAAACATTTGGCCGCCACTGTAGATCATCTTTAATGGGCTAGGAATCTTCCAAAGGGTTTTCATAAAAGTCTAAAACATTGTCCTTCTGGAAGGGTAAAATACTGAATACCAACAGCCTGTTGCTGACCGCTTTCAGCCAATACAAATTCGATCCTATCAAAGTGGTTCGTGTCAACACCACTGAAAGAGAAGGCCTCATCACTGAAACGTCATACGTTGTTACACAAGGCCACCGAGATAACAAGGCCTAGAAGCGGAAAAGTCACCTGACCATCGGGGTGCTAGCAACAATCCAACCTTCAATGTCTCCATTTTGGATGTTAACAATCAGTGTTTTTCCGTTTGTTAGAAACAATGAAGGTTGGATTGTTGCTAGCACCCCGATGTTCAGGTGACTTTTCCGCTTCCAGGCCTTGTTATCTCGTTGGCCTCGTTGTTACATCACCTAACTTGGTCACGTAGCCGACGAGAAAGATAGGCCTCGGCGCGGAAAAGTCACCTGACCATCTGGGTCCGAACAACAATCCAACCTT
>JAHWFO010006730.1:698693-720874 GCA_023313115.1 Rhysida immarginata | reverse complement strand
ATAGGATAGTAGGCTATGATTAATTTTTTTATTTACCTTGAAAAGTCAAATTTTTATTTTTTACATTTATCTTTTTGTCTTATTATTATACAGTTTCATAAAATTAATAATTTGTTATAATAACATAAAAGCATTGTTTTTATATCATTTTAATCTAAAAACTACAAGAAAACTGAACGGTGTTTGTTGTTAATCTCGCTTATCTCTGTTCTTGTTGTAACCAGTACTTGTAACAGAATATGGTCAATGTCTCTGTAGTAGGCATTTCATTAGCAAAGAACTTTAGCATGTATATAAATCCAGTTTCAAACATATATGATGCAGTATCTGTTACAAATATCCAACCATCGGTAGTCGAACTGACATTGACGCGAAGTCGATGGATCGATTCCATCTACTTCACCACTGATTCTGAATCCGTCCTCAAACGGAAACAAAGTCTGGAGAAGCTCTAATTGTATGGGTACATCAGAAGTGTCGACAAAACAGAATCGTTTCACTTGCTTTGTTTTTAGCATCTTTTGAATAGCTACCACCGCAGATAATTTTCTTAACTCGTCCCAATCGAATTTATCTCCCTGTATATTTTTAAAAGAAACGAGCAGTTCGTTTAATGAGTAGCTATTGGTGTGCGACTCTTCTTTCATTAGCTGTTTCTCATTCAATCTATTTACCATTTCTTGTACTGCAGAAACAATAAGAAATTCAAACATACGAATGGAACGAATTGCAATCAATTCAAGGATTTTCAAAGGGAGAGATGAAAATATGTTTTCGAAATTACGATTACAGTCAGATGGAATCTTTTCAACATTGTAAAAATTTAGGGTTAAAACATGTAAATTGGACATACATAACATGTTTTGATTAATCTGTAATGTTTTGTCTACATATAACATTACTTCTTCTATTGTTGATAAGCCTTCGTAGTTGGCTTCTAGCAATAAGTTGAAACAGGTCATAGTACAATTTAAATATTTGCACGATCGGATGTTTTGAATGAATTTAAAGTTAATTTCTTCGATTTCCCTACAGTGTACAATTGCTTCTTCTACTTCAAGATTTTCGTTTAGATTTGAAATAATCAAAGAACCACAAAAATACAATAATTTCCACTTAGTCTTACCTGTATTGAATTGCTCAAACTTGAAATTAGGTTTCAAATTAGAATCTAAAATAGAAATCCATACATCATTTATGGTTTCTGATTTTACGATTGAATTAAATAAATCTTCTAAATTTCTTTTCAGTGCAACCCTAACTAGTTTATTTTTTTCTGATTTATCGATCACAACGGAAACTCCTTTAATGATTTTTCCTTTTTGAATAAGATCTACTAGCAATCCAATGCAATTTGGGTTGTCATTCTTTTTGATTTGTAATCTTAATCGGTCGATCTTCATCTCTTTCCATTTACCTTCAGTTAATTCTTCATGGAGTAACGTTAAAACAGACGAATTTAAATCTCTTTCAGCCAAATTAAAGCTTATTCTTGAGCATTCGATTAAGTCAATTAATCGCACAGCATTTGACCAATAATAGACATTATTTATATTCTGAAATCGAACTGAAAGGTGTTCACATATTATAGTCTCTTGACTATCCACAAATTTCTCATTCACAGGATTATTATCAAAGTTAATCTGCAAATGATCAATAGGGTAACTTTTGTTGAATTCTAAACGAAAAGGGGGATTCCATTGTAAGACCTGAATTAACTTTGACTTTATTGCTTCGTTCAAGAAGAGAGAATGGACCTTTGAGGAAAAGAATTTTGTATTATGACCAAAGAAATCGCCAACAGAATAAAAGCCTGGAATGTATGAAGGCAAAAATTGCCGAAATGAATCAAAGAATTCACTAACATTTTCAATTTCTAATAGAATATTTGTAAAGCACATATTGTTCAAGTGAAACCAATATGAATGGGGTAGTAGAGCATCATATAGAAGATATGCTTTAGAATTCAGAAGTCCACCAAGAAAAACATAAAATAATGAATCATTAGTTGGCAGCAGATCCTCCTTTGCGATTAAATTAATTTTATTCTTCATGTTCTCCTCACCATATTCACTGAAAATTTTGAATATGTAAAACGCAGATAAAAATTCAAAAAAACTGTTATGGATTGGTACATAGGAAATTTTCTTGTTATGATTTTCAACTTCTTGCACTTTTAACAAAAACCCTAATTTTAATATTTCAGGTCCTATTTTATGAATTTCTTTTACTTCTATTTTCATCTGCTTTTTCACCAAACTCTGAAGAACAAATTTGCTGAATTGTATCAGACACTCAGCGAAATCGTTTATAGAGCTTGAATAGATTTCACTGAAAATATCGACTTCATCGTCATTGCTAATTTTTCCTTCTCTTATTAAATACCGTCTAATTATACCATTGAAAAATAATTTATATACAGATGTAGTCGAATTAATATTGCTGATTCTCTCTTCTTGAACGGAGCTTGCCAATAGAAGAAGAAACAAAGGCCGCCTACAAATTTCCCTCATTTCTTCTTTATTGATCAACGTTAAAATTCTTTTCACTTTAGATTTATCATCAACATATTTCTCTATGAAGCCGCTAATCTCTTCTCTTTTCACGCCTTCAATAATGGCCCTCTGATTAAAGAATTTCAATTTTTCTACATCTCTCTCATCCTTATCTATTACTCCTACAGATGATCTCCTGGTGTCTTTCGTAACCGGAAACAGCCCACTTCTAGAAGTTATCAGTAGGAAAACTGAAGGTAAAACTTCGCCTTGGATCAATGTAAGTATAATTTTCTGATGGCTTTCAACTAATTCATCGTAACCATCAATAATAAGCAAAATGTCTTGCTGATAATAAACTAAACACTTAAGAAAATCATTGAAAGAATAATCTGAACAATATTTTCTTACCAACACCGTTTCGAGACTATCGTCTGGTAGGAAATCTGTTGATTCCAGAAAAAAGATCATTTTAAATTTTGATTTTAGATATTCCCTTTCTTTTCCCCAGTCATTCTGTAACTTCAAACAGAGTGTGGTTTTGCCCATTCCAGGAGACGCTTCGACGAGAATCCTAAAAGGATCGCTCTGATGTTTATCTGCTCTATTAAACAATTCCTTCAACTGAATGTACCATTTCTCTCTTCCCGATCGATAGCCTGTTATTTTCTGTAACTTCAAATTTATATATAGATCTTCTAATAATAATATTTTGTCCATCCATGGTAAACGAGGGAGTGCAATATTTGTGTAAGATCGAATTAGATATTTTCTTAATCCTTCTTCTATTCCTATTAAAAATATTAGAAAATTTTAAGATAAGTCATTGTAGTATTATTCAAATAATTTGGCTTATATGAGCTTTTAAACATTTCTATTCATGAGTACTAATCTCTAGAATGTTCTAAATAATTGAAAAGGTCTAATACCAAAACAAGAATTACTATTTAGGTGTTGCAAAATATCACTGCTTCATACTGGTCCATTTCACTCATGTAATAAACAGATAGTGGGTAAAATATAATATAGCTCTGATTATCTTTAGTTAGATGTTCGCAAGATTCATTTGGAGGAGCTTTCTGAAGCTCCCCGTGGTGACCTCAACTTGTGTTTGTATCCCTTCTAATGTTTATATTCCACTTCAAATTTGCATATGCTTGCAAGATGCCGCTATATGCGAACCGTTATTTTATATTCGCGATTAGCTGAACAGTGCAAATCATGAAGTTTTGTAAATTTGAACCAGCTGTGTATAATATATTGTGACATAAACACAGCAATATGTCTTTCTTCTATGACAGGATTTCCATACACATTTCCATTTTATACAGCGTGTCCCAAATTGATGTATACACTCTTTGAAACGTTATAGCTCAGCAACGAAATGAGATAGAAATATAAGGTTTCCTGTGTATGATCCAGACGGCGCTGGAAAAGCAACACGTTCATTGTTGTTCCTTTGTTTAAAACCAAAATGGCGGTAAACGTAAGTGGATACTGAATTGTTATTCGAAAGTGGAGAATGTTGTTGAGGTTCAATGACGTTGGAGGATTGAATTTGGTACATCACCGCCAACAAGGGTAACAATAACAAAACTCCGAGACAAGTTTGAAACCGAAGGAACGGAGAAATATGTGTTGAAAGATCGTTGCGTAAGGAACAGAAATGTTATTGGATTTAACCTCTCTCGACTTCCACCTTTGGGGAACTTTAAAGAACGCGGTGTACGCCACATACCCACAAACATTGACGGAATTAAGAGATCAGATTGAATATTCCATCAATGATATTCCAATTAGCTACAATCCAGTCGGTATGTTGCTCTGTTCGACATCGGTGTTGGGATATACTGTGGCAGAAGGTGGACATTTTGAACATATATGGGTTTAAGGAAGTTTAAGGAATAAAGTACAACACACCTTATATTTCTATTTCATCTCGTTGCCGAGTTATAACGTTTCAAAGAGTGTATACATCAATTTGGGACACCCTGTATTATTAATTACAGTCTCCCAAAGGAAATGCCCTAATTAGGAACTAATTAGGTTAGGTTGTTTAGGTTAGGCTGGCACGATGTGATGAAGGTAAGGCCACCATTGAAACTAAAAACCTAATCCTTCCAGAAAAAGAATCGCTGAAACGGCGGGTGTATTGCAAGCAATGATGAGTAGGTTCTTAAATGAAAATTTTGTTTTGCCAATGTTCACAGGTTTGCTTCCAAACTATTTTACTGACCGCTGAGGTGTACTACATGGCCTGGATGTCAGGAGAAACGGCTATTCGGAGACATACACATGAAGTTGTCGGATGCGATAGCAATTAATAGGATGGTGTCCTCGCAAAATATACGGACTTTGGAAACCTGTAAAGAGGCATAGAACGTTGTCTGCTCTGCAATCCTGTTGCAGTGCAATCTACGATTAGGGCACTTGTTTCAAGAGAATTTCGTAGGGCTCTTGCGCCGCTTACATCATTCATACAGATAAGAATAACACTGTGTATTTTCATTTATTATAGTCACTTCTGATTGAAAGATTTATACTTTACCTTCCAATGTATTCTTGAGCTTTACAAAACCTCCAGTTTTCTTTTCTTCTTGAAGAAATAAAAATTGACCTAATAAGTGAAAATCATAATTTTTTGTTAGAGTTCTATTTTTACAAGAATAATGCATATGATATTACAAAAAAAATCAGTTTTCCTAATTTCATGAGAGAGATGTTTGGTATTATTTGATTGGTGTAATTTGGTTTAGGTCTTGCCTACTGACATATTTACTATCTCAAAATAATAAGAACACTTTATACACTGAGTGAGCATATTATTATGACCACCCTGTAAGTATCTCGTTGGGCCACCTTTTGCCTTTAATACTGCGGTGATTCTTCGTGGCATTGATTCCACGAGATGTTGGGAGGTGGTGGGAGGAATCTGACACCATGCCTGATGGATAGCACTGTCTAGTTGTGCTGGATTGGACGGTGGTGGATCCAGCCGTCTGATAGTTCGTTCGACTTCGTCCCACAAATGCTCAATTGGATGGAGATCTGGGGATTGTGGGGGCCACCGAAGTAAGGTAAAGTTCCCCTCATGTTACTGGAACCACTCTTGCACAATACGAGCTCTGTGGCATGGCGCATTGTCTTGCTGGAAGTAGCCATCAACATGACAGGGTGGACTTGATCGGCGACGATACGGAGGTATGCTGTACAATCCAGACGTTGTTCAACACGTATTAACTGACCCAACGCATGCCAGGAAAACATTCCCCAGACCATAACACTGTCCGCACCCGCCTGAAGGGTTGTACTCATTCATGCGGGATCCATGCTTTCGTGCTGTTTCCACCAGATTCTCACGCGCCCGTCTGCATTATGTAACTGGTATCGTGACTCGTCAGACCACATGATTTGTTTCCACCGCTCGATAGTCCAGTCCTTGTGCTCCTGAGCGAATTGGAGTCGTTTTCGCTTGCTGGCTGCAGACAGCAAAGGTGTGCGGACAGGTCTTCGGCTTCCGTATCCCATGCGAATTTTTATTTTTTTAGATTAAAAATTGTTTTTAGACTAATGTGGTGTTGCCTTACAGGGTAGCAATTGGAAATTTTTCTCTATCTTTAATAGTATTCAAGTTAGCAAATGGATGACCTTAAATTTGGGGGTTACATTCAAATTTGAGCGCGGCAATGAATTCTCCATCCGCCTATTACCTATAAACCATACTCATCAGATCTCGCCTACCTGGCAGCATTGAGATATCTGCCACGTTACCAGACTTTTTGGACACCCTGTATATTTACATAATAATAATTAAAGTGAAATTATTTTAAGCAGTCCATTGATGTCTAATGAAGTCACCTTGTTTCGAAATCACTTTGAACACTCCTTCTCGTATGAATTTATTAGCTTCTGGTGAACATTATTGCTGATTTCTCTCCAGGCTTTCAGTAATGCTTCTTCCAGGTCAAATATTGATGCAAATGTTTCCCTTAGCCAAAATGCGACAAAGCTGGCCAGTACATTATACCTTTAAGTACTTCTTCTGGCTATATGTATTGCGGCATTGTCTTGCGAAACTTTCCAAGAAGATTCAGCATTTACATCGCCAAATGGAAGATAATAACAAAGGAAAACTTCTTGTCCACAAAAAGAATTTTAATTAGGCATATACGTATTTCGAACCCTTTAGATTCATTATTCAATGCCATATGAGTCAAATGAGTCATATGAGTCAAATGGCACTGAATAATGAACCTAAAGGGTTCGAAATACGTATATGCTTAATTAAAATTCTTTTTGTGGACAAGAGGTTTCCCTTTATTATTATGTCGCTTTCCACAGTTATTGAACGTTTTTCAAATGGAAGATGTCATTGCAGAAGCTGTTGGTAGCCTGTGGCTGTTACAAATGTAGCCTGTAGCTTTGGAACCATTCCACCATCTAGCTACCTCTTAGAAAACACTTTTTGCTCTTCTCACTTCAGATGGTGCCAATAGAACTGCCATCCATCAGACCCATATAAATTAAACTTCTTTTCATCGTTCCGTCCACAAGTAACTTATTCTGTTGCACAATGCCGGCCCTCATTCAAAGGGTGCAAAGATTTGTTGCAGCGATTTCGATGGGAAGTCCTCGAACATCCCCCGTATAGCTCCTCCAGGATTGGCCGTGGAAGCATTCTTCAACGGCTACCCGTACCTCATGATTGTTTACGAATTGCCGTCCTTTCAGAGCTTTCTTGTCATAGCGCTCAATGTACTTTCGCATGATCACTTCATAAAAGCTGCCACCGGTGAAGAAAGTCACGCATTTTCACTTGTTCATCGTCGCTGAAATGCAGGCTGCCAATGATCTCCTTTAGATGCTAGAACAGGTGGTAGCCACTGGACGCGAGGTCCGAACTGAAAGGAAGGTGATCAGGTTGTCCCAAAACAAAAGATCTGATTAGTTGGGAACAACTTGACCACCCCCTTTACAGTCCGGACCTCGCGTCTAATGGCTACCACCTGTTCCGGGAGCTAAAGGGGATCATCGGCAGCCTGCATTTCAGCGACGATGAACAAGTGAAAACTGTTCACCGGCGGCAGCTTCTGTGAAGTGATCATGCGGAAGTACATTGAGCGCTATGACAAGTGTTTAACTAAACTTGGAAACTATGTGGAAAAATAGTTAAAAGTACATAGAATAGCCTATCGTAACTTTGAGAAAGTCCTCGCTGAAAAGAATCTGAGTCAGCGCACGGCGGGCTCCTTCCATTCGTCTCCGCCGTTTCTCCGTAGGTGACGGGTAGCTCGGCCATCTGTCTTTCGCTTTTTCCCGATGAGTTCTCCTTGTCGAGACTCCGACGAAGATTATTCAAGGTCCGTGCGAATTTATCGTCAAATTCTTCGTCCACCTCCTTTCGTCCGAGTGCTGCCTGACGCTCCTGGAGATGCCGCACGCTGGCTCGGTCGCGTACCTCACCGACCTCTATCTCCGACTCGTCGTCGACTCCTCTTTCATAATGAAAATCACCTGGCTCCGCAAGTAAACGTTCCCGCCTGGTTTTGGAGTCCTCTTTTGCTCGGCTGTGGTGGAAAGCTTCCCGGCCTCTAGTTCCCATTAAATCAAACTCGGCTCGGTCGCATTGTACGTTCTTTTTCCTTCGTCGCCATGCTTTCTCTCCTCGTGCTCTTCTCGTGTCATCTCGAGCACTTTTTGGGATGACGCGATTTTCGTCGCCGACGCCATTCACCTCGTCAATCTTTTTCCTCGATCGACTCGCAGGCTGCCGAAATCCACGTGACACCTTGTGTAGCAAACTATAACGGGTGAAAATGGGTATCCGTTGTATCGCTAAATTTTACTGCAGCAGGGCGAGTTCACGTCTAAAGTAAGATTACGTGGCTAAAAAATTATTTAGACTAGCTGTGTCCGCGACATCATTCACGTGGACTTTAGGAATTGTTGAATTTTTAGATGAACAAATAATTTTTTAAAGAACAAAGAGTAGTACCGAGACTAAATACCACTGTCGATCAAGAAATAAGTAGACGACAATTGAAACGATTAAGAGCTACTGCAAGACGGGTCGCTGAAACTCCTGAACAAGCTGAAGCCAGAAAAGAGAGAAACAGGCAGAGAGCACGCTGCTGAAAGATCTGAAGAATCTTCAGAACAAGCATAGTGAGCGAAATAAAAGAACTACAGAAATGGTTGAAGAAACGTCAGATCAAACTGTTGTTTCATTTTCATTCTATTACCTCCTACTTTCGAAACCACATGCATTATTCTACGCGAATTTTCATCTGCACTACGTAAACCTCACTCAAGTATACACAACATTCCTATGCAAGTGAAGCCGGGTAAAACCGCTAGAGGGCAATAGTTGGAGAGAGCTATCCATTGGGAGCATTTAAAAGAATTCTTCTTTTTCTTTTCAAACCCGCTTATCCGTTAGGGTCGCGGGGGTAGCAGCCCTATGGAGGATCTCCAGCGATCGCGATCTTCCGCCATCAAGCGCATGTCCTCTCTGGTAATACCCACGCGACTCGAACCCGGATCAGATTCTCCATGTAGTGTAGCCACCTGGTTCTAGGCCGACTCCTTGGTCTCTTACCTACCGGCTTGGAAAGTAGCAACTGCCTAGGAAGACAGTTTGCGGCATCCGTATCACGTAGCCATACCAGCACAACTGAGATCTTTCAATGCGGAGAAGTAGCAGCTCAACACTTAAAGACTCCCTTATTGTGCTGCTGTGCACTCTATCTAGTAAGGTAATACCTGCCACACTTCTCAGAAATCTCATTTCGGCCGCTTGTATCCACGATCGCACTCTTTCGGTCATTACCCAAGATTCATGACCATAGGTGAGAATGGCGACAAAGATAGATTTGAAGACGGAGAGCTTGGCTTTGTTTCCGAGCTCGCGTTTCGTTATCACAGGTCGCCACAGTTATAAATTTTTACTGTATTAATTCTAACCTTTTTTTTTCATGTGTTCATTTTTACTGTATATTCACATTTAGATATTGCAAAATTTCATCAAATAAAGAGCCCGAGCAACGTCGAGGATATCAGCTAGTACACTTATAAACACTCATTATCCAGAACTACATCCTGTGGTTAAAAATGAAACTGTCAACTATCTAAGTAAATCCACTGAATTTAACGGTTTGAACCTACAGTATAATAATTAAACAGCTTTGAGAGTATTGAAATCCATAAAGGGGTCCTAATAAAGGACCAATCCAGAGTTTGTTCTATTTGATTTACTGAATGTTAATTATTAGTTTTCTTATTCCAATTTCTAGAATTTTCTAGAATGTATCGCCGCACCTTCCTTCCTGTGACAGTTTCCGGAAAATGGGGACTAGCGTAGAGAAAGAACAATATGTGGCATGGTTTATTAAAACTGAATCTGGAACAAAAACTCAAAGGAATTTTAGGACACAGTATGGAAAGACCCCACCAACTCGAGACCAAATTGCAAAAAGGCATGAACAGTTCATGACCGCTGGAAGTGTTCAACCAGGAAATCAACAGGTCGACCAAACACTAGCGACGTGACTGTGTTTCGTGTTCGGCATGCTTTTCAACGTAGCCCTCGTAAGTCGATCAGATCAACAGCCAGACAGCTCCAGTTTCTTGGAATAACTGTTCACCCTGTTTTACACAAACGTCTTAAACTTTATGCCTATAAGGTTCAACTTGTGCAAGCTTTGAAACCAAATGATAAACTACAACGCCGAGCATATGCTGAAAAAATGTTACGACGAATTAACAGTGATGAAGATTATTTGAAGTCTGTTGTGTTTTCAGATGATGCAACTTTTCACGTGTCTGGTAAGGTCAGTCGTCATAATATGCGGATTTGGGAATCACAAAATCCCCAAGAAGTTCTTGAAATCGAGCGTGACAGCCCAATGGTCAATTTGTGGTGCAGGCTTTTACATGATCGAGTTATTGGCCCACAACCGATAACTCCACCAACTATCTTGACATGCTTGAACAATACGCATTTCCACAACTTCAGGACGACCAACCAAATATTTTCTTCCAACAAAATGGTGCTCTTCCTCATTGGGCGTTAACAGTTCGAGATGCGCTTAATGATGAATTCCCTCAGCGGTGGATAGGCGAGATGGTCCTTTGTTGTGGCCACCTCGTTCACCTAATAAATACCTCTGGAGTTTTTCCTGTGGGGTTTTGTTAAGGACAAAGTGTACAGCACAAAAGTCAAAAGTGTGGCGGATTTGAAGTCCCGCATTGCTTCTGCAGTTAGTTTAGTAGATGAGGCGATGCTGGCAAGAACATGGTCAGAGGTTGAATATCGTTTGGATGTTATCCGTGCAACAAATGGTCCCTAAATTGAACTTTACTAATATACCAAAAAAACTTTTTGAGTTGATAAACAAACAGTTGAAAACCATTTGTCTCTATCTGTAATAATTTTTTTATATAATGATTAAAAGTTGTCTAAAACATTTTGGAATGCCCTGTATATCTCTTTTTCTCTTTATATACAGGTAATTTTACGCCACAGATCCTTCGTATATATTCATTAGTATTAGTGTTTTCAGGATCACATGAGCATTTGAAGTACCCAAACAAACCTTGTAATTGCTGTTTTATAGGCATGAGAATCTTCCACGAATAAATGTTTCTGTCATTTATTTTCAGTATTTGTTTATTTATTTATTTGGAGAATGCTTCCTGAACTCTTTTCTCTTTTTTTCCTGTTTTTTTTTTTTTTCGCATTATTAAGAGCTAATGTTTTTTATGTTTACTTATTTTAATGTTAAAAAGTTACCATACAAATCAGTTATAACATATAAGGTATTTATATTTATAAAATAAGTATAGGGTGATTCAAGTTACTATGCAGTGGCTGGTTGGAGGTTGAATTCTCTTTTGTTTCTGACATCTTCAGTTCGGCACAAGATACACGTTTCCATACACTACTGCAGAGTAACTTTTGAATCACTCTGTATATTAAAAACCGAAGAAAAGATTTTATTATATTAATACAATAAATTTAAATGTGTATTTCTTAAAAAAATTTTATTACCGGTCCTATCGATAATGGAGATTTACATTTTCGGTATTACCGGTAGTACGAAATCCGGTAATACTGACAACCCTTGTTGCAGGCAGCAGATTTCTTGTGTCTCCACTGGTTTTGAAATTGTATGAGGCGGGGGGAGTACAGACTTTTGACTCGCCGTGTATAATCGTTCAATAAATGTTTTCAGATATATTTACCTTTTCCATGTTCAAACTGGCACTCCAGCTTTCCATTTTAATTACATTCAAGAAACATTTGATTACATTACAAAAATTGAATAAAATTACCTTCCAATTTTAAATCAGTCTTTTTCGTTTTTCTTTTATCTGTTTCATAAAAAAGAAAAAGTTTATTTTATTAAAAAAAATTATGAAGTCATGATTTAAAAAAAACAAACTTGGATTTATACAGTTATTTTTATATAAAATTTTGAAATACACTGTATATGAATTTTACTTCCGAAAAATATGGTATGTTATGCAATTCTTTAAAACCAGAAATAATTTTTTATTAAATTTATTTTAAAACTGACTTTTAAACTTACCAGGTGTCCTAAAAATGAGGGACGATTTGAAAAATCAATTAACGAAAAACGGAACGTGATAAAAATGTACGATTTTCTGCTTTCTGGTTAGGAAACCAGGGTATTTATTCGGACCAAGTATCAAAATTAGATACAAAGTTCGTCAACAGATGGCCCTGCTGACGAGGAAAAATTACAAAACAATGTTTTCAAAATAACCACCATTTGTAGTAACTGAAATGTTTGCACGGGCGTCTGCAAATTTTGTCTTCAGACTGCGCCACGTTGTTGCTGCAAATGGTGGTTGTTTTGAAAAACATTGTTTTATAGTTCTTCGTAGAGTTCCTGATGGAGTACTTTGATGGGAGTGCATTTATTCACAGCAAACAAACCAGTGACGTCCAACACAATGCACAAGAGCCCGCGAGACTACGAGGGCGCCGAACGGCAATCAGTCAGGCCATCGCCGTATAATTTAGCTCTTGTACCTTGAAGTGTACAAGTAACTTTGTGCGTTGGTTTATGTAGACGGTTTCAAGGGCGCATGTTTACCTAAACGTTGAGGAAAACTTAAGCTAAGAAACCAAATACAAATTGTAAACTCAACAAAATCTAATTATTAAAATAAAAGTTTTCCATGTAAGCTACTGTAGTTAATTACATTGGCAATTAAATCATTACTTAAATTACCAAAATGTCATTCAACGTATCTGATCCATAAAATAATATCATTAGCAACAGATGAAAACCATATTATTTTAATTTAAAATTATTGAGATAGAGATATTTGTAGATAATCGGAAATAAAGGATGGTTGGAAGGTCCTTTATTGAGAGTACAATTTTCCGTGAAAATAAAATTTGTTGTTTAAGCATAACCTAATGCTTTGTAAAATAACTATCACCGTATCCATTTTAAAATGTTTTTTTATTATTTTCATGAATGTTTTTTAAGCTATCTTTTATAATATTCAATCTTTATGTTGATAGAATATTATCGTATATTAATTATATCTATTGTATAAAACTTCATATTTCTTCAAATTAGTATGTTTTCGAGTTCATGTGAATTTTTAATACTGAAATTAACAACAATCTTTTTAAGAAATTACTAAGAAACTGGGCTAACAAACGCGTCACCGAATAATATATACAAATTATTAAGTACCAGACGAATGGAGCTAATAATTGGTTTCACAATGTCCGTCTGTCCGTCCCCTTCATAATTTCCACATTTTTTGATGTAGAAGGTTGAAATTCGGAATGTACAATGCATTTTTTTGTAGCTTACTATGGCCATGTCCATGGTGCTCTATGCAATATTCGTATACGAAATTAGATACGAAGACACAGGTCAACAAGTCTTTAATCGTTACTAAAATTAGTTACATGACTAAAATTATTTTTAGTAACGATTAAACACTTGTTAACCTGTGTCTTCGTGTCTAACAATTGCGGGCTAAAATAATATTCAGTACATAATAATATATGTATGCAATAAAGTATTTAAAAAGCCCTTGAGTTATTTTTTTTAATTTGCTAATGGAAGAGATCTACAGGCCCAGTTTTCATTCCAAGGAGGCCAGATTTATTGTTCAGGTGTTTCAAATCCAACCAATGCAGCCAAAACAGTTATGATTCCTTCTGTATTTTTAAAATACAAGGTGTCGTGACTATTGTGCCTGTGTCAATTCTTCAGTGATCAATCAAAGTGCATGTCATCTTTGATAGAAGTTTAAAAAATGAAGTTTAAAATTTCATTTCTATTTTTCATGATGATTGTTTCTTGTTTTGCAAAAAATTCAAACTTGCAGTTCGAGCACTTTCTTTTTGACAAACGTTAAAGAGAAATGTGCTTCTAAAGCTTGAATTTGCTGCAAAACACGACTAATCATGATTTGAAATAGGAGTCAAAATGGCTGCCTGCAACAATGAATTGTCCATACTTTCTTTATACAGTGCTTTAGGTCTTCCCCGTCAGCAGCGCCATCTGTTTTGAAACTAATTTTGAAACTTGGTGCGAATAAAATCCCTGGTTTCCTTTGCAGAACACAGCAAACCGTACATTTCTGTCGCCTTTCATTTTGCGTTAATTAATTTTTCAAATCGTTGCTCATTTTTGGGACACCCAGTATGTTTAAATGAGTGAAAAAATATAAATAATTGTTCCTTAATTATTCAAATAACGTGCTTTTGAGAGCAGACAAGAAGATCTGCTTATTAGTAAAATAAATGTAAGTATTCATCTATGAATTTTTTTATCTTTATATTTTTGCAGGTTATTTTGTGAAATGTGGTTGTGCACCTGCCCAATGGGATCATAAAATCACTCACCGTGGTAACCAGTATACTGTATTAAGCAAAATTAAGCAAAATTCCAAATTAACTTTAATAACCTGGAAATACTTTAGCCGCCACATCAGCTTTATCGATACTCTTCAGTGCTCCAATAAGCTTTGCAATCGCTGCTTTCTCTCTGTCCTTCTCTTCCCACTGTTTGAGGCCGCTATTGATGACCTCTCTGTCATCAAAAGCTTTTGAGTTCCATTCGAATTCCATCTCGTCTAATTGTTCCTGCTTAAAGCCAAGGAGTTTAAGGATTGAGGTAAATTCCTCGCGTGAAAGAAGCCAAGTAAGTCCATCCCTTTGTGTTTGGGTACATTTTTGTAAAAAGGCTTCAGATAAAAAAAAAAAATGCAATTTAAACTTCTGAAGTTTTCTCAAGCAGTTAAATTTGTGTAAAATTTTTTTTAGTATAATCTTACCAACGTTCGAATCTGCTTCATCATGAACGTTCTCCTGGTTATCATCAACTATGGAATTCTTAAAAATAAATAATGTGTAAATTGCATATAATTTAATGCATTTTAATTAAATTAAAATGAAAGCCCACCAGGGATAGGCCGTGGTCTGGTGGGCTTTCACTGAACAAATAACTTCAGGGAAGTCAAGCAACATCAGTGCACGGCTAGTCACTGGATGGGCGACTATCAGTGAGCCACGATCTTCACTCCCCCAGCTGCTGCGACCATCATACAGCAGTCGTTAATCCAGGTCCATCCAGGGACCCAGACTCGTCGGCCTCTGGCCATATAGGCCCTGGATGGACGTACTGGATTACAATATACAAATAAAAAAAAAAAAAAATTATATGCGCACATTTCCCAATTCCAAAGAAACTATTTATAACTTACTGGACTTACTATAGTTTAATACTGTATTTGAAGTCGGATTTTTTAGAAGAGTTAAGTTTATTAAGTTTAAAGAAACATCAATTATTTAAACACTACCCACATAATTTTTTTCCTGCAAAAGATTCGTGCCAGAGATGTATGATTTGATGGCAAGAACGACGCAACTGATTAGCATTAACAAACAATGTTATAATGAATTTAACATTGACTCTGTAAGCCTTAAGCCAACATGCTGCTTTAGTGGAAGGTCTTTCGCGAAATTAGTGCTTTGATCGGGCATCCTCTCCACTTGCATGACGTTGTGGAAGCACAAACAGAAAGGTGCAATAAGACAGTGAAAACTCTCGGACGACCTGGAATCATGTCCTCTTTCGCGGGTGGAGCTGAAGATTCGCAAAAGATGGGCCTTCTTGGCCAATAATCTCGCAGAGTGCACGTGTCCTTCATGATATGGACCTCTTAGGAAAGCGCACATGATTACAGGTGAAGAAAGGGGAATCTTTGTCTCAAAGGTGGGGAAAGCTTTTCCTATAAAATTCATGCGATGGTGTAAGGAGCGTTGACATTGGATTAGTGATAATTGGGCTAAGATGAGGTGATTCATTTTCCATCAATCTGACCGACTTGTGGGATCACTGTGATTAGCAACGGACAAGGGATCCATAACTAGTTCTCACATGCGACTTAATCCCCCAAGGTACGCATACATGTTGGAAAATCACTTTACTGGGGTGTAGTAGGAATTTTTTGGCAATGCACTATACTGCTTCTTTCAATAAGACAATTCTTCATGCCATGTTGCTTATTCAACAAATATTGGTTTACTCCCGCTAACGTTAAGCTGTGCCAGGCCTGATCCAGAGCCTGGATTTATCCGATTGAGCTGATGTGGTATATGCTGGAACGCCGTATATCGATGCACAAGCCATCAGACACTAATTGCCATCAGTTATTGATTCATTTATAGATTCTACCAGAGGTATCAAGCCTTCCTCTTTGTGTTACAGCAAAAAGTGGTCCAATTGCATCATTTCCATATAAGATACGTGAAGAGGGTGTCCGGATGCTTTTGACAGGACAATATCCAAATATAGTTTTTTGTATATTTATCTAATGTAAGAGTTTTAAATGAGAATTTCTTACACGAACAGAGTGAACATCGATTCAGGTACTATTTTAATGAATATGGTTAAATTTGTTTTCGTTTCCTTAGATCTTAAGATAAATATAGAGAAGCGTGCAGTAATAACTATCTGGCATAAAGTCAAGGAAAACATAACTTTTGGGAGTTAAATCAATAAAATTCTGAAACTGAATTTGCGTAATAAAGCTATCATTTGCAAACTTTACATGAAGTGAAGTCTACGGAGAATATTCTTTTAAAGAAATATTGATGATCATGTGAAACTTTTATGATAATTTAAATTTTCTATTCTGATATACAGGGTGTATCAAGTTCGATGGTCATAAAGTACCTAGCGTTGTTCTCCGCAAAATTCTAAGCATAATTTTTCTTATCCATTTTTCAAAATTCTCAAAAAAATGTTTGGCTAATATGACGTAATTCTGAGCCTTCTGACGTAATTCATCCATGCCGTAATGACATAATTTTTCCTGGCTCTTATCATAATAGCCAGGAGCCACTTTGGATAGCCTTCTGACGTCATAATAGGCTATGAGAATAGTCATAATAGCCTTCTGACGTCATAATTCATCCATTCCTATAGCCTTCTGACGTCATAATAGCCAAACTTTGGATAACGATTTCAAGTATTTTTTTGAGAATTTTGAAAAAAGGATAAGGAAAATTATGCTTAGAATTTTGCGGAGAACTTTATGACCATCGAACCTGATACACAGTATAAAAAAATGAACGTCTGTTTTTTTGTCCCGTATGCGTTCCTATATCATTTATCCGATTTCGATGAAACTTTGCACACTCGATCTTCAAAGCAAGAGGAAGGTCACTGTCTACCCGAGATTTCGAAATAATAATCGATATTTAGATTGCAGCGCATAGTAATAAGAGGCATCTCATCAACAATATGCACGAACCAACAATATATAAAAGTAAAATGACCAACAATGCAAGGCAAAGTTTGTGCCTACAGTCGGATGTTTGTGTTATTTTGCGTTAACAAATGCTGATGAAATCCTAACAATAATAATTACGAATTCCGTAATCATCATAGTGGAGAAATAAGATAGAGAGAACATTCGCTTGCGCAGTGAACGATTTCAGATGCCAGCATCGAGGCGAAATAGCCACCTGATCGAAATGGCTTCGAGGCGATTTGGGGACGGATGAGAGCGAAGTGGCGCTCTTTACAATACACGTTGTAGTTTAACATTTTCAGGAATATAATTTTCTATTAGAGGAACTGTTGTTGCGAGAAGTGGCATAAAGAGAAAGTAACGGCTTTGCACGCTCTATCTTATTTCTCCTATATGGTAACTTCTAGGAATTAGCGTGAATTTACTTTAAGCACCGAGAGATGGCATTAATTTGAAAGCACATCATGGCATTAGTAATTTGTACATAACCATGGAATTTAATGCATCAACATAAATTCTCTTTTGGACCCGTGATTTTTTTCACGGGAGAAATACTCGTTAAATAATAAGATGTATGTCGCGAGCGAAATACGAAAACTAAAGCCACAGCCAAGGGTAAAGAAACGTCAGATCAGACTATTGTTTCATTTTCAGTGTATTTCCTTCCACTTTTGAAAATATATACATTATTCTCCGCCTTTTTTCTCCGGCACTGTATCAAACTCACTCAGCTATACACAGCAGTCCAACACGAGCTAAGTCGGCTAAAGGGCCGTAGTTGAAGAGACCATCCATTGGGAGCAGTTTAAAAGAATTTTTTTGATTCTTCAATAAGAATTTTTATATTAATTCTAAGGTTTTTTCACGTGTTCATTTTTTCTGCATATTCAGATTCAGATATTGCAAAATTTGATCAAAAAAGACCCCGAGCAACGCCGGGTATATATCAGCTAGTTATTTATAATTTCAATGTCTATCATTAAATTAGTACCTTACTTTATCTTCACGCTCTATTTACTCTATCATTTTGCGAGCTATTGAAAACAGATATCAGCTTACTTCATCAAAACCAGAAGATAGGCTTGGGGAAGAATCCTTTCTTTCAGTGATTTCCATCTGGAATAGATCAAATATCGTCAAATATTCATTGTCTATTATGTATTCAAAATATTTTAATTGAATCTAAATTAAATTTTAAAGCATCTTTTATATGATAAAAATTGTTTAATCGCCACACATACAGATACAGCAGGTTCTTTAATGCAATGTAACCTCCAAATAACTGGGAGGTATTGGCCGCTGTTAGAAAGTGTGGAAAGAAAAAAACTGTTCGAAAACGATGCAACTACATCGGAGATGGTGAATTCGCACAACTTTATGCTCATTTCATGAACTGTGCAACAACCTTACACAGTTCGTGAAATGTGCAGAATTTGCATAATTCTGGCAATATGCACAAAGGTTCTGCTCATTTCATGTATTGCACAGTTACCTATAACCTGCGAAGGCTCGTTCCCATAGCTGTGAATGGCCATTTCAGCCGATATTTAGACGAAGCGATAGGGCTAAATGGGTCAAACCGTGGGTCAGTCTAGCAATTTAATCTGGTGACAGAATTTATTGTACTTTCCTAATCCAGAGCTATTAGTCATACTCTCCCAAACTCACTTGAAAGATGGCGGCATTCACTGAAACATGGTCAATGTTTGTGATCAGATTTCTGCGATTTCACCAGCCCCGATCTTACTTATTCGGATTATAAATAAGTTCCTGGAAAGTAAATGATTCACAACCGACGAGAAAGTTAAGCAAGACATCCTGCTCTTGCTTCAGACGATTGTTTATAAACATGTGTACAAATTGAATAAACTTACGCAATGTGAGATTTAGTTACCTTACTTATTGAACTACCCTTGTATGTGCTTCCTTCTTTATTGTTTAATGGTGTCTTTTCCATATTCTCATCTGGTTGCTGTTAAATAAAAAATTAAGTATAAAATCTTATCAAAGTTGATACAAATCACAGTTAATACAAAGCCTATCACATTTGATACAAATTAAAGTTAATTCGAAATTTGTTTGTATACAGAATATTAAGTAAATCTGCTGCACAAATCGTTCAGTCAACATATTGTTTGTACTATGAAACATGTAACCTAATCGTCGTTTGCTTACTTCACTGTCTCCTCTTTCTCCTCCTTCTCTTCCTCCTGTTTGCTGTTAGAAAGAATTATATTTATATCATTGGATAACATTTTATTCCCATTTTCTAATATGTATTCTTAATATACGAGGGGAGGTCAAATATTCGTATCTTTGCATACTCTGATCCAATTAAAATAATGTTTTGGAGAAAAAGTAATTTTTCAAACCATACTTTCATTATGTTTTATAGTAAAAATTTAAAATAACAGTTATTGCTCAGATGACTGCTGATTTTTTAGTGTCTTCGCCTGTCTTTTTCGTCGGTTGCAGATGCGATCGTATCGCGTGCCTTAATGTTGGCGACATTAATACTTAAATGTGCAACAATAAAGGACATATTCTGATACAGAAGTTACAATTTTTTGTCGACAGATGGCGCCGGATCACTTTAATCTGGATTCTGTTGCAACTTTTCGGATGGGTTTCTTCGGGTTACGATGAATAGCTACAGAAACTGTCGCGACATTTTCAGGAGTAATTGTAGATTGCCTGGGGCCAACATTTCCTATTACATACAGCGCCAATTCCTTCAGTAGGTAGAGCACTTCTATCATAGTGCTCTATCAGTAGGCCACTTACAGCGCCACCTGTCGCCAACATTTATAACTAATTTGCAACTGCTTTTGAAACTTCTGTACGGCTTTCGAAGTAAAGACACCACTTATTTCATTCTCCTGTCGATATCAGTTTCCGAGATATTTGCTCTTTGTGTAATACCCGTTAGGTACCTATATCAAGTTTCATCTCTCTAGCTTGTCTGAAAGTTGGTTTATTATTGGTTGCAAGATTTGCACCATAAAGATATAGAGTAATTATTGGTGAGTTAATTGAAAATGTGGAAAAACAAGTTATCAGTATTAAAGTTTTCTTCTTTGATTCTTTGAGGGTTTCAAATGTGCTGCTCTCCATTATGTAATACCAAAAATTACTGAAGGATTATGGCGGAATCAGAAACTCGCACAATGATAAAATTCTTGCATTCGCAGGGAATCGGCGCTCGTTATTCAATCCGAGATTACCATTCAGTACCTCTACGATAAGAGAATGTTTAAGTAATGGAAACATTGTGAGTCACCTTACCCATGAAAGCCAAGATTCAGCCATCTGCAAGGATGGTGGTGTTGACTTGAGACCACGTGAAAAGGCCGAAAAATCACTGAAGAATATTATCGACAACTTTTAGCGCAAATTACTTGAAGAAATTAAAATTTCTGTACGATAATGAGCCGGTTCACGCGACCCAAAGCACTGCCACTTTTAGAGCAAATATTAATCCCACCATGAAATGTTACTGTTATTTTTGCAGTTCTTTATAGATACTAATTTTTATCCTATTCACTAGATCTTCTGCACAAAGAAGCTCTACCTGTTTAGGGAAATAAATAATCACTTCGCGTAGATCTACTTGATAGCGATTATGAAGTCATTTTTGCGGTTGAGGGCTGCTTTTACGAGCAGACAATAAATTTCTACAGTGATAACATTGAACAAGTGAAACAAAAATGTGTGAGAAGCAAACATCTCTGTCTCTCTCTCTCTCTCTATCTATCTATCTATCTCTATGCAAATTTATTTTCTATGCAAAAATATGAAATTTTTTCTGCCCCACATATAATGTCACTTTAATAAACTAAAATATAGGAACGTAAATGCAGGATTATTCAGAAAGAATGGGATTATTCAAAAAGTTTAGTTTGCATTGAATAATAGATTAGCTGTCGAAATTTTTACCATCAAAAACGTTCTGAGGGCCACGTGATACGGATGCCACAAACTGACCTTCCTAGGCAGTTGTTATTTTCCAAGCCGGTGGGTAAGAGACCAAGGGGTCGGCCTAGAACCAGTTGGCTAGACTACATGGACAATCTGGGTTCGAGTCGCTTGGGTATTACCAGGGAGCAGGAGGACATGCGCCTGATGGCGGAAGATCGCGATCACAGGAAATCATCCATAGGGCTGCTGCTCCCGCGACCTTAACGGATAAGCGGGTTTGAAAAGTAAGTAAAAAAGTTCTCAGTGTGGCTGATAATCGTCACTATGAACAACAAAAGTAAATTTGTAGATTCTGGAATATGCAAGACTACAATCGCTAATCACTGTGCAGTGTCAGTTTAAAAGCGCTTTGAAATTGATTCACCATTTGATATTATGATAGAACATCCATAGATGATATCGACAGTTTCAAGACAGTTGATGCTTTTGTAAAGGAAAAAGCACTTGTCGACCAAATATGTGCAGAGAATTAGAGAATCTTTTAGTGCAGCCATAGAAGTGTGAAGTTCTTTTGCTTAGTATTGTTTGGGCCCTTTGGTCATCACAGAACGATTCTTTGTGTATCCTCATTACGTGACCATTCACACCTCTTCATGGACTTTGTGTATCCCCACAATGAATGCTTAATGCTATCGAGTCCAACTTGTGCAGAACTCGCTCCTCAATCATTCAGGAGAGGTCCAACAAAAGGTGTGAGCAACTCTATCCCCAGATGAAGAACCACCCAAGATCCGTCATCTACTATTACCAGGTATACGAGGCTCGTCCAGAAAGTAAGTTCCGTTCGGTAATAAAAACAAAACTACTACATATATATTCAAAATTTTTTCTTTACCAGATTCTATGTACCTTTAACTATTTTTCCACATAGTTTCCAAGTTTATTTAAGCA
>JAHWFO010006730.1:687839-698293 GCA_023313115.1 Rhysida immarginata | reverse complement strand
GACCCGTCGCATCGGGTCGGATTAGCAGCCATTCGCATTGTTTAAAAGCGTTTATTATATTTTAGCAATTACTGTAAACCATCGGCAGCATGCATTTCAGCGACGAAGAACAGTGAAAAATGCGTGACTTTCTTCACCGGCGGCAGCTTCTACGAAATGATCATGGGGAAGTACATTGAGCGCTTAAATAAACTTGGAAACTATGTGGAAAAATAGTTAAAGGTACATAGAATCTGGTAAAGAAAAAATTTTGAATATATATGTAGTAGTTTTGTTTTTATTACCGAACGGAACTTACTTTCTGGACGAGCCTCGTATATAGGTGGCAATTCATACGAGATGGTTCATCGTCCTGGAGATCTTGGAGTACATGGAGCCGATGCCATATCGAGTTACTGTTCTTCGTCAAACCTGAGGAGGCCCGACACATAACTGAGCAGCTTCCCATTACCAGCTATTACTTTGGATTAATGAAATATATTGCAAAAATGTTACTTGCAGATATTGGAAGAGGAAACCAGTATTATTTACATACGTGTTTGGAAATTCTCAAAAAATTATACTCGCTTGTCTTTAACTATAACGAGTAAAAGGTAGGTCCAAAATATGACCAAAGGAATTAATTGTTAAAAATCAGTAAAATAAATATATAAACCTACCTTTCTTCGACGAAACCACCATATGAAGACCAGCACTACCATGAGTGCTATTCCAACCAAAACTCCTGCGATAAATAGAATCCATTCAAAAGGTGATTCTTCGATGTCATTAAAAACATGTGAAAAATTCTTGTTGATTGTATGTGGTACTGAGTTTGTTATATCCGCGTCGCTTAATATGATTGGTATGTTGCAGAGTTGTTGATTCCCTTGATAAATGCAAATCCAAGAAGATTCATAATTTTTCACATCTAAAAGATCATCAAAATGAAAAGGCTGAGAGAGTGACGCTTCGAAAATTGTAATTCTAAAGTTATGATTAGTTTTCCAGAGAGGGCTTGTGATTTCAGCATCAAAATCACCATTCCCTTTAACGAATGTTATTTTCAGCCGGTAATTTGATGCATCGGGAGAGGTTTCAATAACACTTGAGAAGATGAAAGGAGCGAAATTACTTGAAAAAGCAGTTCTGAGTGGATAAGAATTTCTCAATTGGATTTTTAGACTTTCCTCCTCGAGTTCTAAGTTTAATCCTGAAATTAATTCTTTGAACACATCTGAAGCAATCATTATCCTGTTTTTAGGATTATACATAATGTCATTTCGAGTATAAAACTCAGTTTTTAGATCCCATTCAAACATTGGAGGATTAGAAGTACAATTCGTTGGATATACGCGCAAGAGATTCTTCAGTTCAGTTCGAGGTATCGTAGTAAGTTGATTATAATAATCATCCCAGTGAAACCAACCGACTTTTTGTACATTTTTTTCATATTTCTTATTAAGATTTTCGGAGAACAATAATTTTCCTCCATTGCCTTCAGTAAAATACCAATCAGACTTTAAAATTTGAGCAAATTCACCATATTGGAAATACACGAACTTGTTGTAATCCAGCAACAAATACTTGATATCGCTAGAAATATAAAGAGTACGATTCCTGATTTGTTGATGTTTGGAGGTGAATTTAACTTTGAAGAGAACTTTATCCAAGTTTATGCGGAATGCAGTGAATCTCTTTATTCCTAGGTGTTCATGTTTTGAAAAATACGTTTGGCAACACACTCGGTAATAAGTCGAGCAAATTGTAGGATCTTTCCCAGAATTATCATACACGGTACATCTTGTTGTAGAATTAGACAAAACTCCACAAGCATAATGTCTACGCTGTGTTTCGCTGCTGCAATACAACTTTTCTTTATCTTCTGTACAAACGCATTCACATTTAACTTTAATGTTCGGAATGAAGAAATCGTATTTGTCACTTAATTTATAGATGAGTTCTGTTCCAAGTACAGTCACGTTATCAGTTTCCAACAAATTAGATGTAGTCACTTTGTTAAATGTAACGAACAACAAACTTGGGAGAAGTAAAACCGATAAAGAAATGTTGAAGATTATAATTAGATTTTTCCGGTGAACTTTCATCGTCTTCATCGCTAATCGCATACCCTGTTTATAACAAAAAATTTAATGAATAATTTGTAATAACTTCAACCTTAAAAAACTGTTAAAACCAGTAAAAATTAACCTAAACAGTAAGCTACAATAATAGAACGCAGACTTCCTAATCTAGATGAAATCTGATTTGTGCATTGGAACCGTTGCTCGTACATCAGCAGCTGATGATACTGTTATGGTGTTGGTGGTACCTTTTCTTAGGAGAAAATGGTTAGACGAGGGAACTTAGCGACTTTGAGAAAGGAGTAATAATCGAATGGCAAATTGCGCACGCATGCCCACGTCGGACAATCCCCAAAACGAACTGAACGCGGCAGGTTCATAATAACATCAAGAAACCACTCCAGATCTATCAACAAGGAGTTCTAATAGGTAATAGAAGTCCGTGTGCATTATAAGGTTCTGCGGAAAGAACTGCATGCTCTTGGTATTCACGGTTGTGTATACAAGCCAAAAATCTCGCCAAACATGGCTGCTGGATCCCAATGGTGTTTGGAACGCCGACACTGGAGTGCCGAAAAGTGGAAAAATATTTTGAGGAATGACAAATCACGCTACACTCTTCGAGTCAGACGGGCGTTTTAGGATATGGCGAACGCCTTTGACCTGAGTGCATTTTCCAACGTTAAAGTTTGGAGGTAGTGACAGGGCCGCCCGTAAGTTTCGCGGGGGCAGGAGCAAGTTCACAATAAATGAAATGCAGACCCTTCAAAAGAAAAAAATAATTAATTATTAACTGCGGGGCTTGGGCCTTGCTTGCCGACTCTCTTGCTTACGCCCCGGAGAGTCGTGTACAATTTGTGTACCATTAGTGTGCACATTCGTGCCAAAAGACCTGCTCCTACAAGGCAATGTCAAACACCGACTTGGTTTATGTAAATTTCGCGAACTTTCTGCGACCTGATATTACGTAAGCATTCATCTGCTGAATACATATCAGAACGGTTCATTATATAGAACAGTTCGAGGGAATGGGGGTTGCGATAATCGCTCTTCACAAGTACAACAAAGTCAGCAAAGGAAATTTTCACTCTGCTTGAACCTCTGAAATTGATATTGCAATAATTTGCTTATCGTACTATTAAACGATACAATGAATAAAATGTGTGGATGAGAAGGCGTGGAATGGTTGTCCCAACACTTCAAGAACTTCTGCAAGCGGTGCATGAGAGAATTCGACGAAATCCCCTCCACAAATAGAAGACCTTCTCACGAGAGATAAAGTAACCATAAAGAACGATGTCTAGGATCATTAAGCAAGACCTTGGGCTTGGGGCTTATCAAGACAGATCGGTCAACGCCTAACATCTGGTTTACGTGACATCAGGACGACAAGATGCAAATGCCTGTTTCTGCTGCACGCGGATGAAGGAAACCATCGAATCCTGTTTACGAACGAGAAAAATTTTACTGATGAAGAAAGTTCAATAGGAATAATGACCATGGGTGTACACTCGGAGCTCTCGAGAAACCTCTAAGAAGATTCTGAAAGTGCAGAGGGACCTTCACCTGAAGTCGGTGATAGTTTGGTGGGGAGTGGGTTATGACGTGGTGATCAAACTATGAAGGCATGAACAGACGAAGGCTATGAATTATTAGAATAAGTTATTAAACCCTTTAACAATATCTTGTTTTCTTCAAAGCAATGGGTATTTCAGGAAGACTCAGCACCCGCCCTCAAAGCCAAAACAACCAATTATTTTTCACTAAAGTATCCAGTTTCATAGTTGCCTCCTTATTAAAACATAGTATTGGCTTCAAGACAATTTATACGATTTCATCGCTGTAGAGGATTGGCCCTCGGGAAGCCCCTTGACTATCGCCTTTGGAACATTTTGGAGGAGAAGGCTTGCTCAAAGCCCCACCGCAATATTGAGAGCTTAAAGGTAGATCTTGTAGCTGATGAGTGGCGAGACCCTTTGAAGCGCTGCATAAAAACTGTATGTGCTCATTTTGATGTATGTATTCTACAGTGATGTAGCAATACAGAATATATTACTCTTCTCTTTTGTTGCAATGTGCTCATCAGATAAAGTCGTTGTTCCTTGGGACAGAATTTTTGGCAAGCCAATGTTTATAGGTAGAGGAGACCGGGGCAAGTTTACACACATTTTTTATTATTATTATTTTATTTTAGTAATAAATCTATTTCACTCAATTTTCATATCCATTCATTAGTTAAGCTTTAAGATACATTATGGTGCCTTTAACTTAAGTTAAATTTATATTATTTTCAAATTAAAATGTTTTTGAGGTAATCTCACCTGTGTAAACTTGCCCCATAGTCGAGGTAAACCCATGAAGCCTGGGCAACAAATTTTCAAAACTTTTTTGCCTCCGATATGAAAATAACCATTTCTTAATGAGTTGAATGTGCTGAACACGAATATGACTGTGAAATGCAAAATTGGCTCTAGTTTTTTTTGTAATCTGCAAAAACAATTGTGTACATAATAAAATGACTACCAATAGCTCTGGTCAACAACATTTTTGGTACCGGGGAAGATAGGTGTTCTAGACTAATTTGAGCGTGCTGATTCCAAATCTGAATTCCAAATTTCCCTATTACGTCAAGATCTCGAGTTATAAAAATAGTTTAAATTTTAATGGTAGCCATTGTTTAAATTTGACATCAGGAGACTGTTTTACACCACTGAAACTTAACATCCTGACGTGATAGAAAAATTTGGAGTTCAGATATGGAATCAGCACACTCAAATTAGTCCAGAAAACCTACGTTTGTCAAAGTTGCTGTTCTATTGGATAAATGTACACGTTGAAACTGTAACGGCCAGTTTTGGCGTTACCAATCAGTCCTTCTCTTTTCCTTTTTTTTCTTCCTCCCAACTCTCAACACTCTTTGGTCTCTTGACATCATACAGAGTGAAAATGTTTTATTGACGTCAATGATAAACGGACCTCCCGTTGTAGAGAAGAGAACAATAGTCGAGTCCAACAATGGCATCTAAACAAAGGATAGTTGTTATACGAGCTGCGCGTCGTTAAGAAAAGGACTCAGAAGAGATAGAGAAAAAAGAAAGGAAGATGAGAGAAGAACGACGGCCGCCATCGGATCCAGAAGAGATCGAACGACGACGGTCATCAAGTGTAACCGAGTAGAATGAAAGATGCACGAAGAATTCCTTTATAGAAGACGACCTTAGTTTCTAAACGCCCCGTTCTGTTGTATGACGACGGCATAGAAATGCAACGGAGTCATGGATGATAGAGGATTTTTTTTTATCTTGTTTTACTCACCGTTATCTTTTGATCGAACCAGAACGTTACAAAAGAGAAAGACCGATGGGTTCCAGCCAGAAATCAAAAGATATTAAACCAAGATCATCTGGTATTAAACGTATTATTCGGGCCATAAGTTCTGCCATCGGCTTTTCTTTATTTCTTTATTTGTATCCCTTTACAGAACAATCCAAGCTCGCAAAGAGGAAATCAGATGTCCGATGAAACCCAGCACACGCCCGTTTCCTTCTGATGGCAATCCCGCTCCATGCGAGGCGATACTCAACTCAAAGAAAGTCGAGGAGACGCTCAATGATATCGTTGGTTCCGTAAGATTTTCCTAGCGCAGTAAGAACCCCTACTAACATGCTCAAATTCCAGTCCTAATTTTGGATTTGGGTCTTCCCCTCCTTTCCCCTGTTATTCTCAAGTTAGTTTTAGTATTTCCCGTTCCCCTTACTGTTGCTTAGTTCTTGCTTAGCCGGTAGTGATCAAAACTGTTGTGCAAAAAAAAAAAAAAAAAGGGGAGCGCGTTGCCATAATTGACACAGCCGATGAAACCCTGAAAAGATACAAAGATGCTGAAAGAGAAAAGAGAAAGTGATTAATAAACGAACCTAAAGAGACGATTTCTTTTGTAACTTACCTGTAGACTCTAATAATAGTCTCGGCTAAACCTGAAAAATAAGAAAAAAGGATTTCCACGCGTGAAGAAACATTAGTCCCACGAAAAGTGTGTGAACGATAAAAATAACTTTTACTTCTTTGTCCTCTTTTATGTTTAGAACACTCTCTTAAATATTTTATCCAGAGATTTCGGTTCGTTATCATTGTAAAAGAATTTTTAACCAATGAGTAAGAAAATATAATTTTTTTTTTCTCTGAACGCCCGGAGGCGAGAAAAATCCAGTGATCAGAAAAAGATATAATTGTAAACGCCACCCAGGCGAGAAATTTGCAATAAAGCCCCGGATTTTTTTTGTCAGACATAGTTGTCTAACGAAATTCTGATTTATATTACAACGGGACAAACAAATCCTCTACGTTGCGATTTATATATTTTTCTTTTCTTTTCTTGATCTTATCTTTGTCCGTAGAAACTGAGAAAACAAAAGGGAAGTACTGCGGATTGTTCATAATTTGCTTAAACTAAATTTGTCTACTTATAACCTAAAGTCTCTCTGTTAATGCTTTGTGTTGTTTTTTTTTGTGTTTAGGAAGAGCTCTGTACGGGGGAGTGTTACGCCATTGAAGAAGAAACGAACCTCACGCATTTTTGCCCGTTACAAAACGTAGAAAATGAACTATATTAAATATCTTAAAAACTAGAGCCAATTTGAAAAAACTGATCTCATATTCGGAATCAGTACAACAAATTTACCATAAAATGACTTTTAAATGATTGGAGGCAAAATGTGTGTTGACCAGTGTAATCAGAAGACTTAAAAAGGACTTCCCGGACAGAATTCTAAACAACCAAACTAATTTCGAGAAGAGCCTAATCCTGGACACGGTCAACAACATCATTAGCCAACGACACAGAAGAGACCTTAAAGCATCCTATCAAGATTGAATTCTCTCATTTTTCCTTTTTGTTATTTTTATAATCATGTATTTCACTTGTTGTAATTTGGCTCTTACCATTTACTGTACAGGGTGTTGTTAAATTTCGTCACCAAAATGATAGGGATTCTAAGCAAAAAAGTTCATATGAACATGGGTCCAAATTTGAATGATAACTGAGATATGAACAGAAATAAAAATACCTCCACTAAGATCAACAAGTTAATAACTCACTCTCTACAACATCTAGGATGATGAAACTTGGAAGAATAATATGGTACATAAAACTCGGAAGTGAGTACTAACCACCATGTGTTACGATGTTGACTACCTAACTCGGAAACTACTTGTTGGAATTCGATCAAATTTTAACGGTATATACAATTTTATGTACCCTGTTATTCTTCCAAGTTTCATCATCCTAGATTTTGTAGAAAGTGAGTGATTAACTTGTTGATCTTAGTGGCGGCATTTTTATTTCTGTTCATATCTCTGTTATTGTTCAAATTTGGACCCATATTCATATGAACTTTTTTCTTTAGAATCGCATATTCCATCACCCCCTATCATTTTGGTGATGAAATTTAACAACACCTTGTATACAGGGTGAGTCAAAAGTCTGTTACCCCTTTCCTATCTTGGATACCAATGTAGTTACGCAAATTCTAATACAGGAAATGAATAGGAACTTGAGGGTGCTCTATCTGATGGAGCACCTTTCATCATCTCAAATATGCATATTAGGACACATCCAAATTCTATCTCGAAAACCGTAAGAGATACACAAAAAATTCCAATTGCACATTTGTTCAACAGCAAATTCATAAAAAAAAAAGTTCACCTAAATCCGATGAGCCGGATCACCCACAATCCTCATTGCAAGCTCTGCAACAGGACAATTGGCTTTTCTACTGTTTGTTGCTTACGAACATTCATCTGATACAAAGCAAGTCTCTCCATCAATCCAGATAGTGTTCAATGTGATGTCCACTTGCACCATAGCATAATTCCGTACGACTTTTCAACGATGCCTGGTTGTTGCATGATAATTTTGCCTCGCCTCACCAAAGCAGAAGACCATGTTGCTCATTTCCTGGTTAGTGTACTGTGCCATCTTGTTTTGGTCTGATTTTATTCTCAGCTTCAACATGCTTTTTATACCAATTGCACAGAAAAACTGGTGATTTTATAGTAATTTGTGTAACTTTCCAAAACAGGATGAGGATAGTGCATGAAATAAATTGCATGCTTGGCAAATGCTTGAACTTTTTTTTGTTTGGTTTGATATTTGCTGTTGAACACATGTGCAATTGGATTTTTTGTGTATCTCTTACGGTTTTCAAGATATAATTTGGATGTCCCAAATTTCCAAATATGCAAATCTCCTAATTTGCATATTTGAGATGATGAAAGGTCCTCCATCAGATAGAGCAACCTCAAGTTCCTATTCATTCCCTAATTTGCGTAACTACATTGGTATCCAAGATAGGAAGGGGGTAACACACTTTTGACTCACCCTGTATAGTGGAGGTTTCAATCAAGAGTGAGACTATTTGTTATCTGTTTTTTCTTCATGTTCGTGATAAGCATTTTATATATAAGTTTTTATACAGGATGATTCAGAAAGGTAGGTCAAGAATGAAATACCATGTACAGTTTTTAGCGGGGAACAAAATTTGTCCAATAAACATGGGTCCGGAAATGCATCCTTACAGAAATAATGCAACTTGTACGAGGAAGGAATGCCATTACAGTAGGTGTTCAAAATGCCGACCCTGAGCCTCGATGCAGGTGTTTAGTCTGCGGACGAGATTCTCGCGAACTTTGGTGAAGATATCCGGAGAATCACTGACTTCTCCACACGCTGTTGGTAAATCCTTTTCGCTTCGGTAGCATTATCCTGTGCCTCGCCGTAGACGAAATGCATGTCCACCAGCTCCGCATTAGTCAAGCGATCCATTGTACGACAATGGGGTTACATGTTTCGTTTCCTTTAAAAGGAGAGAACGCGAACAATTTACATGTTTAGATCCTAATTTACATGGACCCTACTACCATTGCCGTCCGGGTAACGCACATCCGTTCCTACCTCGTACAAGTTGCATTATCTCTGGAAGAACGCATTTCCGGACCCATGTTTATAGAAAAAATATTGTTCCCCGCTACAAACTGTACATGGTATTTCATTCTTGTCCTACCTTTCTGAATCACCCTGTATGTAATTATTATTCTGTCACTATTTCATATTTGATAATTTATGAAGAGTTTGCATTTATTTTAAACGGGATGGCGCTATATCAACCGAATCCTCTTCAGAATTCTATTAATATTGGGAATAATGTATTTTTATTAATTTCTCAATATAATGGTAGCACTAAAATTCATATCAGAAAATACGAGGTGGGAACATTAAGATACTTTCCAACAGCGAATGGAGTAATGCTGGAAAGATTACGAGGCACATTATTATCACTGTCTAATTAAGTATTTAACGACCCGGATGGAGTCTTGCTTTCGAATTGGAAACATGTAGTCTCATTTGCTACAAGTGATGAAAATGAAGTTAGTGTTTTTCCTCATTGCAAGTGGACAAGAAATTGAATTGTCCTTTTTTTCAATTTCAATAATTGGGTCAGTTATGTGAGAAGTTTGATCTTATTAATGATTTTTTCAATTGCAAAATGTAAGGAAAAATTCTGCGACCTGGATTCGAACCAGGAACCTCGACTGTCATGGTCGACGCCTCTACCAATTGGGCTATTGCAGATACCCGGACAGCCGAGCTCCCATTGGGCTTTCAATCTTGTAAATTTGGTTGTCTTTAAGACATCTTGTGACAGCTTGGCTATCCGGTGTCCGCGGTAGCCCAATTGGTAGAGGCGTCGGCTATGACAGTCGAGGTTCCTGGTTAGAATCCAGGTCGCAGAATTTTTCCTTCCATTTTTCAATGGAAAAATCGTTACTTATGCTTGGAGGGTTCATTTCCAGTATATAACTATATATAAATATTATTTATTTGAGCTTAATGTCGAAAACTTCATGAAATCATAAAAATATAAAATTTTAATACATTTTTATGATAAACGTATTTTTGGTAATATTATTACTGATTAAAAAACAATCAATATTTCGACACGAACAATTATTCATCAAAACACTTCCTTGCGTCTTCCACAAACAAAACAAACTGGTAAATTCAAGGATAGACGTAGAATTACAAAACTTCATTTGAAATCAATAAAAACTTGCAAGGGAAAAACAGCTTAAGTTGTTGCTCAAATAAAAAAATGTTAATGAGTAAATGGTAATGAGTCTTTAGAAACATTTAATAGATTTCTCTTTTTACCTTCCATTATTATTATTTGTATTATACTTGCTTTCAAATAGAAAGCATTATAATCAACTAAAAACCAATAAATCATTAGATGGTCAGTGAGGGTTTTAATGGTACGCCTACCTCAGCTGTTCGAATTAATGATGAAAAATAGGAAAGAAAATTCCGCAGCCTGGATTCGAACCAGGAACCTTTGC
>JAHWFO010006730.1:555880-673604 GCA_023313115.1 Rhysida immarginata | reverse complement strand
AAAATCTTTTAAAATTACAAAAAACTGTCTTATCTCCACACATCGCTATACTAATTTGGACACAACATGGCGAAAAATAGCACGTGACAATGGACAACCAATAGAAAACTGTCCCGCGTATGGCCACACTCTGGTTATAAAGGCACTCTACTTCTCACAGCCTATAAAGGCACTCTAGGAAAAACTACAAAACAATGTTTTCAAAATAACCACCATTTGTGTTTTCTCTTTATTTTCTTTACAGGCTGAGGAATTTTCTTTAAATCCCCACGCACTTTAAATAACTTAGCCTTTTCGCTTCCAAGAAACCTTTTGCCCTCAGACTTGCCCATTTACTGTCAGATGTTATCTTGCCTTATATTCTCGCCTCAACCATTTGCTGTAGGATTATGCGGTTCACAGATGAATTTGTAACTTACTGACTTCCCCTTGTATGTACATTTTGATTACTACGCAGTCTTTTTCAGGGTGTACATTTAGAGTAATCTTTTACAGCGTGTACACTGTTTCCAACGATTATTTAACATTCTCGACACTAAGAGGAAAAAAATATAAGAGGAATAGAAAAAAAGATTATAAAAATATAAAACAATTAATGAGTTCCTTATCAAGCTAAACGAACTCGTCTATGGACGATTCCGTTTGGCCTGATAGTAGCCTCATTAATCTCATTGGGATTTCTAATGAATTACTAGTATGATCAATAAGCTCGGAGACTGAACTTCCTGACGGATACCATGTATTGTTGTCAAGTGTTACCACAACCACATTCAAAGTGCCAATGCGAGTAGAGTTGCTGAAAACGTTCCTGGAAGTCTTTGAATGAGATAGTCTTCAGACGGACGTCGTTGTTTCCTGAACCTCAGATACACTCTTGTCCTTTGGGACGAGATCGGATGAGTCGCATTAAGAGTCGCATGGAACGAGGTCGGATGAGTAGGGAGAGTGTGAAAGAATTGACGTTCCCATTTTGGTCAATGCAGCCTGCACCATCGGGAGTGCCAAGAAAACGCTTTCGCACGAGACATTACACTCTCACCGCACTTCTGCTGCAACATGTGCAAGTTTCTGTCGGCGATACCCACAAGCGCTGAGAGAATTCGATGTTCACACACATTTCTCAAAAGCCATTTCTGCTTTCGACGAAAGCGAACGACTACAGTTCACTGACATGGATTGCACTGCGGAGCTGCTTCCTCCTTACCACGTCTCGAGTCAAATAGTTCCCCTCTCCTCCAGGCCTGAATAGAAATATCAACATACTCTACGAATTTATTGATCCTACTAGTAAGCATTAAGCAGTTTCAAATAAGGAATAACTAAGACTAAATTGTGTTTAGATTAGAGTGAAAGTTTCAATTAATTATCGTGTATAAATCGCGCCTTTTCCACCACCATGTATAAATCGGATGACATCAGACATATTCGTGCCGACTCGTTGATCGATAATTAAGAACAGCTACCATATCATAAATTATATGTGGAAACGTTTTATATTATTAGGCAAATCGGGACAGAATAACAGAAAATCGAGACAAACAAGCGTCCTGATATCCCTGCCAAAAAAATATGGACAAACCGGGGCTGTCCCGTATAAGCATATGGGTATGAATCAGTTTCTTACGTGTACACTTGTGAATTTCGTTGTGAAATTTATCGATTTCTTTTTTGTTTTGTTGTCGTTTCTATGTTATAAATAAGCCGTCAGGAGTCTATAGAAGGTTATTGATAGCAGCTTCTTCTAAATTTTCCATTTCCCGTGTGCCATTAGCGAATATTCACACGTCCGGATAGGTTAGATGCAGTTAAATTTTTATTTATTTTATGTATTTTATAATTTTATTTTATGCATTATATTTGCATTAATTAGTATTATTGGATTTGGGCGTTTGAAACGGCATAATCCAGTTTACATTATTTTAATTAATGGGAAAAATTAATTAGGTTTTCAAATAGCCTTTTGGAACGAAAATTAAGTTCATTTCACTAAATCAGTAAAAAAAAAAGGTAATTTTTTTTTATATTAGCAAATGATGTCATTTGAGGACGCACGCTATTTTAATTTTTATTTTCCCATTCCCTCGGTCACGCCCATTAGCTGTGTCTTTAAAGGATGTCGTACTGTCAACGGTAAGAGACTATTGAGAATAATTAAAATTATAATTGTTATCATGCATTACATTTAATCATTAAGATTTAACTGTTTCTATTCAAATTTATAAGTTTATGTATAAATGTAGTGAAATTAAAACTACGATCGATGCGATGTTCTCCACTCCATCTCATGCGTAATTCAGTTTGTAAAACCGAAACTGATGTTAAAGCTGTCCTTGGCTTTAACTTCGTTGCTTCGATATTCTGTATCTTATTGAAAAAGTAGTTTTTAAAATTACGAGTTCGTATAATATACAATTTTATAATAAGAGAAGTGTTGAAAAGCTTTATCACGGTATTTAAGTTACATTTACCTAACATTTGCTCGATTTATCGACAGTTTTCCGCGAGTAACATAATTTAAAAAATAAGAAGGCAACGCTGTGGAATTTAATTGTCACGTCCTGTAACGCAATTACAGGAACATATAGCGCCTGTATTGATGAAATATAAGAATAGGCAAATAAGAATAAAATAAAATACAAGAATAAGAATAAGATATAAAGATAAAAAAGAAAATTATAATTCGCGAGAAAATCAAAATTTATTATCCAGGGTGGTTCAAATAAAGTGTTACAGTGGAATGTCTAGAGAAATAAGCATGGGATCAAAAAAACAAAAAACAAAACAAAAAACAACATAATAACAATATTCTCCAAAATCAAATTTAACAAGAATGATTTTACCGCCAAAGTGGATAAAGGAAGCACGTTTTCGTGTTATAGCATCATACATGGATACATAGAACTAACCAATATTTTAAAAACACATTAGAGAACATATATAAATATGAAAACTGAATTGTAAATTACTATTTAAGTAAACTAATGTATAGAGAAAATTTAAACGAATAAACATGAAGAACTGAAAGGTTGAATGGAGAGTGAAGTTATTCTTTATATATTTGAACAAATAAAAGGTCTTTAATTTGTAGGCATTCCCATATAATGTTATACGAAGTGAGCCTCAATTGCTGAAGCATTATGTGTAGCGTTATGCCATATCTTAGCATTGAAAGTTTCAACAGTACCATGTGGTACCATTACGGCACGTGCTACTAAACCAACTCCCACTATCATTATTTACTCGTTATATACACTCATGACACGTTGTTACGAGTTGTTTGATGTATTAAATACTATATCTTAGCATTGAAAGTTCCAAAGGTACTATTTGATGCCATTAAAACACCTAGTACTAAACAATTCACACGATCATTATATACGCATTGTATTCATTCATGAGACATCCTTACACGTACACGTGCCACTAGACCAATATCTGCTATCACTAGTTACTCTTATATAGTCGTTCATGAGACGTCGGACGATTTGTTTTATATATTACATGCCATTATCAATCAGGTTATAGAAAATTTTTAAGGAGGTATCATAATGGTACCATTAGAGCACCTGCTATCTCTGCTAACTCACGTTCTTACTTGTTCGTGCTCTGTCCCATATTAATGGATTGGTGAAAACAGAGTGTGAAAAAGTTAATTTGTTTTCAAGTTTTCGTAATAAATAATAAGCTCCCTACAATTAAAAAAATTCTTTTGATTTAGAGACCGATCTGTCATTTCAATAAACGTCAATCACGTGCATCCTGCAGCGCACCATCTCGTTAATGTTTAGAGCACGCGCAGAGCCGAGCCTATGCGTTTTCCCTAATGCAAGGATAATTCTTGTCTTCCAGCACTCTCTCTATTGCAACGCAATGCATTCTTGGAATTGTGTCTACAGCTGGACAAACCGATCACTTAAGCACTTTTCTAAGAAAATGTGCTAAAAATTTGAGTAAAAACCTCAACAATAAAAAGAAAACAGAAAAAATTAAATAATTGTTAGGCCCCCCCCCCCGGCCCTATTTGAAATTTAGCAAAGCCATTACAATGAGTAGATTTACGGAAGATCATGGGACTTCCTGTCATGTTTTTTATATTCTTTACATTTTAAGTTTATTTGTATCATTTCTCCACCTTCTGAAGAAGAGGGTTGGTCCCTCGAAAACGTTAAAGTTTGGAAACCACTGCATTCATGTATGATATTGGGCGTTTTCTTCTAAGTTTTCCGGATCATTGTCAAAAGTTCTTTTCAGAACTGTTCCTGGAGAACTCATTAAAATTGCTCGGCCTTTGTGGACATTATCTACTCATGGACCGCCATCATAAAAGTCTTGTGTATTCCATGTTTTTTGGAATAGGACGTAAATTTTGTCTCAATATTTATACTTTATGCATTGTAATTAAATGCCGTTTTGGAAATTTAGATTTTTATGTAATCATAAATTATATATAATCATGTGCTGATAATTTTTAATTTTTGTACTGGTTTTGGTACGTTTCAAATAGGGAAAGGGGGGGGGGGCGTTTAACAATTATTTCACTTTTTCTGTTTTCTTTTTCTAATTGGGATTTTTACTCAAACTTTTAAATTTGATTTTGTAGAATATTGTTATCATTGAAATTACCTCCCCACGTAATTAAAATTGTTATTTTGAGGGAAAAAACATGTTTAATAATTTTCAAAAAGCTATCCAATGATGCAAAACTCGATCCTCCACTTCCATTTCCTGAGGGTGGGGGAGGGGGTAACTTTGAAATCTCGTATAGGAATCCCTATTTTTTAATAGTAGTTTCAGATTGTACACATCATTTGAGAAATATTTTAGTTTTCTTATTTTTTTCAACTAATCCAACTGTTTAGGAGATAGAGGCGGAACTTTTAAAGTTTTGAACCAAATTTTATCGATGAAGACAACTAGATAGAGGTTGGGTCTTTACAGACATTCCTATTTTACTTTTTAATGGTCTTAAGAATCTGAAATAAGAATTTCTAAAATCCAAAATTTTTTAATACATAAGCAGAGTCGGTCCGTATGTACTAAAAAAATTTAGATATTTGAAATTCTGACTTCAGATTCCTAAAGGCCATCAAAATGTATAATAGGAATCTCGCTAAGACCCACCCTCTATCTCTTTGACTTTATCGATAAAATTGGATTCGAAACTTTAACAGACAACACTTTCAGTGCCTCGATCTCCTAAATGGCTGCATCGATTGAAAAAACGCCAAAAATAAAATATTTTTTCAGATGTTGTGTAAAATCTGAAAATACCATTATAAATAGGGGTACTTATTTAAGATTTCAAAGTTACTTCCTCTCCACCCTCAGGAGATGGGGTGGGGGGGATCAACTTTTTTATCATTTGACAGCATTTTGAAAATTAATAAAAATTGTTTTTGTTTTTTGTTTTTTTGATCCGATCTGTCATTTTCCAGATATTCCACTGTTACACTTTATTTGAAATATCCTGTATATTACATAACTTGTATAATGCGGATAAAACGCGATTAAAATATCTTTATTAAACAAATTAGGGATTAGTATTTAGCTTTGTTTAGAGATTGACAGTTTCAAATCTGACCGCTGGAATGAGGGATTACGATTCATTCAACTTATAAAAACGGGCCTTTCATTCTGGATTAAGAGAACGGCTTTGGTTGCAAAGTTAAGTGGGCCTCACAACCGCTTCCCTATCTCGTAGATTATGCACAGGCTGAGGAATAACTTGAAAAAACAAACAATACAACAGGAAGACTGAGATCACCAGATGCAAAAGACAGAGCTTGCGGAGAATACAACCCACAATGAAGAAAAATAGACTGGTGGGGATGTCATATAGTTAAGAGCCTTCACTTCTGCTACCTGTCGCATCTGCTTAAAGGAAAATAATAGTTCCCATACATGCCGAAGCTATTGCCGTAATGTGTAAGTTTTTTGTGAACATGCTACTAGAGAGACGAAGGAGACGAGAAAAAGAATGTAGGGTTTAAATTTTGGGATTGGTTTGGTTTGGTTTGTTTGGTATTCACGTCCTTTTCAACTGCTAAGGTCATTTCAGAATGGCGTTATAGGGGCCGCAAATTTTGCCTCACAAGAGTTCTTTAACGTGCAGCCGGCAAACGAATACACGGAACTAACGGCTTTACTTCCCTTTCGAAGGAAGTGCTTGATCTCAGAATTTTACCCCTGAAAAAACCCTCGTCGTCCTCGGCCGCGGTTGAACCCGCGTCCTCGGGAATTAGAGGTGATCACGCAACCAGTGAGCCACCGAGACCGATTTAAATTTTGTGAGCCTGTGTTTCAACATTGAGAGAGCTTTCGAAGGTAGAAAAGAACCTAAATCGAACCTGGAAATCCAGGCAAAACAATGAAATGAATTCTGAAAAAAATTTCCTCCTGCATCTTTGAAAGTCACTATACGAGTTCCTGTTCCTGACGTTGGCAAGGTGATCTCCGCATTTGTGGGCAAATGTTATGACAATGACAGAAGACGGTTTTTACTGACTTGAATTGCACAAGGAATCTTGAACCAACTGTTAATATGGGACTATCTTACGATAATCACCGTTAGAATAGCTCATAGATACGTTGAGTATAACCATGGAATAGAGCGAGACAATAAGTGACAATAGAGTTTGTTTTTGCATACTCCCCAAAACACTATCTGAACTGTGGACGGCTGTACGGGACATTTGGCGGGAGATTCCTGTGGGGGTCGTACGTACTCTTGTGGAAATCATGCCCCGGAGAGTGGCCGCCGTGATTGCAGCCAGAGGGGGGCCGACAGGATATTTGGGTTGTGACTAACGAACAGTTTTGGTTGTGACTAATGAACAAAAAGAGAGGGGCGAAGCACAAAAGGCACAGGATGATGGAGTCATCCGTTATGGGCACTATAAAATGGAAGAATATCATAAGATTAATATAAAGAGAAAGAATACATTTTTGCGTGTTATACCCGCAAATCTAACATGCTCCCACTCGGATGAACACAAAAAGGGTATATAAAGTAGAATTAATTATATCTTTATTACAGGCCATCAGTTTTTGCACACGTACTGGTTTCGTTAACATGTCGGCTGTCATGATTTCGGTAGGAATGTATTCGACTTCTTCCGCTTCATTTTGGATAAAACAGTAACGAAGAGCCATGTGTTTGGTTCTGGGATTTTCTACTTGTTGCATCGTAGTAGCAATTGCAGCTTGATTGTCGCTTTTGATGATCAAAGGGGTTGGTAAATATTGCTCAAAACCTAGTTCTGTGAAGAGATTTTGGAGCCATTTTTCTTCTTTCACTGCTTCACAAATTACGAGGTATTCTGCTTCGCAGGTCGATAGCGGGATGGCACGTTGTTTTCTGGATTTCCAGGATATGACACCATTTGATAGTGTGAAAACGTACGTTGAGTCCGGTAAGATATTCCAACTAGCATCTGAATACCCACAGATTTGAGCTCCATTGGCGTATAGGTCAGACGCAAGTGTTTGGTCTTCTTCAGATAGCGTAGTACACGTTTTGTCGTTTGCCAGTGCTGCATCGAATAACAGTTGTTAAATTGGCTTAGATAATGTACGCAATATGCAAGGTCAGGTCTTGTGATCTGCACTAAGAACATTAAAGAACCTATTAGTTCCTGATAGGGAATATGTTGAGAATAGTGTCAGGATTCTTCTTCAGTTGTAGTCGTGGTTCAGTTGGTCTTGATACTGGTTTGCAATCTGTCATGTTGAATCTTTTGAGTTTTTTTTCAATGTATTTTTTCAATGAGGCATCTCTTGGTCCAAGGTGAGCTCTCGTTTATCCATATCTCTAGTAATACGTATATTTAGTATTTGCTTAGGTTCTCCTAAATTTTTGAGTTTAACTTCTTTTCCAATTGATTGCACTACCTTTTCCAGTAGTGTTATTTGTGTAGTCAAGGCGATTATTTCATCAACATAAGGCGCCAAGATGATGTAGTCTTTTTGTTCTTGTAAGACGAACACACATTTATCAGAGTTGAACCGTTGAAAGCCTTGTTTGCGTAGGATTTCAATAAAAGTCTTATACCAGGTACGTCCAGATTTATTCAATTTGCAGACATGATCATGGTTTTGGTTATGTTGGTAACCTTCTGGTAGTTCCATAAATATTTCCTCTTCCAAATTTGCAAGCGCTAGTAATGTTCTGAGGGTTGTCGTTTGTACTACAGGGGAATAGGGCTCAAGATAGTCTACGCCGTAATTTTGCTGGCATCCTAAAGCTACGAGACGGGCTTTGTGTACGGTGGTGCTGTCTTTATCTGTTTTTCATCGAAAAACCCATTTGAACTTTATAGTCTTAACATTCTTTGGTCAGGCAACTATATTCCAAGTGTTCATCTGGTGATGCGATTCAAGCTCTCTGCTAATAGCTTTTTCTTCCAATCAGCTTTTTCAGTTGAAGTTATAGCCTCTTGTTAACATGTAGGTTCATTTTCAATTGAGTGTACCACATTGCAGTAGGATTTTTGACTTGGTATCACATTCATTATTTCACGTTGTTTACGTGCGCGTGTAGAACATCTTGGTTCATTCATTATGGCTGCTGTAGTCCCTTGGCCATCGTCATTTGTATTGACAGTTGATGGAAGTTCATCTTGCTGAATTTAGTTGTGTGGATCAGGTAGTCCTTTATTCGATGCTTCATGCTCGTGCAGAACTGGGTTGTCAACAGGGCAATAATGTAGCACAATATCGTCTGCTTTCATTGAGGTGCTTTGTCATTCAGTATATCTGATCCTAATTTATTCTCAAGAAAACAAGAATCACGAGTAGGCAAGATTTCATTCTTCACGGGATCATACAGCCTGTAGGCTTTGCGATCATTACAGTAACCCATCAAAATGCATGGTTTATTTTTGGGATCTGTCTGTATTGTTTTGGGATCCACGGTAAGTTAGGCATCCAAAAGTTCGAAAGAATTTTACCCTTGGTTTACGTCCAGTCCAAAGTTCCTCAGGTGTTGAGTTTGGGCGAGGTTTGGTTGCGATTCTATTTCGGCTGTACGTTGTTGTGGATACTGCTTCTGCTCAGAATGTTGTGGGTAGCTTACTATGGATGAGTAGTGATCGAGCACCCTCGATAAGGGTACGGTTCATTCGTTCGGCTGTTTGTGAAGGGAATATGGAGCAGTTTTCTCTTGTTTTATTCCTTTAGAAATAACGTATTTCTTCAATTCTTCATTTAAATACTCACCACCGTTGTCCGAGCGAATGTTTTTCACCTTCTCTTTGGTTTGACGTTCAGCTTGTTCTATGAAGTTCTTGATGAGGGTTGAGACATCACTCTTATGTTTCATGAAGAGAGTAGATATGTGTTTACTAAAGTCATCTACGATAACTAGCATGTATCGATTGCCACCAAGTGATTCTGGCATAGGTGCACAAGTATCAGTGTGTAATAGTTCTAATAAACGTCTTGCGCTCGTTTGCTTTATTGTTTTGAAAGGAGTTCTGACATGTTTTCCAGCGATACATTGCTCACATTTCGCGTCAGTAACGAGACTCCCACCGATTTCAAGGTCGTGAACAGTGTTGTTTTTAGCCATGTCGCAGATGGTGTTTACATTAGCATGAGAAAAACGCTTATGCCACATATCAACATTGCAAGTTATGCTCAACCATCGAATAGAGCGAGACAAAAAGTGACACGTACGATCAACCTTGGTGTGACTAATGAACTAATTTTATTTACAACAAGATTAAACAGAGTATAAAAAACCGACTTTGATGAAACTTTCACTATCGTCTAGCTATAACCAGTCCATATCTTGAAAACTACTGAACTGATTTTGATAAAACTTGTACTGTTCCCTAAGTTGAAAGATACTTATAAATATAAGAATTATTGCAATTCGATTTCCAGTTTCTGAGAAATACGTGGACAAACATGCATACATACACCCACTTATGAAGTTTTTCATTTATATGTTTTACAGGTTGTGAGGATATTTCCAAAATAGAAATGGACAGACCATTCACTATATAAAGTGGATATTATTTCCTGGATAAAGCGAAATGCGAGAATAAAAGCCATGTTCCTCATATCTGTCATCAAAATTTTCTTTCATTGTTTCTCGCCTATTGAAGTTTGTCACTTTTTGAATAATTTTTGGACTACTGATGTGATATAAATGACAATGACGATCAAAGGATGGAAGGCCCGAAATGGCGAATTTAGAAAGCGGTGATCCGGCACTGAACTTAGAAAACTGATGAAATGCTCCCAACGGCAAACGGTAAAACACAGGGTCCCCAAGGGTTTGCGAGAATAGCCTTGGATTTCTATAGTTTCTTATCATATTTTTCATAATTTTAATAAGATAGAAATTTTCTGATTTTTAATCTCTTTTTCTGTAGACCTTTGTACAGAAAATTATCTTTTGGAAATTTCTCAAAATATTCATCCAGATGATTATCGAAGGTTGGCCATAACGTTAGGCTTTAATGAACAACAATTTCAAATAATTAAGCACGATGCAAAATATGATAGTACGGAAGAGATTCCTTATCAAATATTACTCAAGTGGAAACAAAAGAAGGGCAAACTTGCTACAAGGGATGAACTCGATATTGCTATCGCTAAAATTCAAGCAGAAAGAACGAAAAAGGGAAGAACCTGTAAAGGTAAGATACGATATTTTGTATTTGCTTTTATCACTGATATTATGCCAAAGCGCATTTTAAAGAACTCCTAAGGCCGGTTCACATTCAGCGACTTCGCGGAGTGAAGCGTTTTCCCGAATCCAGGTGTTTGCTAAGCGTCACAAAGACGCGCGTGTTAAAATGCGGGGTTGTTTCACATTCACTGGGAACGAAACGGGGAGTTAGGCGAACTTCCTTCTTTGCTTTCAGCTTGCGTCCTCCCCATCCGCCCCATCTATGCGAACTCCGCTCTGATTGGTTGTTCGATCAGTCTTTCTTTCATCCAGTCTCTGTTGCTTTCTAGACATCATGTATATATATCGTGATAACATGACTTTCTTGGCATCGTGTACGTGCATACATTATATTTTTTATTAGGAAAAATGATAGAAAACTAGACACACGTGCACCGAACACACGCTATCGGCGAATTTCTGGCGGAAGTGGGTTAGAAACAGTTGCTAAGAATTCTGGGACTGGAGATATGCTCACTCGTAGCTGATTGGCTGCGCATTAGCAGCGACTTCAGAAAATTCGAAACCCGCACCGTTGTCGGCTCTAACCCGCTTTCCGTCGGGAATTCGCTGAATATGAAACGGCTCCGGCAATCAAAATCGCGTCTAATGCGCCAGATACGGCGATTTAGACGCGAAGTCGCTGAATGTGAACCGGCACTTAAGAGTGTATCAGTTTCATTTGGTTCTGTTGTTTGCCGTTTCGGAGCACTTAGCGGCACAAAAAATGGTCCGAAGCCTACACTGGAAACTTTTTCGCGTAATTTCAACATATCTTTGCGAATCAACAGTTTTTAAGTCGATTTCCGTGAAAAGATTGTGACGTGTGTTTTTGATGAGTTTTGTCTCACGATCAATAGGCACAACAGAGAATGATCCTGGATTCATACAGATTGATCGTTACTGGACAGTCAATGATCATAAACAGAACAACGCTGTTAGGTTTTGATATTCTTTAATCAATCTTTTAGCAGAATGGGAATGCCTCAACCTCTGATGGATACAATAAACATACTTAAAACAAAATAAGTATTTATGTGGAACGTACTAATGAACAGATTAAAAGCACGACACTCTTTAACCACAACTAAAAAAGGCGTTAAACAAGAAATAAAACAAAAAGAATGAAAAAAACAATACAACCTGTAAACGTCTTTCGAAAGCTTTGCTTTCATCTTCAGCAGATTAGGAGAACCTCAAGAGACTCTTGAGAGAACTGACTTGTTTATTGAATTAGCAAGGTATATATAGTGAACAATAACCAATAAAAAAAAAAAAAAACCGAAAACGTGATCACCGTTTTGGTAACTGGGCCACCCATTGGATCAAACTAGATTCACCAATGGGGCCCCTGTCCGGATTTAACAGTAATTGCTTATCCGTTTTATTTATAACTAAGCTTTCGTAAGAATCTAACAAGTATTTTTATTGACCGATTTTATTAATTTCACACTATTCAAATAGAATTCGTGGCCAGTATCCAGGGAATGCTTCGCGATGGCTGACTGGTTGCTTCTGCCAAATCTTGTGTAGTTCAAATGTTCCTTAAATCTTGTTTCTATGCTTCGGAACGTCTGCCTTTGTACATCATAGGGCATTGGTTACATTGAGCCTGGTAGATGCCTGATTTTTGTAGTGGTGGGATCTGGTCCTTAGGATTGCCCAGCCAGTTGCTTCATTTGACCTGGATTGCTGAAAGCGAGAGAGACATTAAAGGGCTTAAGTATCGAGCTTATTCCGCTTATAAGATCCTTGTTGTAGGGCAAGGAAATGATTTTCCGGTTATTTATGTTCCTTTTAAAAGTAGTGATTCCTGCTAAGAACTTTTTAAACCTTCGTCTTCTAACTAAATCCAAAATAAGCTTGGACCTATACCCGTTTTTGTTGGACGTGTTTTGAATAATGGCTATTTCTTTTTTAAATTTGGACGGGCTCAATGGAATATTCAATGCTCTATCTATCATATAGATGAAAGCTGCAAGTTTCTGGTTCCAGGGATGACTGGAATCATTAGGTATGTAGTTTAAACTGTTTGTAGGTTTTCTATACAAATCAAATATCAGGCATCTACCAGGCTCAATGTAACCAATGCCCTATGATGTACAAAGGCAGACGTTCCGAACCATAGAAACAAGATTTAAGGAGCATTTGAACCACACAAGATTTGGCAGAAGCAACCAGTCAGCCATCGCGAAGCATTCCCTGGATACGGGCCATGAATTCCATATGAATAGTGTGAAATTAATAAAATCAGTCAATAAAAAATACTTGTTAGATTCTTACGAAAGCTTAGCTATAAATAAAACGGATAAGCAGTTACTGTTAAATTCGGACAGGGGCCCCATTGGTGACTCTAGTTTGATCCAATGGGTGGCCCAGTTACCAAAACGGTGATCACGTTTTCGGGTTTTTTTTTGTTTTTATTGGTTATTGTTCACTATATATACCTTGGTAATTCAATAAACAAGTCAGTTCTCTCAAGAATCTCTTGAGGTTCTCCTTGTCTGCTGAAGATGAAAGCAAAGCTTTCGAAAGACGTTTACAGGTTGTATTGTTTTTTTCATTCTTTTTGTTTTATTTCTTGTTTAACGCCTTTTTTAGTTGTAGTTAAAGAGTGTTGTGCTTCTAATCTGTTCAAACATAGTTAAATTATTTCGACTTGCAATGCTTTTTCCTGTAGCCATCACTTTAGTTTCTTACAAGTCCACGTTTAAGTTTCAAGCATTATCATGTTCTCATCTGTGGGCTTCTTACACACTTAACAATAAAATAAATACTTCCAGGAAATTAGAACAGAACTCAATTATATATGCAATCATTAATACATTAAATTAATCCGTGACTTATATCTACAGTATTTCATCCAAAATGTAATAAATCTCATGTATTACCAAGAGTTTGAACAGTGCCCAACGTTGGATCAGGCCGTCATGTGCTTCTGATGTTCCATTCTTATCTTAGCTTATGAACCTGGTCAGTTCTAACATCACGCAGAAAAGGACTTGAAATTCACCGGTACACAGACAACATAATTATCAATTGCTTCCCACTTCCACTTAATCAGCTGCCTATACAAGACATATTGCCTTTAGGACTTTACATGTTACACTTCTAGACCCAATCCATAATTAACATGGCGGATCCTTCCTTTTATTCAACTGCATATATTTTTTATAAAACGACTATTCCCTAAATCCTTCGTTTAAAAAAAAGGAGAGCTCTTTTAACAAAGCCAAAATAACATGCCTCAAAAATAGGATTACATTGTACGCTTTTCTGAGAAAAGCATTTCCCTTGCAGCAACGTAATAATGGGAAAACAACCAAAACAATTCGATTACTGAAGTATGTAAGATTTAACGATTAGCAAGTTACTTACTACAAACGGTACACATTGAGTGTGAGTGGCCACTTTATTAGGAACATCCCCTAATACTGTGTTGCGCCACCCGTAGCAGCTGTAACAGCACGAATTCGCCGTGGCATGTATTCAATTAGCCGCTGGAAGCATTGATCCGTGATGTTTGTCAATGCGGATGCAACAGCTGCTCCCAGTTGATGCTTATTGGATAGTGGATCCATGCCTCGAATAACCCGAAAGATGTTCCATTGGGTTCAAATCCGGGGACTAGGGTGGCCAGAGGAGTAAGCTGAATTAATTATCGTGCTCCTGGAACCATTCAATGACGATACGAGCCTTGTGACACGGAGCATTGTCCTGCTAGAAATATACTTCCTATGGGAGAAACACAGTATCCATGAAGGGATGAGCGTGGTCGGCAAAAACCGACTTTTTGGTTGTTTACCCAGTCCTGGTAAAACCTTGAAATGGTTGTTCGGGAAAAGCCTAGACGACGTGCGGTTCCGGAAATACTCAATCCACATCGCCGGGCACCAACTATCATCCCGCGCTCGAAGTCACTCAGATCCTTTGTTTGCCCCATGGTGACAGGCAAACCACTTGCAGTTGACAGGTGTGTCCTCGCTTTTTATTGGTATCGACTGTCACATGACCAGCTGATACGTAGTAATTGCTATGGTGTCAAAAAGTCTGGTAACATAGCAGATATCTCAAGGCTGCCAGGTAGGCGAGATCTGAAGAGTGTGGTTTATAGGTAATGGGGGGGGGGCGAATTCATTGCCGCATTCAAATTTGACTTTGACTCCAAATTTATGGTCATTTACATTTGCTAACTCGAAAACTATTAAAGATAGAGAAAAATTTCCGATTGCTACCCTGTAGAGCAACACCACATTTGGAGATGCAGATATGGAGGCTGGTAGAAGACCTGAGCACCCCCGTGAACCTTTCCAAGTACTGCGGAGTGGTATTCCTCGATGTCAGTAAAGCTTTTGACCAAATGTGGCATGGGGGCCTTGTCTACAAGATGATTAGGGACGGGTATAAAAACAATTTTTAATCACACCCTTCCCTTTGGAAGTTTTTGAGAAAATGGGCGAGAAAGAGTCACTCAAGGTCAGGCCAAACAAATTACATTTGCTGTTATCGGGCTTTCATAGCCTGTTGCTTGCAAAATTACAAATGAATAAATAGATAAATAAATAAACAAATAAATTGCTAAATGCTCTTCTTTACTATAGAATCTTCAAAAACCAACATTGTGGAAAACTGTTTGCCACATTAGGATTTTCAGACTTAACTGTATCCTATCATTAAAAAAATAACAAATAGGTTTCTATAGAATGCGGGTGATTTCTACCTTCTTATTAATTAAGAAAAATAATTTACACCAAATTGAAAGTTTGTGTAACTCGTAATATAGAATAATTAGTAGATAATTTCTTCTTATATAAGCCAAGTTACACGTTATCTTTCATTTTTTTTTGTAATTTATCTTTATAGGATGGTGGATGACGGTTGTCTTTGTAATACCCGTGATGATCGCAATTCTTTTTTATAATATTCGTAAAGGTAATACTCGTATATAGAAAATAAAATAGTAATAGCAGTTTTCCACAGCAATTTTGTTTAAGTTATAAAAATAGAAAATTGCAATTTTACTAATAATGCAGATATTTTTTTATTTTCTTTAGAACCAAAAATAACGCTGGAAACAACACATCAACTATATGAGGATTTGACTGGTAAAATTCACGTATTGTATCCAAAAAATATTTTACTGTTTAAATGCTTTATCTTAGTCTATTCAAAATAATAACAACGATCACCCAGAAATGTTTCAAACAGCATGAAGATTGCTGTTCAGTTAAATAGTGTGACGAGCCCTCAGTTCTAGTTAAGTTTTACTTACTTACTTACTTACTTTTCAAACCCGCTTATCCGTTAGGGTCGCCGAGGCAGCAGCCCTATGGAGGATCTCCAGCGCTCGCGATCTTCCGCCATCAGGTGCATGTCCTCAGTGGTAATACCTAAGTGACTCGAACCCAGATTTTTCATGTAGTCTAGCAACTCCTTGGTCTCTTAGGTGTTGCGGCATACGTATCCCGTGGCCATACCAACGCAACTGAGATCTCTTAATACAGAGAAGTAGCGGCTCACCTAAAGACGCCCTTATTGTGCTGCTGTAAAACTATTTCGGTCATTACCCAAGATTCATGGCCATAAGTGAGAATGGGGACAAAGACAGATTTGAAAACGAAGAGCTTGGCTTTGTTTCCCAGCTCACATTTCGTTTGTACAAAAATAGCACGTATAATTATGGAGATTTAAAGGTTTCTTTAAAAAAATCGAAATTTGTTCGTAAGTTTTTTGTTTATAAAATGCCGGGTTTTTAACCTGATGCAATGCCATTTTTAGATTTCTTGACAAACTTTCAGGAAACTTGACACAACACCCTGCAATCAGAATATAAAAATTTTAAATATCTGATGATATATGAGTATTTATACTAAATATGTTTAACTGCGCATTCAGTCATGCTATCGACGATATCTTTCTTAATTTTCAAGATATTTGCTCCCAAACATTATTTTATTGTTCAGTTTGTTGCTGATCTCCTATTTACCTTCGGTACAAAACCTTCGCCGAAATATGAGGCGTAACTTGCTCTTTACACCCCTGAAGTTTCAGGATATGTCTTCAAGTATTTTCTAGCTATTTGACAAAAAGTCTAAAATCGAAAGTATCGGTAATTAGGAAAACCTTTCAATATAAACTGCTGGCAAAAAACGGCTAGAAGGAATGGGTCGATTTATTTGAAAATTTGCACACGTGTAGCATTGGTGGAATACAAGAAATGATTCAAATTGCAATACAATACGTCCAGAAGAAAGTTGTACGGGTTGGTTCCCTTGCCCTGATAGACCAAGCTAGTAAGTCGTATAACCGTCGTTGCCATGTCGTCTTGGGGTAGGTTGTTGCAAGCCTCCTGAACATGCTGGCGCAATTGTGGAATTGTTGCAGCTGGCTTCCAGCGAAGATGAACGTTATTCCTATCATGTTCCACACACGCTGAATTAACGACAAGCCTGGACATCATGTTGGCCAGGGAAGTAGTATCACATGCGTAAAGGCCCGCAATCTAACAGGAGTAGTGTGTGGACGGGCGTTATCCTGCTGGAAAAACATGTTACCCTCTTTTGCAAGAAGGGCAGAAGAACAGGTTCCACAATCTGCTGGACGTACCGAATACTGTTCAATGTTCCGTCCATAAACAGTAAGGGTAATCGCGAGTTATAACTGATCGCATCTCACACCATTACGCCTTAGACGGATGCACTGTGGAAGATGGCGCTTTATTATACAGGCAGAAGGCGCACACGTCCATCACTGGTGTATAGGCAGAATCTGCTCTCACTACTAAAGACCAGAAACCTCCATTGGGCTCTCTAGTCGGCTCTTTCGCGGCACCACTGCAACCGCGCAGCATGATGTTCTTGCAGATATAGGAAACACTGATATAAACCGAGTGGCTTAAAGTCGTTGGAAGGGTTGTCCCATCTGAAGACTCTCGAATGTTGCGGCGTATGGCGCTAGTGTAGACATGTTATTTGAGCAGCCTATTGCAGACAGACAGTTGTTATTAAACATAGCTGCACGTCGTGAGTTACCGACGTTGCACGTGGGATGATAACTGGTGCAAGATGCGTGGGTCATAGCATATCGTATATTATAGAAGAATTTATATTTTAGAGGTCAATAGTGTCTAGAATGTTTCCACACGCGTAAACCGCCCCACAGGACGACCATAAGTGTTTGACGAACGGACGTCACATCACCTCAGCAGAGATATATGGGGCGATTGACGGACTACTGTGAATCAGGTCTGGAACCCATTTCTACCGGGACTGTACGGACACAAATGCACCTCATAGGCTTCAGCAGCCGACAACCGATTCGTGTCTCTTTGTTGACATCTCGGCACAGAGCTCAACGATTGGTATGGGCCTACGAACATAGAACCATAGAACAGTGGCGGTGTGCAGCATTCCCGGTTTCAGTTGTATTGAGCTGCTGGATGCGTGAGAGTGTCAACAAGATTGTATCAGAAGGAGGAATTCACTATTTCCACAAAGAGTTTATTTGACAATTCATAAATGTACACACATAAATTTTTCCCTCTGAAAGTACAATATTTAAATCGCGAAATCTAATTTTGATAAAATATTAGTATCATAAAAATAAATTTATCATATTTTTTATTTATTTTTTCCTAAATAGGTCGATTTTCATTTTTTCAAAGGGAGTTTTATTCTACGGGATTTAACGAATCAGCTTCGCTGTTGGAAAGTAAACAGCTTTATTAAAACTATTCTTTTATTTTTATATATATTTAAAAATCAGTTCACCCGAAGATATACAGGTTGTATCTAAACCCCTGTCACGAATTCTGGTAGTGATTCCCCACAGCGAGATGAAAATAAAAGTTCATACACTGGTGGCCAAAAGTTTGGACCAACCAGCAATGTCAAGAAAACTGAATTCATACGAAAACTGTTTTACACCTACAACTCTAAATAAATATGAAACAATATTCAGGGAAGAAACAAATTTATTTCTGCGTTGTTGGTTTCTTATTACCTAAAATCAAAATAAGACTGGCCAAAAGTTTGGACCACATTTGTATCACATAAAGGGAAAAAAGTATTACATCATTAACTAATGAATTTTGATATTTGAGATCATTTTGACTCTACAATGTTTGACAAACGACCTGAAATAGAATTAAATAAGCTTTTAATAACATTTGGCTTAACAGCTTTCTGAATGGCTACTATTAGTTGTTTTGGTAAATATTTTGTACTCAGTGTTTTGGTAAATATTTTGTTCCGTGAGATGTCAAACATTCTCAAAAATATTGAGATCTCGATTTCGAGCAGTCCAAGCAAAAGTGGAAATGTTGTTGCTCTCAAAATAGGCTTTCACAACTCGTGCAGTAAAGATTGCAGGACTATCCTGCTGCTAAATCCATGGTTTTTGCTTAAACTAGACTTTGCACAAAGGGATGAACACATTGTGAAGATCATCTTTATATTGAGCTGTTGTGCAATGTCCATCTATAATGTGAATCTTCAACTTTCCGTTGCTTCCAATGGCACCCAGAATCATCACTCCACTACCACCCATTTGGCGCTTAATTCGCAGTGGAACAAGTGTTTCTTTATCACGATGCTCTTCATAAGAAGCTTTATTATCAGGACCATCCAAACTGATTCGTTTTTCATCAGAAAAAACAACCGATTGGAAGTCTGTTTTCACGCAGATGTGTCTTAGCAAACTCTAGTCTATCCTGCGTTTGTTTCTGTGTTAGTGGCAACGTTTTGGGTATAATTTCATAGGCAAAGTTCTGAGCACGTAGTTCGCTGCGAAATGTTCTTCTTGAGGCAGCAAGTTGCAGAATAAGTTTGACTTGTGTGGTGTTGACTACATGCCCAGATGCAATATCATGTCTAACATGTCTCTTAATTCTTGATTTGTCTCTTCGCGTCAGTGCACAAGGTCGTCCTATTTCCGTCCTATTTCCAATTAACACTTTTAACAATTCCTGATAAAGATTTGTAGCTCACATAGAAGATTTCAGCAACTTTTTTGAAGTTTGTAAATTGTTAGTTAAAATTTCTAATTCTCTCTCGTTGGCCTTCAGTTAGCATTATACAATACATAATATGGTTTTAGTGCTTACCACGCAAGACGATGACTTGTAATATGCAAATTATTTGCATGTTTGTGATGTTGGTCCAAACTTTTGGCCAATCTGATTTTGATTTAAGGTAATAAAAAAGCAACGACGCAGAAATAAATTTCTTTCTTCCCTGAATATTGTTTTATATTTACTTAGAGTTGTAGGTGTAAAATTTTTTAGTCTAAATTCATTTTTTATTGATTTGCTGGTTGGTCCAAACTTTTGGCCACCAGTGTATAAACATGGTTCGGATAACAAACCATTTATGAGATTTCCGCAGTTACAAGTGAAGTTCAGCAGCTGGTTTTGCTATTCTGTGGATGGCAGGTGGCATGCGGAGAAGCTACCACTAATGTCAAAGTTTCAGCAGCGAGGTGGTGATTCCCCCTGAATGGTTAAGCACGCCTGAAGTTATTAGCAGGCGCACCTGGGACGTTATTTCACGAATTTGATGTAGCTCCTCTCCTCAAAAACAGATTACACTCGTTCCATTGATATTCGGGCTGTGTGAGCTATAGCTCTGTCCTGTTGATGATAACCTTGTCTGCATTCATTGTCATCTAACTGCTCGACAAATTGTTCGAATGTGTGCTGAAATAACGTTCCGCTTCTATATATAGGTGAACTGACTTTTGGATCACGCTGTATTATAAAATAGATTATCTGTATATACTTTTTATACTATATAAGGTTTACAAAAATTCAAGGGGTGATTCTTTGGGTTATTTTAAGAATGTTTTGTCTTTTTATGATTTTCGGAATGCCGCTTTGTTTCGAAGATACAAGCGATAAAAATGTTTTGACAAAAACAATACTGATATCTTTTAGCAACGTTCTGATTACTAAAAACGGCTGTTGTTTGCACTCACACCACTCACTCTATGGGGCCATCTGAAGTCGTTAGGTTACATACTCCAGTGGAAACTGTAGATGATTTGAGAAATCGGATAGTTGATGTGTGTAATGCAATAAGAAACAAGGGCTCGGCAATTAATGAGGAAAATATTGGATACATGTTTCCTAGCTGATAGTAGCCATTTTCAACAGTTATTGTAGATTAAGAAGCTTAGGTAATAAAAGATTGTTTTTGTCGAAAAATCTTTATCGCTTTGTATCTTCGAGACAAAGCGGCATGCCGAGAATCATCAGAAGACAAAAGATCCTTTAAATAACCCAAATAATCAACTTTTGAATTTTTACCGTATGTTTAGTAAACACAATTGAGCCACATTATTGAAACCACCAACTATTAACTAGGATAATGTTTGGTGACACCTTGCCAATCAGACTTTATACAGTTCAGTAGCTGATAATGTTTGGTGACCGGTGGCTTTTGCCTCCGTATGGGCTTGTGCCAATGTATAAGTCTCTGTATTGGACCCTTTAACATATCCTACATCATTTCATGAATTGGATTTAAATCCAGACTCTAGGCAGGTCATGAGCGAAAATCTCCTGTCTTGAAGAAACAACATGGCAGGGAGCATTGTCTTGTTGGAAAAATCAATCAATGAATTGGCAAAAAAAATTATGCCATCGCGTTACAAAGATGATTTTCAGCATTTCTTAGTACTTTGGGCTATGAAGTCTCATGTCATCACAAGCTACGAAAGCCATGCCTGATGCAGAGATTATGGCCCACACGGTGACTGACCTAACCATCAATGTCCTCCATTGTGGGAACGAGGCACTCTCGATCGCATTTCTGCTTTGTTGCTTCACAGAACCATTAAATGCACTTGATCTCAGACTTAGATAATCTATTTTTTGAAGAAATGTTTTTTATTACTTAAATTTAATAAATAAGATGATAGACTTAAGTAATAATGTATCAATTGGTTTTGCTCGACGGCATTATCGAGAAACACCAATTGAAAATTAAATTGATACAGTATTGCTAAAATCAGTACTATGTTAACAATGTATAAATACACGTCTGCAGTGAGGGTTTTGAAACATTTATTTCGAACAAAATAGTTTTATGAACAGAAATTACATTTTGAATGTCTGCACAGTAAATAAACAAAATATTACACGTTTGTGACAAATAGTTTTTGAATAAATGGAAAAAAATAGGAATAATGCAGTATATTGCTTTTAAGAAATTATAAATCCTCCCGTTCCAGAAGTGATACAGCCAACTGCAGAAAGCTACAACATATGCAAATCAGTTCCTGGTACGCATAAAAGGCAAACCACACAGTTTTGATTTGCTTGCAAACGAAAATTCTACAGTGCCACATGGTAAACACTTAAAACTAGCAGAAGTAAGAAAAGTTTACTTTCTGAAAGGACAAGGGAAATCATACAAATATTTGTTAAGAAAAGTGGGACGATCCCTTGGTGCCATTCAGAATATCTTCAAAAAAGGTAACCAATATGGGAAAAACAAAAGGAGTGGGCGAAGGCCAAAACTGACAGAAAAGACAAAAGGAAAGTTGTTGATCTAGCAAGCAGAAAAGGGATGTCGACAAGGTCGATTGGGAGTGAAATAGGTTCTGAAGTGTCACGTGTTATTGTGACAAATGTATTGAAAAACTAAAAATAATTGCATATATCAAACTTCAAGCCAAACCAAAGCTGACTGCGAAACATAAAAAAGCGAAGCTGGGATGGACCAAAACACACATGGGCTGGAAGGATAAATGGAGCTGTGTACTTTTTTACATGAGAATAAATTCATTTTAGATGGGCTGGGTGGTAATAAGGGATATTGACACGATTTAAAAACGGAAGCTAAAGAACATTTCAGTAGACAAATGGGTGGTGGTATTATGGTTTGGGCTGCATTCGGCTTGGGTGGTAAGACGGATCTAGTGACAGTGAATGGAAGGTTGGAATCTAAAGCGTACCAGGAGATGTTATACAATCACTTGATACCCTTTGGCTCTTTAAATGGCAGAAACTCTTGGACATTCCAATAAGACAATGCTCCATGTCATACATCGCAATCAACAAAACAGTGGTTTGGAGAGCAAAAAATAATTATACTCGACTGGCCATCTAGAAGTCCGGACTTAACTCTAATAGAGAATGTGTGGGCAATGTTAGTGCACCTGGTTTATGCAAGCAAGAAGCAATTTTCACATGTCAGTGATTTAAAAGTAGCCATTTATCGTGTATGGGACAAACTGAAGGGTACGCAAATAAAAAAAAGTTGAAGGCATTCCTGATCGAGTAATTAAGATGATTGAACCAAAGGGTGGTTTCGTTAAGTATTAGCAGCATTAATTCATTGCGCTAAGCTAAGTTTTGACGGATGTATTTATATTTTCTTAAGAGCTGAATTCTGCGTTGTTCCTATTTTTTCCCTTTATTCAAAAAATATTTGCCACAAATGTGGAATATATTGCTTATTTACTGTGCCAAAATGTAATGAAATAAACGTTTCAAAATCTGATAGCAGACGTGTATTTATACTTTCTTAACACAGCCGACATAATAATCTCGTTCTGTTTTTTTTAACAGAATTAAGAAAAGACATCATAAGAAAACAAAGAGAAAACTATAAAGATATTGAACTTCCTCAGCCTCCATGGATGAATAATAAAAAACTTTCTTTGGACAATCTTTATATCACTTTAGAACTGCACAATAGAAGTGAACATGCTAGCCCTCTTAGTTTAGAAAAAATATTCGAATATAAAAAAAAAACTGAGAAGAAACCCTTGAGGATTTTAATAGAAGGGCCACCTGGAATCGGCAAATCTACTCTTTGTTGGAAACTTTTGAATGATTGGGGGTTAAATAAGAATTATATAAAACCAAAATTTAAAATGGTGTTTCTCTTTGAACTTAGAAACTTTCAAGATAACGATTCCATAGAAACAGCTTTCGTTCAAGAATTAAATGGATCAGGTTATTCGTCCGATGAAGTACTCAAATGTATAGTAAAATATCAGAATGAAAGTCTTCTCATATTAGATGGTTTTGACGAAATAAGTGATAAACACAAAAGTCTTTTGCTTCCAGTGCTGCAAAAGAAAATTTTATCCACAATGTTCGTTATCATCACATCTAGAAACGGAATGTTTAAAATGCAACAAAGAGAAACTTTTCCAGCTATAGGAGCAATGCGAAGATCCGACAACGATTTTGACAAATTGAAGTATTTCGACAAGAAGGTGGTCATTAAAGGAGTCAAGAGGGAGGAAATTGGCATTTTCATCGATAAATATTTCGGTGCTGATTCGCCAGCGTTAAAGCTTAAAACATCCTCTCTGTGTGATAAAGAATTGAAAGAAATATGTGAACATCCTTTATTCTTACTTTTGCTGAGTAGCATATTGTATGAAGAAACCATCAAAAATCCGGATTCCAAAACCTCTCTTTATAAAGAGTTTTTCAACTTCATTGTAAGAAGAAATTTGATTCGAGAAAGAATTATAGAAGCGGATATTAATATTGACATCTTTAATGAGTCTCTAAAGTCGGACATTAATATATCAAACCAACTCCGTTTATCACTAAAATGTTTTGGTCTGTACGGTTTGGAGAAGTTAATAAAGCATCAAATGTTCATGGAAGATAAAGAAATTCTAGAAAATTGCAAAGACGAAGTCATTCTGAAATTAGATTTTTTAGTATGCAGTTCAACGTATAAAAAACATTATAAGAAGTTTTTCTGTCAGCCCATTCACAAAAGCTTTTTAGAATTCTTATCTGCCTTTTATGCTTCTTGTGTGTTGATAGATCAAGGAGAAGAAGAATTCATTCGAGAAATAAGGAGAATTGCAAAAGAAGGTCTTGTTCCCACCGATGATTCTTTGTTTTACGTCTTTCTTGGTGGGCTCCTAAACAGTAGAGCAACACGGCTATTTGAAGCTCTTCGGCCATATTCTTCTTGGTTCAATCTGGAAAACATCTGCTTCAGAAATACATTATTAGAGATTCAAGATATCGACTCTTTCTGTGATACATTTCAAAATTTCCTTCCATATTTCGTTCCACGCTATTATTCTATCGAAACGGAGCTCGATGTTACTGATACTTTCCTATCATCGAGAATCCATTACGTAATCTTGAATCTGTCCTTGAAATCCAAGTTAATAAATGTATTAGGATGGAACGCTCGATATGCCATTGATTTCAGTGAGGTATATACTATTGATCATTTAATTTTAAATATAGGATTAAAATCTCTAAGTGATAAACTGCATAAAGTTATTAAGAAAAATATTTTCTTGCGATGTAAGCTTCTTTCAGTTTATGTCTCAATAAATTTCACAAGTGATATGTGGACCCACTTGTTGCAACTGATTAATTTTATTCAAAAAGATAAGATCGAGTTCTTTGTTTTTGGAAACATTGATTTTATGTTATTATATGAAGAATTAATGGAAGGTCAGTGGAAAGAAAGAAATATCAGTCGACTGCGTTTAGAAGTGAGAAGCAAAGCTGATCCCCGTAGTGTTCGTCGAGCAACTGAGCTTGTTAGACATGGTAAAATTAACGACGGCGTATGTGTCATGGTTCAAGATTTAGAAAGAACTCAAGAAGAGAAGGATGAAATCAAACGAAGTCTTGAAGACTTATTCAAACTAGCTATAGAATCAAAGAGCATCAGTGATCTCTTTATAGGTAACCAGGATTCCAAAATCCTTCCAGTCTTGGATATGGATCATTTCAACAAAGCAGAAAACCACAAATTCAGATCTATATTTCTCATGGGCCATTTCACGTTGTTAAAGAACAGTTTTGTTTCTTTTCTTTATAATAGCAATGAAAAATATTCAATTGAAGAAGTAATTAGTGTCATTCAAGGGGATGAAGAAAATAATTTGCAATTCATCCAAAAATTTCAAAATGTTAAATTTCTAGCATGTAGAATGGGAATTTTTATTTTATTAGTAGAAAGAAACTTTCAAGAATTGGAAAATATAGAAGAGCTACTTGTACCATTTGATGAATCGGTTATTATTAACACTTATATTTCACAACTAATAAATCTGCAGGTTCTAACGATTGATTTTGAAAACGACAAATGGGCTCCTCAAGAAAATGACATGACCTTTCGTCAATTATTCTCTTCTCTTCCATTGAGAATCTTTCAATTATGGCATGCCCCTTCTGTTTCATTGTTCGAATTGCTTATCGAGTCATTAGAGGAAGGATTGCATGTGAGACAGGCAAACAGAAAAGCATCAGCATCGAAGGAGTTTGTTATGGACGAACTTATCGTTCATATTTATCTTAGAGACTCTTTTGAATTTAACTGGACTACTATCATAGGATCATCTGCGATTAAAAGAGTTCATACGATGCTTCAATCAAAGCAGTTGAAACGATTTTGTTGGCGAATAGACGATGTGAGGAAAGATTTTAATATTCTTAATCAATTGTTCCCATGGGAAGATGGGTTTAGGTTCAATGTTGAATTGGAAGGGATGAATCCATTGACTTCTCGAATCCACCAGTTTAATTTTCGATGGATGACTAATGTTAATAAATACTGTGTCAAAATAAGCTAGATATATGTTTTATTAATTATAATTAAGTAAATTTTTAGAAGCAGTTACATGCTGAGAAAAAATCCACAATATTTTATCAGTGCACTTCCTTCGAAGAACCTTAAAAAGAAAGTGGATTGGGCGACGCGACTTAATTTTCGATTTCTGTGTGACAATTGTTGCATAAATCTATGAAGGATTGAATGAACTAATTGATATTTACTGATGTTTTCTCAATAAAGATTTGTGTTATGATTCGAAAAAATTCAAAACTGATTGAACTTATTTATACATGTATATATAAACAAAAATGATCTGTTATACAGGGTGTTTCAAAATTATGTACAATAAATTTAGTGACATATTCTTCAGGTCAAAAGAAGACGAAAATGTTCTATAGCGCTTTGTCTGGAAACGATTTGTTTGCGAGTAATCCAATATCATACAGTAGGGAAGCACGGTAGTTAGCAGACAATATTTTAGCAGTTCCAGCGTTTCGACCCAACACTAGGTTGAGTGGTTTGTTCCATTTAAACCTACTTTAGGGTTGTTCCATTAGTTGTGTACGATTGTTTCCGTTACTGTAGTTTCACTGCTGTATATCCACTGGAATATCAATTTCAGAATGTTTGCGTGCTTTGACATACGCATTACGATTTACGTAAAAAAAAGTCATGTACACGTATTCCAGTGCAGAATACACTGACATGCACCTAATGTTTGGTCTTGCGGACGGAAATGCTGTGGAAGCAAGAAGACTCTACCAAGAACGCTTTTCGAATAGACGTTTGCCAAATAACCGAACATTTGTATCTGTCGACAGACATTTGAGGGAGCGTGGTTCCTTTGGCCGTCAAACAGGACAAGGGCGGCCTGTAGCACATTCTCCGAATGAGGAGGATGTGATAATTGACATCATACATGATGAACCACAGACAAGCATTCGTCGTATTTCTTCCATGGTACACATTCCGCACTCATCTGTTTGGCGCATTCTTCACCGTCAGCTTTTGCATCCATACCACCTGCAACTGGTTCAGGCACTGAACCCAACGGACTAACCACACCGACAACGATTTTGCCAATGGATACAACGTCGTCATGCTGCAGACCCTAATTGTTTCAGCCAGATACTTTTCACGGCCGAAGCAACCTTCACCCGGACAGGAATCGTAAATTCTCACAACCAACACCATTGGGCAGATGCTAACCCGCATGTTACCAGAGCTCGAGCGCATCAAGAGCGTTTCTCCGTGAACATTTGGTGTGGAATTGTCGGAAATAACTTAATTGGCCCTTATGTGTTGCCGCCACGATTGACTGGGCGAACGTATCTTTTGTTTCTGCAGAATGCATTGCCAGAATTACTGGAAGATGTTCCTCTTTTGATAAGATCTAACATGTGGTTCATGCATGATGGCGCTCCAGCACATTTCAGCCATATTGTGCGAGCACACCTTAATGCTGCATACACGAATCGGTGGATAGGTCGAGGTGGACCGGTAGACTGGCCTGCAAGATCACCAGACCTTAATCCCTTGGACTTTTTTCTGTGGGGTCATGTGAAAACGATCGTCTACAGCACAGAAGTTCCTAACATTATGGATCTGCGACAAAGAATTGAAAATGCATGCCAAACCGTTCGTAATGCTGGCGACGAACTCTTCCATGACATCAGACGGTCGCTCATGCAACGAGCCGAAGCGTGCGTGCGAGCTGGTGGCGGGCACTTTGAACAATTCCTGTAATTTGGAGTCACGGGTTTAGTTGGCTGTATCGCGTAAATAAATCGTTTCCAGACAAAGTGCTATAGAACATTTTCGTCTTCTTTTGACCTGAAGAATATGTCACTAAATTTATTGTACATAATTTTGAAACACCCTGTATAGAGGGTTGTTTCATGTTTACGGTGACGAGCACTTACTATAAGGCTATTAAATTTCTTTGGTGCTGTATATGATGCTGTTTCTTCTAGCAATCGCTCGACATCTCAGTTGCCACTATAACAAGCTTCTGCTCTACTTCCCTTGACAGGCTTTCCATAATCTAGAAAATGTTCTCGGATGTCTTACTTAAAGAGCTCTTTTAAGAAGACTGAATTCAGAAAAATCCATGTGAGAGACATCGGGTGATTTGACAGGAATGTTTGAGGATAGGTGATTTGACAGGGATGTCTTAATCCTAGTTTCCGGTTCTATTCGAGCACACTATTGGCCGTATGGCTGGATGCTTTGTCCTGGTGGACGTGCATGTCCCTAGGGTCATATAACTGTAGGATATCCTTACGATATGTGTTCCAAGATAATTTCCTGAGAGTAGGCAGCTTTTATCTTTGCTTTAGATTCAACCTTTTTGATAGTCTGACATCCATTATATCTGTATCAAACAACTGCCATGAATCCTTTCGGAAAACTCTCCTTGGATTGACGCACTTAGTTAGATCGAATTGTATCATCCTGTTGTCGATAAAAAATTGTCCTTCTCCTTGTCCTGTCATCCTTCGATAAATAGGCCCATGTCTCATCCAAGGGACTATGTTCTTCCGGTTGTCGCCTGCCAAATTGCGTTCATACAGTTTTCTGCTGCTTGTTCGTCTGTGCAATGTGTCTAGACAGCAAAATATGAACTCAGGCATTCTAATTTCAAATCTTGATGAATAATACAGTTTACTGATGCAAAAAGTTTCAGTCATGGTTGCAGTGGCCTATTGTGTTGGCGTATTTTTCGTAAGGACTACCCTCTTCACTTTTCGAATGTTAGTCTTAGTACGGGAAGAATGCAGGTGCGCTTTTCGTTCAGCAGCGCTGCACTTTTGATTGTTTGGATCCATTTGTCTTCTGCGTTTGTTCACTTTTTATATCATTCTTGGAAATAATGAAACCTTTTCCCTTATACTGTTCTGTTATTCTGAAATGGCTACGATATAGCCTCTTATATAACGATTCAATTTTTCAGGGCATTTTGGCAATAAACTTAAAATCGAAGAACGGAATGAAAATTTCGATTGTTACTGAAATCGCGTGTAAAATTTCACGAGCCTTTTGTATTTCAAACCCGTGCTACGGCGTTTTAACAACTGTCACCATAAACATGAAACAACCCTCCATAGAATGCCTATGGCTGCTTAGCAAGTTGCATAAACAAACCGTAAGAAGAATACATACACATTGGCCAATGATTAGAACTGGTAAGTAGCGACAAAGTTATCAGCTGACAACCAGCTAGCCTGGGCCAACCAACATCAACATCAGACCGCTGAGGACTGGCGAAGGATTGCCTGGTCCGACGAGTCATGGTTTCAGCTGTATCAGGTCGATGGTCGTGTCTGTGTCTGGCGCGACCACACAAAGTCATGGACCCCGCTTGTCAGATAGGGACCACTCAGGCAGGTGGAGGCTCCATACTGATCTGAGGTGATTTCTCGTGGCATGCAATGGGCCAGTTGGTGCATCTGCCATCCACTCTGCTTGCTATTTCCTACGTCGATCTGCTTGGGACCGGCTACACCCCTTCATGGACTGTTTTTACCCCGCGGGTGGCGGCATCTTTCAGCAAAATAATGCGCCTCACACGCGGCCCTTGCGGCACGGATGTCTGGAGGAACATGCTACTGATTCACGACAATGATTTGGCCTCCACGTTCCCCAGATTGCAATCCCATTGAACATTTGTGGGAGGTCTTCGAACGATCACCGTTATGGAATGTTGTGGAGGCGGCATGGCTTGTAGTGTCTGTGGATGTCTTCTGGGGACTGGTAGCCTCTCTTCCACGAAGGGTGGCCGCCGTTACCTGGGGTCCAACACGTTATTAGGCAAGTGCCAAGACTTTTGGTGAGTGACTGTATCACGACATGTGCATAACATTCCAAGGCATACACTGCTTTCAACCGTTGAATATGCTATTTTACGCTTACAGACGGTAGCAGACAATGATGGCCACCATATTCAGCATGTTTTGTAATGATTAGACACATAAAAGTGTAGTTCATTAATACGTCCTCTTCAATAAATAGTACGCTCTTTATTGACGGTTTTTGATGGTACCTAACTATTTTTTGCTCTGGAAAAACTTTCCATCATCTATTTAAGACATTTCCGAAATTTCATGAATTTCTATAGCAGAGTTTTTGCCGTAGCGAGCTACGAAATATTAACTCTAATTTGAAATGCCCTCTATTCTATTTGACCCCCTTTGACTCGAATTATAATATGTACGAGGGGCAGTCATAAAGTCATTACAATCAGCCACAAGACTGAGAGATGGGGTGACGCTGCATGATGGTAGCATCACTCTGAGAGCCACATCCTTGCATTATACACCGAGGGCCACACACTTTTCCCAAGGATAGATGACTTGCCGGCTGCCACTTTTATAGATGTTCTCCTTTTGGCTGTTGAGGAATTGCTCCCCCTTGAAGATGATCTCGTCGTCGTCTTGGAAGTGCCGTTCACGAACCGGGTTGTTCAGACGAAGGAAAAGGAAGAATTCGCTTTGGCCAGGCCGGATGAATACGGTAGATGGGAGAGTATTTCGAATCCCAGCTCTGCCATAACGCACGTGGTCTAATGTCTGGAATGTGCTGGCACGTTATCATACAGAAGCCTGCCCCCTTTGGACACCTTACCTCGCTGTTCCGATCATTGACTGGTCTTTCCTTCGCAATTTGTGGCTCACAGAAGGTGGACGTCCGCTCCGAGGTTCGTATTCCACGTTTATCTAGGCACACTGGAAACGTTGACGCCACATGGCGACTGTCTAGTACGATGGGTGCTAACCCCTCATGGATTTCAAAATCAGGATCTTAATCAGGGCTCCCACCTCCAATTTTCTGATCTCCATATTGCTTTTGACACTCTGGGGACCTTTAGCGGTACTGCACCAAACCCCACTTTGTATCCTCCATCCTCGAGGGATGTTGCTTCCACACATTTTCAAAAGTGATCATTCTTTCATCTTGATTGTAATGAACTTTATGACAGCCCCTTTTATGTGGGCTGGCGTAGAATCTATAAGGTGTAGGTCATTGGACGATCAGGCATTTACCAGACAATCCCTTAGTTCTCTTAGCAGATACGTTGTAGAAGGTGTTGGTGTCGGATATCTCTTCCCAAACATCCTCTGAGGTTAAGATCTGGGCTCTGGGGGCAGCCAAAATGAATCTTCATCCTCGCCATAGCTGGTGAACAGCTAATCCAACCACTGGGGATTAAAGGTAGCATTTTCGTCCATAAAGAAGCCATCACATGCTGTATTGCAGGATGAACTTTGTTGCCAACAATGTTTTGGTAGTCCGTGACCTTAAAAGAAGCGCCATATCATAACCCTTTTGGTGTGTTTTTTTCACTTATACTCCAAGGTTTTCATCATGAAGGACAGAGAATTCTCCATTCCTTAAAGAATGTCCACACCATCACCAGCAGTTGGATTTGTCTTAGTAAGGCATACTGGATCATTCCTTCATTCCCGCCAAACCTGCCAACGGTCGGTACATAACGGTCAAACCACACATCCTTTTCCAATCTTCACGTATCCAGTTACGGCGTTCCAGATACCACTTTAGACGAACTTTCCAATAATTTCCAGAAATCAAACAGGCACGTGATTTCCCTTTCGGATCCGCATCAATTTCCGGGGCATAGCACTGCCAGATATTCTTCGGATTAGGAACTTTATTACCGGAAATAATTATATTTCGGTAATATTGTTAATAAAATTTCAATAAAATACACATATAAATACACTACATGCGAAACTACGAGAGTAAGTCAAAATATAAATCGTAAAACGGCACAGAAATGAAAGTTGAAATATTTACCTGATGAAATTTGGTTTATTTTTTAACGTACTCTCCATGAAAATTTAAGCATGTGTCCTAGCATTTCACAAGTCCCTCAAAGCCAGCAGTGAACAAGGTTTGTGATTCATATCGTAGGCAGCTGGTATCCTCCAAACAGACCACCTCTATATTCTAGAACTGGTTACCATCCAGTGATTCTTCAGTGGGCCAAAGGTGAAAGTCAGATGCTGCCAAATCCAGACAGTAGGGTGAATGTTCCGGTCATTCCTAACCTAGGGACCTTATATGAGCCACTGTGATATTGGAACTGTATGGACGAGCGTTGTCATCCAACCGAAAAATTTCATCTCGCAAAGCACCTGGACGTTTCTTGCAAAATATGGGTTTACTGACAGTGTGACCCATGTTCATCACGGGTACAATCAGCTAACACACATGCCATCTTACCTATTTGACACAATATATCACATAGAATTTGGAGATTGAGTAGGTTGTAGTGGAAGCATTAAACTAAGAATAAATCTATGGATACAGGGATAGTTTCTTAAATATTTATTAACAAACATTGAACATAAATATAAATGGTCCCTTCTGACACGAAGGAACCGTAAAGGGATGATATACTTAGCTATTAAAGTTAATAGGTCTCTGTCTTACTTTTAACTTTAAAACCACAATTGAGAAAAATAAGAAATCCTCAATTTAAAATTGAAATCCTAATAGCATGAATACATTTGTAAATTTAAGGGTAAGTATTCAAACACCGCGTACAAAGAAAAATTTCAATAGCTCAATAAACTGCTATTTACCAATAAAGTTTAGTATATTAATTTAAATGTATTAATCTTATAGGAGTCCGAGTCCTGTCCTTCGAGCTTTCGATCAGGATCTCTTCCTCTAAAATTTTCACTGCAACGGAAAGTGGCTAGGCAATGCGTTTGAGGATTCTCACACAGTTGATTTTTCTATGAATAAGAGAAAACAATCAATGTTAGAATCCTTGTCAGCTATTAATCTACGCAGAACTATTAAGCTATGAATTGACCAATGTAACGCAAAGCGATTGAACAAATTGGATTACGAATGGTGGCAAAGAAATTGCTTAAGGTTATCATATACAGGGTGGTCCATAAGTCTGTCCCCCCCCCCCCTTTTATTTTTTGAACCGAAGCAGATATGTCAATTTTGATGAATCCAATGAATAGGAAGTTGTGGGTGGCCTATCCCATGGTGCACTTTTCATCATTCCAAATATGCAAATTAGGACATATTCAAAATTTATCTCAAAAACCGTAAGGGATAGAGAAAAAAACCCAATTGCAAACTTGTTCAGCATATAAAAACAAACAAAACAAAAAAAAATCATCCAAATCGGACCAACCAATCACCCACAATCACGCGGTGACTGTTTGTAGCTTACAGTCACACTGCACAAGGAAAACTGAATGTTGATATTTCCGCCATGTAAAGCATGCAAATCAAAAAATTAACATAAATTACCATACTCGCATTCACTTTCATGCGGAAAAGCAAATAAAAGGCATGTTTCAGCACACAGAAGACAGAACAATTCCAAAATGGCAAGCTACAATGTTCCGGAAATGGTCAAAAGCTACACGTGATTGTGGGTGATTGGTTGGTCCGATTTGGATGAATTTTTTTTGTTTTGTTTGTTTTTATATGCTGAACAAGTTTGCAATTGGGTTTTTTTCTCTATCCCTTACGGTTTTTGAGATAAATTTTGAATATGTCCTAATTTGCATATTTGGAATGATGAAAAGTGCACCATGGGATAGGCCACCCACAACTTCCTATTCATTGGATTCATCAAAATTGACATATCTGCTTCGGTTCAAAAACTAAAAGGGGCGGACAGACTTGTATATATATATTGGAAAGGTTTGGTTTGGTTTGTTTGGTATTAACGTCCTTTTCAACTGCTATGGTCATTTCAGGACGGCGTTATAGGGGCCGCAAATTATACCTCGCAAGGGTTCTTTAACGTGCAGCCGGCAAACGACTACACGGGACCAACGGCTTTACTTCCCTTCCGAAGGAAGTGCGTGATCTCAGGATTTCCCCCTAAAAAATCCTCGTCGTCCTCGGCCGGGATCGAACCCGCGTACTCGGGCATCAGAGGCGATCACGCAACCGCTGAGCCACCGAGGCCTATATATTGGAAAGGAGACATTAGCAAGCTTACCTTACAGTTGGCAAAAAACTGCTCCCAAATCGTCTGTGGAGAATGCTGTAATGCCCCAGGGCATAGCAATAAATATAGGCTCGTCTGGGGCTGGTAAATGATGAGGTTCGCGGGTGTGAACTATGTGAACTTCACCTTGTAGGAGAGTCAGTGCATTGAACTCGTTGACTGCGACATAGGAAGAAAGGTGAAGCATTATGTCTCTGCTACAATGAAGCACGGGCAAAGTTTCTCCACAACACAGGATTACTCTGGATGGCTGCTGGTTGCACGTTGCTCTCCTCAGCATGTGGCGAAACGTTTTCCATCTCTCCGGCTTCAGCGATGACCTTTTCTCCGTCTTCTGGTGGTGGCTTCACATCTCGAGGCTCATGGCGAACTTTCTTAATGGCTGCAACTGGTGATATTTATAGGAATATTATTACTAGTCAATGAAACTTCAGTTTGAGTCCCACACTCCCATGTTGTGTACGCCTTGCCTCTCGCATTATCACTTATCGTGGATAATTGCCAAGGGTCCAAGAGGGCATGAGCAAACGTCCTCTCACCATGCTCGTCCTCCACTCTTTTCGAATTTCCCACCACCATTCCAGCAAACAAACTGCTTTTCCTTCTACGACACTTTGAGCAGCGACTTTTAGTTGTCTTAGAAGGATTATTCTGCGCACTTTGTTTAGCAAGAGATGGCGCCACCTCAAAACTGTGAAACTCCGGCTTAGTTTCACTTTCGCGTCGCTCTTTTCTCTCGCTCTCTTTCTCATCTGTCACGATAGATCATGATGTCGCGGATTTACCCAATGCTTTGTCCTTCGCTTGTGGTCTTTTGGTAAATACCGCGACAAGGCATCAGTGATAACAATATTCCCTGACTTAATATATTTAAGCTCCACGTCAAAATTGAGGATGTATTGGAGTACAGTGGCTTGCAGCCTAGATAACTTTGGTTGAGTGAGCAAGTGAGACACTGGTTGAATGTCGGTATATATGGTTGATGAGACTTGTTGTAAATAATGTCTCCAGTGTCTGGCCACATGCGCGACAGCTAGAAGCTCTTTAGCATATACCGATTGCACTTGCTCTTCTGCCCTGAAACTTCTTGATTCATAGGCTATCGGCATTAGTTTGACTTTATGCTGCTGCATTCCCATCGCTCAAATAGCATCCTCCGACACGTCACATAAAATGTGTAAAGGTCTATCAGGGTCAAAGAGTTTTAAGATCAGTGGGCTTATGAAACAACTTTTAAGAAAATCAAAAGCTTTCTGCTGCTCAGGCCCCCATTTAAAGGGTTACTCCTTTTGCAATAGCAGAAATAATGGCCCTGCTTCTTGAGCGTACCGTCCAATAAAATTACGGTAGAATTGGGCGAACTACCATTTGCAACTTTCGCATGGGCTGTATGGACCAATCAGAGCAAGAAATTTGAACGATGTACGTTGTAATGAAGTGATAATTTAACCAAGGGAACATAAAATTAGTACGTTATTCTGAAACGTATGTTAAAGTGAGGTACGTTAAACTGATACTTTTTAGCATTAATTTACAAATTAATGTACAAATACAATTTTTTTTTTTTTTTTTTTTTTTTTTACAAATTTCGGCTGGGGACTTTAAATTTGTACGTTATTTTGAAATGTATGTGAAAGCGAGGTACCATAAATACTGTATTAAGCGCCCGGGCACTTATTTGCAAAAATTCAGCAGACCCCCAGGCGCTTAATGCAGGCGGGCCGGTATTACAGGTCCGGCGCTTATATAATTCTGCACAACTGTGATGGATACCATTATACAAAATTCTCACCCATCTCCTTCATCTTTTCTAAAGTATCCTACTGTGTTTTCCATTCCCGTTAGGATCAATGCTAAATTGCTTGGCTGTAACCTCTGTAGAATGGTTTTCAGCCTACTTTACTGTTGCGAGATTAAAATTGATGCTATAACTGTGAAGTTTTCATTTTTCATCAGCTATGTTGCTTGACTGAATCCAAAATTAAAAGCAAGAAATTAGAAGACAATCGTGCTGGTATCTAATTTCCGGTTTAGCAGTGGCATTTGGGAGAGCAAACATTCCCGTGAGAAAGTAGCAAGAGAAGAAAAATCCACGAAATGAACTAAAATAAGCGCCCGGGGGTTATTGAAGGTCCGGCGCTTATTTGCAAAAATTCAGCGGACCCCCAGGCGCTTAATACAGGCGGGCCGGTATTTCAGATCCGGCGCTAAATACCGTATTTACGGTACACTGTAATGGGATTTTACTGTACATCAAAATTCGTACATGTTGGCAGGTGTGATGTTCTGATGCAACTGCAGAGATAATTTGGTTGAAAACTACCACTTGGTTTAATAAATTATTGAGAAATTTGCAATTTTTGCTTAACTTTTTGGAGAGGAGTGTATATTTATAAGAATAATGCCACAAATAATATGTATTGAAATAAAAAAAATGGTAAATTTTTATTACATTTACAAAATATCTACAAATCTAAATCAAAATACGTGTACAACAAAGAGAAAAGTATAACAAATACAGAAATAAATTTCCGCATTCCTGAGAAACAATATAACTGGCATATATAAGCTATAATAGTTTTCCACATTATAATAATTTAAACATCAAAACTGGTTTATAAATGAACATAAATGTACTCATATGCAAGAAAAAAGTTTTCTTAAAAATTAACAAAAATCATGAGCACGAGCAAAATGAAAACAAAAATTAAATTTTAAAAATTGATACTGTAAAATTGTGCTTTAATATCAAGGATCTGCATGTACATGTTTATATTTTACAATTTTGTTAAGCCAGTTTTTATCATGAAGACAGGGAAAATAAAATTCTGTTTTTGTTATTGATTTTAACTATATACAAATAGTTACAAAACATTTAAGTATGATACAAAGGGAAATGGTAGTTTTAAGTCTTTTTACTCCAACTGTGTATCAATGTACATGTTTAAAAATAAATAAAATGTAATCGGGAAAGTTCTAAACGATAGCAGTATAAAATTCTTGAATGAAATATGAGATGACAAGAATAAAACTATTTCCTGCTTACTTAGTAGAGTACCAATCATCACTTAATCCTTATAAACTCACATGTATGTTGTAAAACTTATATTAAAATATATATGATTTTTTTTTTCTGGTCAAACAGCTAATTCTGGATTAAACCCATTCAGAATCCAATAACACTCTTCATTTCTTTGAAATTTTTAAACAATATTAATTATTCAAATATTTCAAATTAACAATACTGTTTAAAATAATCATCATATAGTAGAGCCTTGTTATAACAGAAAATATGTGATTGGTATTTAATACACTGCATTGATTATCAAAAAGAATTCACTATTGAAGATCATACCAAATAATCAAAACTCTTTCAGAAACTATACGTATCCATATTGTAAGAAAATTTGTCTACAAGTGAATGCACATAATAACAAGGCTATACTATATCATATAAAATCCACTGTGCAACTGTAGAAAATTATGCTAAAAGGCATATAAATTATTTAATTAAAATATCACAAAACTTATTAGGAGCAATTATTACAAAACATTGAAATTTAGTCTCTGAAGTATTTATTAAAAACACGAAACATGTCTCATAACATGTCCATGATTTGCATGTGCATATTGGATGGTAGGCCAGATCAACATTAATTACATTTTGATTCATTATTATTTTTGAGTACAGTGACTGGCTATCTCCAATACAAAACTTTACTGATTATCATATACTTAATCTAATGAAGCACTACCAATTCTAAGACCTCAGTTCACTTACAACAATCTAATCCACTGCTGATATGGACATTTTATTTCTAATTTTTAAAGCAACTTTATTTTTTTATATATATAATGACAGACGTGCAAGAAAGAAGGACGTGACACTAGAATAAAACAAAGACTTGAACACAGAATGGTCAGACCCTGAGGGAAATAAAATGCTGTCGTTTTGGATAAAGACTATCCTTTGTCAAAGCAGAAAGTCAAACTGGCCACTGGGCCCGGGGCGGCACACCCCCCCCCCACCCCCCCCCCCCCCCCGGGGGGGAGTATTGGCTAGGGAGAACAGATGGGATAGGACAAGAACGAGGACCAATGGGAGATTATGAAAGGGCAATGAAAAGAATGCATTAGTGATGACATAATGAAAGAACCAATTGAATGAAGAAATAATAAAAGAAAATAAGAATGAGAAGTAAAAATATTAGGACTGAACAACGAAAGTGAAGAAAAAAAGAAAAACAAGGAGGGGGAGAAATTGTAGAGAGAAGAGCAAAGGCACAGAAAGGAACTGTGGAAAGGCCTGTGACAAATTAGGGAATACTGGAGTGAGAGGAGAACTGGGGAAAGGAACTAGTTTTCCATTGCTACATATGACAACAAGTCAAATGAAAGTGAGCCAATCTACCCTACACCACAATGGTTTCATCCGGTAACGGTGGAACTTGTTTACTTGCCATATTGCTTGCACCAAAGTCATGTGAGGTTAAGTGATCATGAATTGAATCTGAAGTAGATAAGTCACACATGTGTGTTATGATAATCCTCCATAAATTTAACTGTTGAAGGCATTTCACAGTATGACACCTGCCAAAGCAATAAAATATTGGCCTAGAGTATTGTCTCATGGTGTCATCTTGCTCCATGACAAAACAGGGTCCCACGTGGCTAGGACGACTAGCAAAACATTGCAGCTGTTCGGATGGGAAGCTATCGAGCATTCCTCTTATAGTCCTGATTTGTATTCGTATTAACCGCCTCTTCTGAGCTACCTCATCCGATTGATTTAAATAACCTTTCTTAGCCTGCAGCTAATCAGTTTCAATGGTTTTCTAATCAAGAAACGACCAATGGCGCATGTGACGAGCCTCCTTTATTTTAAATAATTATACTGAAGAAGAATATAAACAAATAACCAATGCTGATTGCAGATTTTTAATCATAAGAAAAGAAATTCAAAGATGTATTGAGTTTAGCAAGCTGAGAAGGTTTTCAAACATAAAGGGTGTTCTTATAATACGTGCGCACTTCGATCCAGCTCAGGAGATCAAAATCGTCAAGAATGCTCAAAATCTTTTTACGAAGGGCATCCTAAGCTCTATTGGTCGACAAACATATTTACAAACCGTCAAGAGGATATGAGAAAAAACTTTACTTAAATACTATACAAAAAAAGAAAATGCTCTCAAGCACCCTGAACAAGTCATTAAATACCATAGAGCAATGCTTCTCAATTGGTGGTACCTGAATAGGGAGACTCTGAAGGACACAAAGGAGGGCTGACATGTAAGTCGTTTTGTTGCATGAATTTGTGAAAAAGTTTGTTCTAATGGTACGCAGCTGTGAAAAGGTGGGAACCTTGCCATAGAGGAATTACAGAACTTCATCGAATTATCAATAGAGCTGAAGATGGCTTTCACGTTTTCAGTCACATCACATAATGAAGTGCTCGTAGCAGTTAGAGACATTCTGCTGCAGCAAAACCATAGCTTTTATAAGCTTAGAAAAACTGCACTTCTTGGTCATTAAGAAAATTTTTTAAAGTAATTTAGTAAAATATACCCCGCAGATTATACAATTTTTATATGTGTGGGGAATGCAAGGAAATATACTAATGTCACGTGTATTGGATACACTGCGGGGAATACAAGGGATGTGGGGTTTCACTGCAAGGGAAATTTTTATCATCAAATTCAAATTTTCAGATGCGTGGTGTATTCGCGAAATGTGATAAATGCTGGTGGATTTTTTTTTTTTTAAATCCATACTGGATCACTTCCATTTGACTAGCCCCATGGAAGATGTGACTCATATAATAAAAAGATTCTCCCTGATTTGGAAGTGCATTTCCTAAATCATCACTATAAGTAACATCAATGATCTGCATATAATAATACTTATGATTTGTCAGTCTATTTTAGAAACAGAGAGGGCCATATCAGCAGTGTTTTTTATTCCCTCTTAACAAAGCTCCCTTAAAATGACAGTTTTGTAATATTTATTAGCTCAGTGAGAATTTCAATTATTTTATAATGACTTTTTAATAAATTTAAGGCTTATATATATAAATATACAGGAACATTGACATTAAGCAAAGTTCAGCAAAATTAATTCATTAAAAAAATTACATATTGCCATTTAATGGTAATCATCAATAAATTAACCTATCTCTTTTAATCTTTGGTAATGAAATTTCAGGCAAAAACTTTAATTGCTAGCTATGTTTTATAAAAAAGAAATTTTTGTAAAACATTTTAATAACAACTTTTTGATCTATCCACAATTATTAATAAAAGAAGAATATAAATATGCATTTATAATATTTAATAATTTCAGATTAATTTCCAAATTTTTAATTTTTTTTTTTTTTTTTTTACCATTACAGAAAATGAAAATGAAACGAAATTTGTTACACGTATACATATATCAATACGACTCTTTCCAAACTTCAAATTAATTTAATTTCATGACATTCAAAAGTAGAGATGCTTTCTCTCAAGAAATACAATGTCTTTTAATTTGAGCAAAAATGAAACTTTCTTGGTTTTTAGTATAAAACAAGAAGGTAAGTAGGCTCATATAGACCGGTAACTTGAACAATTTCCATTATCCATTGATTTAGTCACTTCAAAGTATTTAAAAATAATAACAATGTAACTTAATTCTAGAAAATAAGGTGAAGAATAAATTGTAACTTGTGTGTCTATTAAGTCCATCATGTAATGCCCTTTAAGACACAATTGCTTATCATATATTCATCTTACATACAAGGAAACATGGATATATTGGGTTGTTCAAAAAGTTATTACATTTTTATTTTTATAAATGGTTTAGCTATAGACTCATGCGCATTTGGCAGCTGCCATATCTAGAGCGTTGCAGAGAATCAACAAGAGCATTTTCACCAAGTTTAAAAATTACATAAAATGTAAGGTATTGAAGCCCTTAAAGACTGCGTATATCGATATTGGTCTGCTCGTTTCTCTGCTGGTGATACAACTCTCTCTGATGCTCTGAATCTGGTGGGATTGGAAGGATATGGCGTTTTTCGAATTCTTACCAAGGAATGTTAGGATCATTTGGTCATCTTCTGTCAACAAATTAAGCAGTAGCAGGTAACCAGTCAGAATTGAAAAATTCAGAAAGAAGTGGCCTTCCGTTTCGACATTGTGCGACTAAACAAGTTGGATGACTGTCAGAAAATTACTAGCTGGGCTATATTGTCTCATCCACCATAGTCACCAGATCTTGCTTCACAATAAGACTTCCAGTTGTTTACATCCTCGCAAAACTCCCCGAGGAGAAAAACGTTCACTTAAGGTTATACTTTTGAAAAACACGTTGTTAATTCACCGCTAATACAGAAAGGAAGTGTTTTAAGAATGGGATCATGAACCTTCTCGAAAGAGGACAGGAGATAATCGAACAAAATAGGGACTATATAACTGATTAATGCGTTTTGAAAATTACCAGGAAAAACACAATGACTTTTTGAACAACCCAGTATAAAAAGAAATACATGTCTAGATAAGGTCCTAAGAATGAAAGACAACCAATCTCAGCAACATTATAAAAATTTAATTTTAAAAATTAAAATTATCTAATTTCAGATCTAATATTTGTATAATATCACTGCGTAACCCACAATAGTTTTATAATCCAAATTTAAAAACTCCAAAAATATTTATGAACTTCAAATGCTATTTCAATTTTTATCTTTTAATTTTTTATTCAAATGAAGTTTTTTTGCATACTTTTTCATAATATTTTAGTTTTAATAATGCTGTCATAATAACCTTTAAAAAATTTTCCATTTTGAGCACCAATATCAAAATATGTTTAATTTTCTTTAATGACAGAACAGCTATTTTGAGCAATTAATGGGAATTACTTTAATAATTCAAGTTGGTTTTTTATTATTATTATTATTATTTTAATTAGATAAGTACACTGTATTACAATATCTTTTATGCTATCCAGAAGCAATAGAGCTGCAGGGCAAATACCATTATACAAACTAAGTGGGACCTAAAAATAAACTCATTACAACAAAAAATTTATTAAACAGAAATCATTATATCATTGGTAGAAAAAAAAAATTGGTATAATGGTATTTGCTATAATGAAATTTTATCTTTATTCTTTAAAGAGCTTTCCTCACAACCAGGTAAAAGTAAATGAGATAGAGTATGGGTTATCCCTTCACAGAAGTTCTAAGACTGATTACTATACCATTTAAAAAAGAAATCAATAAAACTGTTCTTAAGGATAAACAAAAATGTATAGCAAATTAGACCTTACAGTAGAGTATCGATTATCCGAACCAATTAAAAACTAAGTTTGTTCAGAAAATTGATTTGTTCAGCTAATAAAACACGTGTACTGCATTTTCCCGAATATACCCTGTAGGTTATACACTTTTTACATTTGCGAGAAGGGGTGTGGGGAATACAAGGGAGTATATTAAAATGATGCAGACTGGATAGCCCGTGAAGAATACAAGGGATGCAAAATTTCCAAAATTTTATTTACATAAAATTTGAATTTTCAGGGGTATACAGTGATACAAGTTACATAAGGTGAGGGGTATATTTGCAAAAATACAGTACACCTGTATGAGTTTTCTCCGAAATCATAAGAAAAGAGTGTAGGCCTAAAAATTTTCAAAGCCACTGTTTAATAAGAATAATAAATAAAAAAGAAAAATAAATAAAGAGATGTAGTTTATGGATAAACAATTCCATTTTATATGTACTGTAAGTTAGTAGTAGACAAAAATTTTGTGCTTTTTTACAGATTTGGATAATTGACAGTTCTGATAACTGATGTTCGGATAATCGAAGTTCTACTGTATTTCCATAAAATCTGTTCCTCAATGAGTCTGTTACCAGAAGGAATTCTATGGCTATTAAGAGCATGCATATAACAAAGAGGAAAAAGATGTTTAAGAGTAAAAAGAGGTCAAAGAGTGGCAGTAAAAAGTAGGAGTCCATGAGAGTTATGATCTGATTAATTATTTGGATGTGAACTATCCAAATCTCACTAGCATAGATTGTTTTTGGCAAGCATATAGAATTTACAAAACTGGTGAGCAAAAAAACCCTACAATTCTGCACTTGAGAGCATCTTCTGAAATAATAACTGAAATTTTCATATTTTACTAAGCAAAATTTGAGGAAGGCAAATTAAATATTCATATTTACTATCTGCTTAAAATGTGCAGAATTATTCTTTCAAATGAAACCAGAATTTGTTGTTAAATTTGGAAAAGAAACTTTTTTTTCTCTCTCTCTCCTATTCCTCATTGGCTATATTTGAACTTTAATCTAGCAGGGAATGTTTTGCTTGTTAGACAAGCCAACTCGGTGGCTGGGAGTGCTAAGGCCCAGGTCTTGCCACTCTTGAAAACAGCTAGTCCCAGGTTCGAATCCCACTAGGAACATGGGTGTTTGTATTTGGAAAAAGCTCCCAAATAAAAAATTTGTATGATGAATTGATTTTTTTTCCTTGCCAAAATAGTTGGAAATAAAGTGTCCAAAGAACATGGCATAAAATTTAGAACTGAAATGCATTAGGTCCAAAGAATATGAAGTTGAAATGACAATTTAGAGATAAAAGTAGGTCTTACATCAGTAACTTGTATAATTTTTCTAACCATACAGAAAACATTATAAGCAAGAAAAAAATAGAAAAATATATGATGGCTGTTTCAAAAGTAGGCTAATGCACACAATAGAAGTACAGGGTGATGCAATCTAACAAATTTTATGCTATTTGAAGTGTTGTACTCTTGAAGTATCAACATTTGTGTTTTATTTCTCTATTGCACGATATTTTTGTGACAAATTTGTGACATGGAATATATATGCATCTCGAGTAATGCAGTCGGGCTTGTACGATAATGCATGACCTCACTTGTTGAGTGCTGTAACTTCATTGCTGCCAAATACAAGTGGTAGCTGTCACCACATCCACTAGCGACCTTTAACTGCGGCACTGTTTATCGTTTGCTAATGTTTGCTCGAGTGTAATTGTGCACTATTGGTTTCCCAATAAAAAGGCCAATGCAGCCAAACATCAGTCTACCTGACTTTGATCTCTTCCTCAAAGGTAAAAGACAAAAGACAATGCATGGTGTATGTTTTTCCTGACTGGAGGAGCTTTCACAGCTGTTACTTGAAGTATCCAAGTCTCATCAAAGATAGTACCCTATAAGGTATACAAAAATCTTTCAAGAAGTTGGAATCCTGTTACTGAAAGATAAGTTCACTGCATAGAAAGACTATATGAGGAAACTGCTTGATATAAAAACATGTGAGGAAAATAATAATTTGCATTATTTTTGAAATGATCCTCATAAAAAACCACCCATTAAAAAAACCCAAACTTGTATTCTCTTTTAATTGGTATATGTAAGGATTTGTCAATAATGTGTTTACAATATTTGCGCATTCATAATCTCATTACAATAAAACAAAACTGCCAATAAATTTTCCATGTTCAGAGTAAGTAAAAACTGGATGTACTATATTTGTGAGCAATTTGAATAAATTCTAAGTAAATTTTTAATGAATTTGATCATTGCCAGATGATACCTTTACATTTATTTTCATAATTAGCGATATGAATTAAAAATTAAAAATTAAATTTAAAACTTGCCATGCTAGCCTTGCCCATTCTGTAAAATTAAACCTTAATTGCTGTTCTAAATATTCTGGATAACAATGACACATTAACCTTCCTGCCATTTCATTACTATGTCTAAATCAACATGGGGACGGGGGAAAGGTATTTATTATACATTTCAATAAGACTAATTTTCTTTGTTTCAGAGTAATTTTTGCATTAGGAAACTTATTTAATAAATTAGAAAATTCTATTAAACTTTAAAAAAACTTATATTGAAAATAATAATAATAATAATAATAATAATATTCAGAGTTTATTTTTAATCAGAATTAGTAAGAGGCAATATCTTTTGGGAAAAGGAAAAACAAGTATCTACATGTTAATTGAATAGTGAAGTCCATGTAACAAAGGATTAAAATTCAATCAAAGAAATTGATTTTGGAGTGAGCAGAAGTCATTTAAATTAAATGGTATATACTTTATAATTAATTTTAAAAACAGTGCACCTCTTAAGTTAAAATTAAGTATCTTTTTAACTGAGTAATCATGAATTCTATGGCTGCATTAATCAGAGTTTATCAACAGGAAAAAATTATAGCTATTAACAGTGTTTTCGTGAATATACCCCACAGGATTTACATTTTTACATCTGGAAGAGGTGGTGTGGGGAATACGAGGGAATATACTATTATCATGTATATTAGATACCCCACGGGGAATATAAGGGATGCAGGATTTCCAAATTTCTTTACATAAACTTCGAATTTTCAGGAGCATACACGAGCACAGGTTATACAAAAGTGTGGGGTATTCGCAAAATCACTAATCATTATTTTTATAGATCCACACTATCATAAATTGCATTTTAATGAATCTATACTGCATATTTAAAGAAAATCAGAATAAAAAAACTAGATCAAAAAAGTGTTTTGCAAACTTTTATAGTATTGCTAAAAGTTATCTTTGTGCTCAATCTAAATTTAGGTTTGAATACGAAATATATGAAATATATTTATGATAGAGTAGATTTAATTCAAGTAAAGTACAGGCTCGATAATTCGACATTCTCAATTCAACAAGCCCAGTAGTTCACCGCTTTTGAGGCCTTCTACAAAATGTAAAAGCCACTCTGCAATTTTAAAAATTCTATTCTGTATTTCAACACCAGCCCTCAACCTCTGATCCTCAAACTATGACCACTTTGTCAGAGAAATCCCTTCCTTAAAATTCCTTCACCCAACTCCTCCTAATACGAAATTTTATACTGCCTCAATCTCCTCAGTGAATTTTACATCTAAAATCATTCTATTAATACAAAATGATTTTATGTAAATTTTGAATAATACAAAATTATTTTAATAAAAATTTGAGAAAAATATAACTAAATTTCATTTTTGAGAAAAAGACAACTAAGATTCATATCTTTTTGAGCTATTTTTTTTTTCTTTTTTTAATATTTTAAGATGTGCATTTCATTTTAATTTAATTATCCCCTTAAAAATTATTTAGGATACCGAACCAGTGGCATGTACAAAATATTTCCTAAACCATGGAAGAGGTTCAACAAAAGCAAATTGATGGATCGAATGAAGAAAGCAATGAACAACAAATACCTGTTCTTCAATCATCCAAGACCGATAATGAAGTCTTAGAAATCCTAAAATCTTGTGCCAAAATGATGTTTCAGATGAGCTATTAGGTGGCTTTTTTAAAATCAATAATTTTATAAATAAGAAATTGAGAAATACGCAAAAGCAATCAACTATTCTTGATTTTAGTAAGTAATAAGTAATAAAGTTTGCATTTATGGCCTAAACTTGTCAAATTTATTAGAATTTCAGATATTACGAAACTTATCTTGGGTTACGATTCTTGGGAAGGAACAAAAAAAAGCAAAATTGATGATTCATTGCAAAGAATTAATCACTTATTCTACTTTAAGTACCTGTATTTTTATTTTGCATGTCTTAATAAAAAAAAGCTGACATGTGAGTAATTATTTATTTCATGTTTTATTAATTATTTTTATAGTAAAGTATATAGCTTGTTTTGCATCTATGTTTATTATATTTTAAGATCATTAAGAATTCAACACTACCTGAATTCCAAAGCGTCGAACTACTGAGCTTGTACGTGTACTGTATTTCAAAATGAAATTCAAACAACAGATTTAAATTCTCTCTTTGGTTGACAGATTTCCTATACAAATTCCACTTCAAAAGCCTTATTCTCCTATGATTTGACAGATAATTTTACAAAAAAAAAAACCAAAAAAAAAAAACTTGCAGCATCAAAAATTAATTGCTTTTTTTTTGATCTCCACCTATTATAAAAAAAAAAAGAAAACATACACTTAAAAATAAATAAATAAATATTTTACACTTGGAAATGTTTAAAAAATAAAAGAAAAAGGATGTTTAACGATGAATTGCTTAATGATATCAGAAAGCATGGACTTCACCAAATCTAATATTTCTATGAACAAACATCAAGATGACGAGATGATAATTACACTTTGAAAGAGACATTTAAATTTCAAAATGCTTATTTTATTATTAAATTTAAATTTAAAAAAAGAACACTTATCAATAAATGCTGAAAATTCATTGCATGGAATTCTCAAGTATATAACATGAGGCATTAGATGAATGACATGTTGCTTTTATGTCGGTGGAATAAATTTTTAACTTGCACTCTTAAAATATTATCACATATTTACCATTTGTATGATAGTAAGGAAATGGAATGAAAATGGAATAAAAATTGAATTAAGGAATGGAACGAGGTAAGATCCATTACTCCTTGGGGAAAAAAAAAGAAAGAAAGAAAAGCTGCAAATATTTGTTTTCACTATTCATGTATTAAAAGATTTCCATTTACCCTATTCCTTCGAAAACAAGCCGCCATCGATTCTAAGCTAAACCATAGACTATGTCATATGCCTCGTTTGTCATCTGTGTTGACGGAAACTTGAATCATATTTTCATTCTACTTAATTCTACTCAATGGGATTTACGAATTTTTCGACAAATGTGACCTTTTTTATAAGTAAATAATGGAGCTGTTTTAACATTAATCCATTATTAATTTATTACGGTATTATCCACAAAAGCTGACGTTGAGAGTCCATTTAAGTCAAATTAAATTTGAAATCCACTTCCCTACATGAATTTATAATATAGTCAAACCTCGCTATATCGTTTTTCCTGAAATGTCGTTGTTTTTTTAGGTCCCTGTACAACTGCTATCAAAACCATGATATAAAACCCAAATCCATCCTTCCTCGATCTATTCATTTCTCGCATCTATAATTATGACTTTTTAGCCCCAAAGGACATTCTTTTCTGGGCTGATCGTTTTTTAGCAAGAAGAAGAGTTGATTTTGATGCCTACGTGTCCATGAATCAGAATCTAATGACATATGGTGGGGTAGGTATGGAAAAAATCTGTGATGAGATAGGAAACAGAAACTGCGTGGAGGAAGAACAATATACCGTCGATGATGATGATGAACCCGAATAAGTATCAACATTCACACGAGCATTTCATGGGTTCGAATTTATTAGAAGCTTTTATATGATCATGATGTAAAAGAAACTGATTGAACGAACATAATAAATATTGAAAATTTGTTGTTAAAATATCAAACAAAAAGGTTCCAATATACAATCAAAAATTAAGGACTTTTTTTTTTTTTTTGACACAGAAGTGGAAATTATATTCTATAATTAATACAAATTTTGTCTGTTAAGTTGAAGTATTTTTTGATTAATTTCAGATAATCGAATACATTTTAGGCAAGGAACATTAAGAGAAAACAAAACTTGTGAGATAACTAATCAGAGATACTCCTGATGGAGGAATAACATTCTGTGAATTACAATATGTGAATCAGATTAATGTAACAATTTAGACAGTTGTTTAGAAATGAAACTGTATTTAAGAACATGTAAACATCGTATCAAAATCTTATCAACAGAAATCATACCCCAAAGCTCGAGGAAATAACAGTTGAATACACTAATAGTGGAAATGAGATGAGAAATTTTATATCATATACAGGATAGAACGATTAAAAAACTAATCTTGCTAAAGAATTCAATATCCTGCCATTGACACTATAAATAATCCACGAGCCTTAATCTAGCCTTGTTTTGGAATGTCTTTTAAATCTATAATTTTTTTCCCCTGTTCCCCTCACAATTCGATTTAATCGGATTACATTTTATCTTTTTTTATTTTGCTTTTTGTCAACTCATATGATAACAAACGATGAATATGACTAACCTCCTTAATTCATCATGCACTCTGCATTCACCTTCGAATCTAAGCCTAGTTCAGTGTTCTAGAGCATAAACATAGAAAAAAGTGCGGCTTGAAATCGAAGGACTATGGTATTGCCATAAATAGAAAGTACTTAGTAAGAAAGATGCAGTTTGAATTAAACAAGACAGGAAATATCGAATGGAATAACCACCATCTATTTTTAAACATCAATCTTAGTAAACAATGATAATGAACACAATCAATTTATATTGCAAATAATAAAGACGGTAGCTTGAGTCAAAGTTTACTTTATCTATTATTTGAGTCCTTATCACCGTCGATGCATGTTTTGTAAAGCTGCCACAAACAAAAAGCATCAGCTACTGCAACAACTGAACAGTTGCTTAAAGAAGTTGCTGTCAAATTAGTTTGAGATGGACATTTAACTGAAAAATTGTCAGGAATAGGTTGTGTCTAAAAAGCCCACCGGTTATAATTACTATTACAGCAAAAAAAAACAAGCTATAGAACAAGAAGGGTCATTATGGTAGGTTTTTAGGAATAATAGATCAATTTGGTGAAAAAAAAGCTACTGCCTTTTCCATATTTATTTACAAAATGTATTGAGGCAAATTAATTATTACAAATTAAATTTCATGTCTTCTTTTAAAGTAACATCCATGTCTCACTTAACTTTCCTTCTCTTTAGCTTGGGATGGTTATAGCCCTCAAAGGCAAGAAAACGAGAAGCCCTCGGAGGCTTGTCTTTCAAATTTGATTTCGGATGTTTCTGAAATACACTAAAGTACATGGTAATATTACATGATTACCCATTACTTAGTTTACTTTAATGTACCGTATTTTCACGAATATATCCTTTTGTACATCCTAAAAAGGAGGGTGTGGGAAATACAAGGTGCAGGGATAAAAGGTGCAGGGGATACAACGATGCAGGTTTTACAAAAAATTTACATGAATGACATCCCGGAACATATATTCCCGACCTTTTCCACTCTTGAAACATGACAAATACACAATGGCAGCGATTTAAGAAATAAGATTTATATAATACAAGTACAGAAACTCCCCGACTTAAGATCTTTTGAATTATGATTTTTCAGACGTACGATGACAAAAAAACTGGAAAATAAAACAAAAACCCAGGAAAGTCTTTTATGCACTCTTGTTGTATAACTCATGAAGTCTTTTGTGCATTAATGCCTTTTACACTAAATTATTATTAGAATTATGGCTTCAAAACACTCATCAGCATCTCCTATTGCTAGTGGTGTGTAAAGAAAGGAAATGCCATGACACCTGAAGACAAATTAAAAATAATAGCAAGTTTTTATACAATAGAATCACTATTTTCCAAGTTAATTGGGACTGAGACTACCTCGTATACAAAAAACTCGGATAATAGGGAGATCTAATATTAATGGGTTACAAAGCTTGACGATAACTAGCTGCATTAATGTAAAGACAGTGTTCATTTAATACGAATATTACAAAACAATACAATGATAAACAAACATTTTATATGAGTTTTTGCTACAGAAGTCTTTTTATCAATTTTTTTTTCCAGATTGATCGTGCGCATTGGCTCAGTTGACGTGGATCCTTGGTTAACCAGGACTCGGTTAATTGCGATTATACTATATTTTATTTATTATTTCCGACTTTCGATATCTTCAAGTTCCAGTGGGTTTATTGGTATCTAAACTCATCATAAATCGGGGAGCAACTGTCATAAAATAAATCCAATTCCTGAAAATTTTATTGGCAATATAAAATAAATTATTATAATTATTATAAATAATAAGGTTTTGATCTTTTTTGAGTAATCCTGTGTGGAATACAACGAAAAATTCGAATTTTTCAAGGTATATAGGGATGCAGGTTATACATGGGTGCAAATTATACAAGGACAAGGGGTATATTCGCAAAAATAAGGTAAACAGAAATGAGATTACAATATTAAATGTACGCAAGTCTAAATTTTAATTCTCAAGTCAATTTCTTATAATGGTCATGAAGAATAACCGGCTGAAAAGATCTTTAGACACAGCCTGAAAGTAAACTATCTCTCCCGATAACAACAAAATTTGTTATTGTTTAAACGTTATTTCAAAGGTTCCGATACCACAATTCAAACCAGAGAAGCAGATGTGGTGACAGAGGTGAATATCTCGACTTAAAATAACTTTCCAGCAATCAAAACATAGCATATGACAGCAACTGATGCCTCCCTGAGCCTGAATTTGTCTTTTTAATTTTTGGCACCCCTGAGCTTCGATGTTCGATGTAATAGTCAACCATTCAACAACATGTAGCACAATGCTAATCTTATGTTTTAATTTTACTAACAAACAGATTCACGTAGCATTGCAAGATCAATAAAACGTGGAAAACAGAAAACAAAAACAGCTGAAACTTAACAAACGGAAAGATTTGTTAGGAGTAAGGCAGTTTGGTTTATCACATGCTTTCGCATTGGTCAATATATATTGCATTTAATTCAAATTTTTCTAAACAATAAAATCAATTTGAATATCGAAATGCCTTTATGGTTAATGTCTATGTTACTCAACTTCAATGATTGCTTTCGTTGCATAATGAAATTTTCAAGTGAAAGTTAAAAACACTTTTTCACATACAAAAATGTAGAAAAATAATACAACTTTTATTTGAATATTTTTAAAATTCAATCTAATTTTGTAACCTTTTTTTTTTTTTTATTAATTACTAAAGAACGTTATTGTATGCCTTCTTTCTTATAAAAGTAAATGTCATATTTACCTTTAATAGTATTCCTATTCAACACTTGAATCTCATAACTTGGATTTAACGTCATATGAAATTGCAATCATGAAAACTGTTTTCTCTTATCTTGAAGAATTCATTTAATTGTCTTTTTGTTTGCATATTACTCACCAAGTTAAAGGAATGTTAATATTCCACCTTAAATTATTAAATGACAGTTTCTGAATCGTTCATGTAAATGGGACTTGGCCGGCCACTGTATGTGGATGACGGCTGTGAAGACGGGTGAATAAGATAGCTTGGATTTAAAATGCCTCCCATATTGGTTGAGTCTGCGGAATCTAGGCCCATTATATTCATGGATGATGCTGCAGATGAATATGATGGAGGAGCAGAATGACCTGAAGAATAGGATGGTGGAGGATGATTATTGTAACTATCATTGCTAGAAGAACTATCAGCTTCACCGCCGTTCACTGCTGCTGATCGTTCCATTATCCTTGTGACAGGATTTTGATAGTAACTCTGACGATATGAATTGACACTATGTTTTGATCTAGTTGAACGACGTTTTACCCGGCGAGGGGTCATCGGTCGCTGCTGATACGGATTTTCTGGGGCTGGATGCCTTTGGTATTCAATACTATATGGTAATGTTGGCATATGTTTTCTACTTCGCACTATAAAGAAAAGAAAAACAATTAATCACTTAAAACTGTTTACATCTATTGGGTGCTCAAGATCAAACATCAATTCTTTAGTTAGTACTAACAAGGAGAGTGCCCAAACTGTTACCATGCCGATTTTGACCAAGCTTTGCCAACATGTAGTACTCGGTAAATGTAGAATACATACTATTCCACCTTGGGTGACAATACTAGGGCAATCGGAGCACTTTCAATTTTTGGATTTTGGGACCCCATTTCTGGTGCCTGGAACCCAAAAGCCCAAACATGTATTCTACATTCACCAAATACTAAGTGCTGATAAAGTTTGGTCAAAATCAGCGGGGTAACGGTTTGGGCACTCTCCTTGTACGTTTAATTGTTTGAAAGTTGTGTGATATGCTCACGGTATCAAAACATTTTATTTAACCTAGTTTTTTTCTTTGTATAATTCTTCAATGATGAAAACATTCAGGCAGCTGAAAATCCAGAATGTATGAGACAAGCAGCTCGAGTAAAGTTTGGAGTTAAAGTTGGCCCAGACAGACACAAAATAACCAACCTACAGTGCCCGGAACGAAAGAAAAAGGAAATGGTTGCATGCCGAATGTAAGTGTTTATCCATTGTAAATGTCTGCTTCATTCAGAATTTCTGAAACATGGCGGTCTCCCGCTAGGCTTGCCAACTTCCGCCCGCAGATTTGTTCCAGTCATCTCACTTATTCTGTTCATGCTTGTTCCAGTTTTGGCAGAAAGTTAGGGCAGGGGTTGCCCTGAAATGCAAACGATTGGAATAAGTGAGACTGGAACAAGCGTGACTGAAACAAGTCTCCCGAGCGGGAGAAGTCAAGCCTACCTCCAGCTCGCCTACAAGTCTGTTTATTCAAGAATAACTATAAAAAAAATCAAGCTAGAACCAGAATTTATAACTTTTTAACAGTAATTAATGAGAACAGCAAGGCAATCAGAATATTGTATTCACCTGTCAATTAATCGAGTGCCAGCTTTGTTTCAGTTTTGTTTCAGCTGCTATTTCACTAAGGGAATGCCAAGAATAAGAATGCCCCATCTCCTGTCCATTTCCAATTAGATGAAAGAGTTTTTTTCATGTATATGTGTGCCAGTTTCCTTTTTCTTTCATGCAAAGCACTATAGTGAACACATTCACTACAATACACTTGCAATTAGAAGTCTCAGGATACATTTGCAGCCTGGAAAATGCCATGTACGTGTACTAAGTTTGTTCACGCTACTCACAAGTATGTTATTGAATGCAGAATCAGCTGCTGTCATCTCATTGGCTAAAGGGTGCCCCCGACTAGAACACGGAAAGGAAGACAGATTTCTTTCCGGATGATTCCCAACACGATGTCTTATGAAATCGTAAATAAACAGATAAAATTTTACCTGAAGTTTTTTATTTTTAATGGCCAGAATTTACTATATTCATCTTTCTTTCGAACATCACAATGTTCTGAAAGACTTAATGAAGGGAATTACGATAAATTTTTAGTAGGTACAGTATTTTTGGTGTATACAGGTTTAGTTTATCTTCAGGATAGAGGATGGCAGAATAATTAAATTAAGATTAAAGATAAATAATATTTTAAGGCAGGAAGGCCATCCACGATTGTCTCGCTGATCATAGTTATCAACTTTGGCATGGCCAGCCACCGATTGGGTGACAGCCAGTGATATCTGTCTTGTTCCAACCCCCCCCCCTCACAGTATAATAATGTCAAAACACACAAAAATTTTTTATGTACAAAAGAAGATTAATTTAATGAATATCCTAGATTAGAGCCCTTTAACACTTATGGCAATAGAGCTGCCCTCTTTAGCCATTCAAAATCCAAATGAAATTTCCTTATACATAAACAATTTGCAATGGGAAGATATCCTTGTGTACTATTTTAAATATACGAGGCCTGTGAGAAAAGTATCCGATCTAATTTTTTTTTGCGAAAACCTGATGGATTTGGATCGCGTGCGCTTGCATGAGCCGACCTTGAACCTTTCTGCGTATGCGTGAATTTTTTCCCGCCTCTCAATAGCATCAGTTGCTGGCAATCAGCATTAGAGGGAGGTAGTGTGTTGTGCTGTCGTCGGTTTTTGATTTGAAGGAAAATGACGGAACGACTGGAGCAGCGTTACTGCATCAAATTTTGCCAGAAACTGGGCGACAGCCAGGTGGAAACCATCAGTCGTCACAGTGGAAGCATTCCTCGTCACCACGACCAAAGAAGGCCCGCCAAGTGTGCAGCAAAGTGAAAGTGATGCTGACTGCTTTCTTTGACTCTTGCGGTGTGGTACACCACGAGTACGCACCACAGGGTCAAACAATCACCAAAGAGTACTACAGGGATGTCCTCCGTCGCCTACGTAATGCAGTGCGGCGCAAGAGACCGCAGTTGTGGTCAACAGGCAATTGGCGCCTCAAAAACCAAACTTGATTCAGAATTTTTTGGCGAAAAACCAGACTCCCATGGTACAACAGACTCCTTACTCTCCTGACCTGGCCCCCTGCAACTTTTGGCTGTTCCCCAAACTCAAGAGGCCATTGAAAGGAACGCGATTTCAGACAAGAGAGGACATTATGGCTGCAACGACAGCCGAGCTAAACTCCATTCCGAAAGACGCATTCCAGAAATGCTTCCAGCAATGGCGGCACCGCTGGGAGCAGTGTGTGGAGTCCCAAGGAGACTACTTTGCGGGTGATTAGGTTTCCAATGCTCCAAGTGTGTAATTTTTTTTTTCCTGGCCGAAGGTCGGATACTTTTCTCACAGGCCTCGTACAAATTTCTGCACTATATTCCTTTGTGCTTGAATACATTGGTTATATGTAAAACCTAAATTGCCACATTTCAGTTTAAAAATATTTTAAGGAACCCTAATGGACCTAATTTATATAAAATTATGATAAATCAAGGAAAAGTAAGGGGTCCTTCCCAGAAAATTTTATCAGGTAGGTGAAAAGATAAAATAGCCGGGTTGACAGACATTAAAAACAAATAAAATACTATGCAGTGTTTCATGTATTCAGCCGGGAATTATCAAAATCGTTCAGGTAGCACACCCATTCAAAAGGGCCTGGGAAGAACCCTGAAGGTATAGGAAAATAGCGAAAGCCTTGCAGTCATCTATGTTTACCCCTTTATCTGCACTTTTTAAGCCCCCCCTCTCCAAGTTTTTTAAACAAAAGAATTGATTTTCGCAAATGTAGCAGTTAGAAAATGGAAAGGAGCTTTATTTTCTTTCCTTTCTTATCATTTCTGATCGAATGACATATCACATGCTATATTTTGCCATAGTCGTAAAGACTAAGTGACTGCCACAACTCTGACCCCACTGGAACAAAATGGCCTAAACTTCATAGCAATTGTAAAGTTCCAGATTATGCATATTTAAAAGTATAAAGAATGTACAAGGTGTGGCAATTAAATAACGAGACTGGTGTCAAAAATGGGATTTATTGCAAACAAAGTTACAACTAACTTTTATCCCCTTCAACATACTGCCCTCCCTTATCTCTACACCACTGCATACATGCCTTCCATTGTTCAAAGTAATGCTGTAGCTCATCCATTTTCACCCTCTTCAACAATTCTGCCGTTTTTGAATTACCTCTTCAACAGAATGAAAATGTGTTCCATTCAATGCACTTTTCACTTTTGGGAACAGATAAAAGTCACAGGGAGCTAGATCTGGTGAATATAGAGGATATTCGAGCACAGGAATGTGCTTGTCTGCTCAAAACTGTTTCGCAGATAGGGCACTGTGGGCTGGTGCATTGTCCTGATGCAGAATTCATGCGTCGTTTTTCCACAAATATCCAGTCTTTTCTTCCTTACTTTTTCCCTTAGATTGATTAGGACTTCTTTGTAGCATTTCTGATGATCACGGCACTACTACAGAACATCCTCTACACTGACGATCAAAAGAAAACTAAAGCAGACAGAGAGACGAAACGACTGTTCAACTGCATTCCAATTCCAACTTAGCCCCATGCAGCTGCGCGATAGGAGTTGCGCAGTCTCATTATAGTATAATTGCCACACCTCGTAGAGGGTTTTCTGTATATTTTTGCATATTTTTCTCGCGACGAGTCGAAAGTGGGGACTGCATTATACAAGAGGATAGCTTTATTACTGAGTTTCAGGCTCTAAAGGTCAAATCGCATTATACAAGAATAAATACTGTACTACCATAATTATTCTACAGGGTGCTTAAGGTATTTGAGGACACTTTCGTTTGGCTACTGCTGCACTGTAGTAAATTGTGTGCCCTTTCCGTTTCCGGAAAGCAAAATGGCAGATCATCAAGTAACACAAATCATGAAGAGACAAGCAGTAATCGTGGCAATAAAGGCAGAGTGCAGCGATTTAGAGATATCACAATTTCTAAAGGTCCCTTGAAACAACTGTTAAGCCTTGGATAGACACGATACGCCATGGAAGGCCTTAACGTGTTTCAGCAAGACTCTGCCCCAGCACACAAGTCTTGCATGACACAGGAATGGATGGCCGACAACTTCCATGATCATGTAACCCCTAACCTTTGACCTCCTAACTCCCCTGATTAAGCATTACACAAAATGAGGCGATCCGGGAACCGCTCATGGATCAACTGAATTGTTTCGCGGGCACAGTGACTGGTGGCACCATCCTGTTGAAACCACAACTCTTCAATGTCCATTCCACAATAACTCTCGTATCATCGCACTGTACCGGTCTCCATTGACCGTTACAACTTGTCCTGCCTCATCTTCGAAAAAATAAGGGCCCATGACGCCGCCCGCCCAAAAGCTGCACCAAACTGTCACTCATTGTGGATGCATTTTCCTTTCGTGGATTATCAATGGCCACCAAGGTCATATGACCTCACTCCTTGTGACTTTTTTCTTTGGGGTCATCTTAAGTCGTTGGTGTATGCCAACAAACCTCGAAACATCCATGACTTAAAGAAGGAAATTAGACGAGCTGTCGCCGATATGCAAGTGGAAACTTGTCGGGCAGTTATAGTAAATTTCATGGACAGAGTTCTTGCCTGCCAGCGCAGTAGAGGAGGACATATGCCTGACATCCTTTTTCATACATGAAATGGGAAGGTAAAATGAACATGTTTATGTATTTTGTTTGTTTGTTTTATAAAAATAAACCTCAAAGGTAATATGATATATCAAAACCAGTGTGCTTTTTTAATCACTCTTTATTAGAATAAATTTTCAAAATGTTCATCTTCATTCAGGAGAACTGGTTCTAGAGAGGCCTGAATATGGTCATCGGCCTCGGTGGCTCAGTGGTTGCGTGATCGCCTCTGATGCTCGAGGCTGCGGGTTCGAACTCGGCTGAGGACGACGAGGATATTTTTCAGGGGAAAATCCTGAGATCACGCACTTCCTTCGGAAGGGAAGTAAAACCGTTGGTCCCGTGTAGTCGTTTGCCGGCTGCACGTTAAAGAACCCTTGCAAGGCAAAATTTGCAGCCCCTATAACACTGTCCTGAAATGACCATAGCAGTTGAAAAGGACGTTAAGACCAAACAAACCAACCAACCTGAATATGTGAGTCTACAAAACATTTGTCTCACCACCCTGTCTACAAAACATTTGTCTTTGTGTGAGTTTTTTTTTCAAACAATAGGATTACAATAAACTTTTTCAGAAAAGCATTTTGAATAATATAATTTCGATTTTAGGCATTTATATTTACCCCTAATACAGGTGATTTTAAAGCTCTATAGAGCATTCCAAATATAAAGAGATGTGTTTTATTTGGAGTGACAGCAGAAGTAAAGATAAATGTTAAACTATGAATAATGTACTGTATTAAACACCCAAAGGAATATGTCTTTTTCCGTGTTTTATTTTTTGTTGGAATAAATAGTGGGTTATTTTACAAAATTTTTTATTTCAGAGGAGGATGTGGGGACAGGCACTACTTCCTCTTTGGCTCTTTTCTGAATTTAATGTTTTCTTCATAACTTTTATCAAGTTTTTAAATTATTTAAAACAGACAAATTAACACCTATAAATTAGGATCAAAATAAACAACAGGAAACACACAATATAAAGGAAAACACTAATAATAAAAAATGAGACAAAGATAGAGGAGGAGGAAGAAGAGAAGAAATATATGTCATAGCAACACAAACAAGCTGCAACAACAATGTCCATTTTCATATCCATTTTTCTTTTTTTCTTTTTTTTTTAAATTTTCTCATGAAGCACAACACTTTTTACATAACTCATGCAAAATCGCAAACGAAAACCATTATAGCAGGAAGTGAAAATAAAATATTTTTCAAGCCAATGAAACAGAGAAAGCTGCTTAATTTTTTAATATGGAATATATTTAATTTTTAAAAATACCACGACACTGAGTTACTGCTTTGAAGATATCCGTACATTGGTTGCAGTTGCATATGTGCTGCCTTGGATGGAGAGTGATAAGTTGAATAAGAATCAAAGCCACCAATGAAATCGACTGTAAAAAAGATACCAAGGATAAAATTGATAAATTATCAATAGGTGGGGAAAAAAACTATGATAAAAGTTACTAATATACAGTATCAAGTCACTGAATTATGACTGCCATGTAAGTTTATGTAAATATGGTTGTGTCCATTCACAAAGGGGGGGGGAGGCACAGATAAACCTGACGGCTGGAAGATGTATAAAGGTTGTTTCAAAGGAACAGCTCATACCGCAACAGTCGCCGTCATGGGTAAAGCAAGCAACCTAACAGACCTTTAAAAAAGGTATGATCATCGGGTACTGTGCAAAAAGCAGCAACATTTCGGAAACCACAGATGTACAAGATGACCCACAAGATGTACAATGAATAGAAGAATGGACAAGATGTGCATTCCAGGCGTACAAACTGTAGGGGACTACGGGCCGTTAATAAACAGGGTGAGTAGCGTTTGCGATGGCAGGTTAAGAGTGATTGATGCACTACCACCGATACATTGACAGCCTAAATGAATGAGGAATGTACAATTGTGCTATCGAGAACAATTGTGCAACGCACATGGTTGCTTTTGGCCTCCACAAGTGTGCATTGCAAGAAGCGACGAGCGTTTGCATTGCAGCACAAACACTGGGCCCTAGACCGGTGGAAAAAAGTTGCACTTTCCGATGATTGCCTTTTCTACTGCATCGTATCGATGAGAGCTAGCATATCCACCAGAAGCCATCCGAAAACAAACTACTGTACCCGAAACCATTGTTGGGTGGCAACAATCTGGAGGAGGCTGTCTAATGGTTGGGGCATGTTTTCGTGGGATGTTTTGGGTCCATTACTTCCTCTGGAAGTTACAATCATTACTGGTGTTTACTTATCCATCGTTGCTGATAGGTGCATCCCTACATAGCAACTGTGTATCATGTGAATAATGGCATCTTTCAACAGAATGCCACATGCCATTTGGCCAAAATTTGCCGTGCATGGTTTGAGGAGCATGAGAATGTGTTCCACTTACTATCCTGGCCTCCAAACTCCCCAGATCTTAATCCTTGCGAGAATCTGTGGGTACATCTGGATTGATACGTCAGGCAGCGAGACCCCCTACTCAAGAATCTTCACAAGTTATGTGATGCTCTGCTGTTCACATGGACACAGATTCCTGTTGCCACCTTTCAAGCACTCACTGAATCCATGCGCCGTCGCCTAGCTGCTGTTTTGGCTTTCAAAAGGAAGCTATTCGGGTTGTTAGGAAAATGGTCCTAATTCAGTGACTCGACCCTGTAGGTAAAATTTAATAAACGCATAATAATTAATGATTAAAGTGTTTAAAAAGTCACATACTGTATAACAACAATAAACTGTCTAAGGCTTTAATCACTGATTTTAATTCCATTTGGAATTTCATTAAAGACAATTACTCTAAAAAAATTTCAGAGATTTAGAAGCAATAATGTGTTAAGAAAACTACTGATGATGAAGAATATGTCCCAAATGTTAAGTGTTCAAAGGAGTGTTGAAATGGAAAACCAGAATTTGTAAACAAAAAACAGAGTATTGGTTGAAAACACTGTTGAACAGTGATAATTTAATTATTTAATAGTCCCCTTCTACAAGGAGCACTCTAAAAGTAATTCATTACAAAACTTACAGGTAAACAACTGATAATTTAGGCATTTATCCCAACGCTACACCTGTTTCATAATACCCTCTGTTGGCTGTGAATCGTGCCAGCAGCACACGGGAAATTTGAGCTCCTCATCAATCTCAAATCTCTGACAACCCAGAAATCTCTTCATGGGAGCAAAGAGGTGATAGTCCGAGGGCGCTAAGTCTGGACTGCAGACTGGTTGGTCCAGAACCTCCCAACCGAAACAGACCAGTTTTGTTTTGACGATGTTGACCATATGCAAGCATACATTGTCATGAAGAAGTCGAGCCTGGGGAGGCTCAACAAAGTATTGATTAATTGTATTTCAGGCAGCAATCACAAAATTATATCCCTGCATGTTGTTTGTTTATAATTTTTGTTTAATTAAAGATATGGATTTGAATATCCACAAATAGTGGAAAATTGTTAGGAACTTTTCCTTTGTCTTTGTAATTATTTTGGTTAATGTCTTTTATTATTATGCTTCTAAAATAAATATTTTTTTCAAGGATTTGAGATTGTAGACTGTGATCACAAAATTTTTTCCACGGGTTGTATTTGTCCCTATACGGAATTCTCAACTGACAATGAAATCTCCATTTTATGCTTTGTTTTATTATTGCAAGAGCACCACCAGTTTCCAAGGTTATTATCTGTGCCGCCAGCATACCAACACCATCCATTGGTATCTCACGGTCACTGGCTCCGCATAACTAATACAGAAGGTCGTTAGGGATCTATGAAAATGATTTGCATATGCGCCTGCCGATTGTAGGGCGAACCATTTGCACTGTTCAAAGTATCAGATTGTACAAGATGCCACCGAAAATTGCTCTGTTTTGGGAAGGGTACAAAACATCTCCTTCTGATGTAAAATTTAGTTATTTCACAATTATAAAGGCCCTGCAAGGAGCATAGATTTTCTGTGTCGAAGATGGGGATATACAAGGTACTAAAAACTGTAAAGGTTTAGCTAGAAGTGGAGCCATTCCAGCAGGGAAAAAACAGCTCAATCCCCGACCCTCTACTAGTCGTACACCAGAGGTGGTTCGTAAAGTCCGAGCTCTCGTCAGCAAACCTAATCCTGCAACGCAAAAGACCATTGCAAACAAGATAGGGACATCTGTTTACACTGTAAACACTATTATCAACTGGAATCTACACCTGCAAAACCGTAAAAAGAGCCGCATTCACAGACTGTTACCATGCCATGTCAGTGAACGGCGCACCAATTGCTGGAAGCTCTATGAGCACCATCTAGCTGGTGAAAAATGGAAATATGTCATGACATTGGACGAAGCATTCATTTATCTCAGTGACTGCAACAAATCCCGAGCAATATTTTACCATCCACGAGGCTGTAAGGACTTCGAAAAATGGCACACAGAATGTAAAGAAACTTCACCACGGGGCTTCATGATTGTTGCCGGTCATGGGTAAATGGTAAGCTGACACTACACAAGGTAGACAGAAAGACCAAGATTAACTCGGCCTACTACCAGGCTAACATTCTAGCACCTACATTTCACCCGGGATATCCTAGCTCTGTATGGGGCAGACACAAGCTATTTTCACCAGGACAACGCATCAAGCCATACATCACTTCGACGCAGCAGTTTCTTCAATGCATGGAGGGAGAAACAGGGAATCCATTCCATACTCTTTCAGGAGATACCAGTGAAGTCACCAGATGCCTCACCTATGGACTTTTGTGCCTTGGGTTATTGAAAAGGGCCATGGGAAACTGACGTCCGTGTAATTGTACATTCGGAAAGTCTGTCAGAAGGAGTGGTTGAAGATTGATATGGGTGTACTATGTTCAAGCCTTTTTCAATGGAAACTCTGCTGCAGGGCGATAGTCCAGATGCAGGGTATCAGATTGAGCACAATCATGGTGGCGGAAAGGATTCTCAGCTGGTCACGGACATGTTTGGTTCGTTTTCATAGATCCCTAACGACCTCTGTACACAATATCAGTCATATATGAGAATCTTAAAACAGTTTTTCCCGTTTCCCATTGAACACATCTTGTAAATATGGAAAAACTAAACCTGAAAAATATCAAGTGGAACAACATACAAGATTTTAATAATCTAATATTTGTTCAAGGCAAACTTAATACACAGTATATGCAGAGAATTGGTTGTGTGATATGTTAATCTAAGCAGGCAATAGGAGAAGAAACTTTGAGCATATTTAACTATATACAGGGTTTCTCAAACTTTTAGAGTCAAAATTCTACAATGGTAAGAGGACTATAAACTGAATATTTTGAGATGGTGAACCAATGGTCAGAAATGCATATCTCAAGCACCATAAAATCACGAACGAGTAATATGATAAGCAACGTTTTTGTAAGCTGCTCTGGTTTTCAGAATGAATAACAATTCATCAAAAAATACCTCACAGCCACAACATGCAGCTCAGAGTAATTGTTCAAATTGGCAAACACCAGTCTTTAAATTATATTAAAATTTTAACACACTCTTTCCAATATCCATGGTGGTCTGTTACACAAGAAGACAGCTTGGTCCTTGGTAACAGTTTCTCATCAAACTGAAAATACACCAATCACTTGATATGACCTAAAGAAAAAATCCGGAGGAGTAAGATTCGGCTTTTACACTGGACATGGGACAGGAGTTCCCTTTCGAATTCAATGATTAGGGAATCTGTTGTCCAGGTGCTCACAGCCATCAACATCGACTTAGAGAACCATTAGAACAACGAATATATGGCTAGGGGCTTATCTCCAATTTCAAAACCCATACCCATTTTTGAGCATATACGAGGGGATATCAGAAACTAACGCCATTTATTTTTTAACGGAGGAAATATTATCAGTATACAAGTTAACATAGTCAAAAAGACAGCTGAATACATGCACAGACATTGCATAACAAACACTGTTCCTGCACATGTGCACTAAGTGCTACCAGTCATTTTGCAAATGGCCACTGCTATCACAACACCTACAGTGGATAAAAGCGAGCTGCAAAAGATAAGTAACCCATGAAAATTCACGGGGAAATGATACAAATTTACTATTTCAATGTGTACAAATGGTGTAAAAGATTTCAGGAAGGAAGAGTTAGCCTTGTTGATAAATAGCGTTCTGGGTGGCCTGTGTCAGCAGCAACATCAGCCTTTACTGAGGACATTAACAACACAATCAGAGAAAACCATTGCATTTCCTTGTAAGAAGTGAGTGAAGCGTTCCACATATCCTATGGATCTGCATGGGTTATGGTCATGAGATGCTTGGATATAAAGCAAAGTCTGTTCGCATCGGATTCCAAAAAGTCTGACTCCAGAAAAGAACAGCAACAGAATGGCGTATAATCTGCAACATCTGCAGCGGTACAACCAGGAAGAAAATGCATTTCTGAATGGCATTGTCACAGGAGATGAGTCGGGTCTTGCACTTCACACCTGAGCCTAAAACTGCAAGCATGGTGTGGAAACATCCAAATTTTTTGGTTTGCAAAAATTCAAAGTTTCTCCTTCAGCCCGGAAGTCTTTGCTTACAGCTTTTTCGGATATGTAGGCATCCTATTCGCAGGGCCTTCTGGGTCAACCATCAATGCTGCTACCTATTGTGAAACGTTGACTAAACTGTGGCTTACTATTCGGGATAAGCAACCACAAAGAGGAAACATTGTTCGACTTATTCATGACAACCCACGTCCACTGGTCCATTTTGGTTGGGAGATTCTGGACCATTCAGCTTACAGTCTGGACTTAGCACCTTCGGATTACCACCTATTTGGTCTCATAAAGAGATTTCTGGGTGGTCAGAAGTTTGAGACTGACAAGGAACTCAAATCTGCCATGCACCATTCACAGCCAATGGAGTTCTATGAGTAGGGTATTCTGAAACTGGTGCAGCACTGAGATAAACCAAAACAAAAATTAAGCAAAAACTGTGGAATGGAACAACCAAAAAGATGAAACATCTAATCCACAAGGAGAATTGATCTTGTCCAGTATAGTTTCTCGGTTCATGTTGAATTTATTTTTTAAATTTAAATTCTCCTTGTGGATTACAGGTTTTATCTTTTTGATTGGGATAAATGTCGAAATCGTCAAGGTTCCTATATGGAGAAGTAGACAGAGACATGTAGTATCAGCTGAACTTAGTTGTTTACCCATATGTTTTGGAAAAACTAAGTGGTGTTACTTTCTGATATCTCCTCGTAAAATCGAGAAATAACTCTAGCACATAACATTACACTTTTCAGGGAAAGCTACGTAATCCTTTTTTGATATCTCACATTCAGCATGACATATTTGACGCATGCGCAGAAGCGGCAGCAAACATGGCAGAGCAACGTTTTTAGAGCTGTGGAACAGCATTGTATAATCAAATTTCTTGTGAAGGAGAACATTATACATACCGAGATTTTGAGAAGACTTCAAGCACTGTACAGGGAAGAAACAATGTAACGGGCAAGACTGTACGATTGGTGTAATTAGTTTGGCGGAGGACAAGAAATGGTGAAAATTGCAATGCATGGACAAGTTTGTCCGACTGCAGTCACACCAACGAAAATTGCACCTGTTGAGCGCACTACATCTGAAGAAGATATCACAATTAACATTTAGTTAAATGAAAATTCCTTCTGGGTGTTATATGCAATGCCATTCAAAAGAAAAGACCTGGGATATTGTCCGGAAATGTCATTCTTCTCCATGACAATACCCAACCTCACACGGCAACTTTGACACCAGAAAGGCTTGTCAAAATGGGCTGAGAGATGTTGCCCTATGCCCCTTACAGTCCAGAACTTTTGGGAGAAGGCAGGAGGCTCAAGACAGACAGTCCATGACAGCAGCCCAATTCTTTCTATGCCAAACATATCAGGCAGTTGCCACAACAATGGCAACAGTGGCTTAGGTCAAAAACTCTCACTGGTGAGAAGAGTTAGCATTTGGTTGGTCAGAAATCCCGGTGAGAAAACTGTGACGTCGTTTTAACACGGTCAGAAATGCCAGTTAGTGCTGCTATGCCTAACCGGTTAGTCTAACTGTCCTCACCAAGAAAAAGACGGTTAGCCCAGTGAGAAATTACGTCGTCATTCTCTCATCAGTGAGGGCTTTTGATCGCAGTCAGTTCTGTGATGCAAATCAGGAATACAGTAGAGTCCACTTATAAGAGCTCTGGATATAAGAGCAATCCGGATTTAAGAGCCATTTCTCATGTTCCCGAATATTTCTTCTATATTTTCTACATTAAGAGAATCCAGATATATGAGCTCTGGGTGAAAGAGCAGTCCGCTTATAATAGTGTTACTTTTTACCCAATTTCCCTTTTAGTCCTCATATAAGAGCTTTGATTAGGAACTGTTCGAAGATTAGTCACTGCGACTGGTCAGCGCAATCCTTTTTGCCAGTGATGCTCCTTGCCACAAGAATGAATAACCTGTAAAAACAAAGACCGTTTTTATGCTGCCGAACACAACATCATTGATTTAACGTTGGACCAAGACATCATCCTAGCAACTAAGGCACACTATCGCACACAGAATTTGCGTAAATGCTTCATGCATTAAGTGATGGCACATCAACACGAAATCGATTGATTTATTGAAAGTGTCTCACATGCTAAAGCAGGTATGGTTCCTAATTTCTTCAGCAACCATTAAAAACGATTTAATTTTGACGAAATTGTCAAATGTAATATCTTTAATAAACGATCTTAAAAAATGAATTTTCTCTGTTCCCGATGCAGCTCTTATAAGCGGACTCAACTGTATTTTGAAAAACTGAACTAATTTGGTGCTTGTCGGACATTACATTTTCTCAGTAAAGATAAAAGTCTAGGTCAACCTTGAAACAAACCTTGTATAGTCGACTCGCATTATAATGAAATCTGTTATAATGAAATTACTGAAACAATGAAGCTTTTCATAGTCCCTGTCTTTTTTTTTTTATATTTATTATTAAAAAAAAAAAAAAAAAAATAACTGCTTATAACGAATTCTTTTATAAAGAAAAATCGGGTAAGAAAAGTGATTTTTCAATGACACATAATTGAATGTACAGTAATTTTTACACTTGACATAACGAAATAAAAGATGTCGTAAATTTGAGAAGATAACAATTTATCATAAGTGCAATTCAATACACAAGTGAACTGCACAATACATGCCGTTAGGCCTAATTCTCGTAACAACAAAAAAAAATTGTACTTTTTTGGAAATGACTTTTTTGTTTGCTTGAAAACAGCCAATAAGAATCCATGCTAGAATGGAAATGCCAGTAAAATCGAAAGCAGAAGCAGAGAGCATCAATGGCAGAAGCAAAAATTTAGATCTTTGGATTATAATTGTTTAACGATGACTACAAAAAGTAAAAGCACACGAACAATTGAACAAGTTTGCCAATTTGTTCTTCGATTTATATCAAACAATTTAAAGATCTCTAAAGGTCTTTAAACCATTTGTTTATATACTGACTGAGCATCTCGATCAGTTGAAAAGACTGTTTTTCTATGACAAAATTTATAATAGAATTTGTTCGATTACTTATATTTCATCACCGTTTAGTCGCAATAATTCAAATTTCCACTAAGATCTAGGAATTCAAAGGTGGAAAATGGATTTCCTTACATTAAAACATTTAGTTCAGGACCGCGAATCCGGAATGCTCGTGACTAGAAGCCTCCTGGATTCGTGGTTTTCAGGGAGAAGTGACACAACACCTGTGTGTATATTTAATTAAATCATTTCTGATGACAGTTATTTTAAATTTTTTTAAAATATAAGTTTTCACAATTATACAATTAAAATAATTGTTGCAATATAATCTAATTTATTAATGTAATAATATTACGAGATTATTGTCCAGATCATCTTTTTTTTTATATTTTTTTTCTTGTTTGAACAAATATACGGTAACTTCAGTCCAAGTTCTTCTCGTCTTGCTAGCCACTGTCAAAATTAATTTTCATTCTGATATATTTCAAAGAATTATCACATATATTCATTTATAACTGTGTATTATTTTTACTTCAGCAGGAAAATTCAATTAGAATCTGCGAGGATCTGTGTTAAATCAAAGTTTTTAAAATATAGCTAATTCGTCTGCGATTAGGCCTATCGGAATGTACACACTGTCGGTGATTAGGCCTAACAGTCTATTCTGAAAATACACTAAATCATCAAAAATACTCAAAACTGTAAAGGAAAAAATTGTGCCTTGTGAATATCGTAAAATCTTGAATACAGGCCGGGTATTCAAATACACGCCGCTCTCGAATAAAAGCTGGGTGATGTGTTAAAAATATATTAAACGCCGGGTCTTTTTGGGGTCATCGATATAAGTTCCAGCGTTTTTCCTCATGTTCAGATTATTAAAAGTCTTTCCATGTGAATTAGGAACCATTACCTTGAAAGAGATCAAAGATGATGAAGAACTTTATAATAATGAGGCAGTTATCTCCAGTGATTCCGAACTAGACGATCATATTATTTAATTATTAATTTTTTTATTAAATTGCAATTCAAAGCTTTGTCGGATTTATTGCAGGGTGACTAGCGACCGGGAAAACCGGGAAAAGCCAGGGAATTTTACGCAATCGTTTTGCTAGACACCCTGTAATTGGGAATAGCCCTTAACGCCGGGTCTTGATTAATCGCCGGGGCAGTCTGGACCATTGAGACAAATAGATGCCCGGGCCTGTATTCAAGATTTTACGGTATTAATTAAAGCTAACTAAATTTTATTCAACAAATGTGAAACGAAACAACTTCCATGAGTCTTATACACTCTTTATCCTTCATAAGTTTGAGCACTCGTCCTTTATTTTTGTTGCTCTTTTCCTCCCTAAATGTTTACCATTATTTTTGTGCACATTATATGGGTGAAATTGGGAATTAATTATGCAGTGGTAGCCGCTTTAATGTAGTCACCTTTAATATGGCCACCCACTTTTTATGGCCACTCCAACTCGGTCCGGAATTTTCTGTTTCCTAAGTAACAAATTTTCAGTTTAACTGGCCACAATCCACTTAATATGGCCACCTTTCTAAGCCAATGGGGAAATGAATTTTCCGCTTATAATATCTACTGCTGCCCAAAATTATTGATTGGTCAATGATAACACTGCAACCACTAAATGTGTGTATAAACTCCTTTTTTATAAATTGTCTTTCTAATACCTTTGAATTTGCACTAAATTAATTATTAGTCCTTGTTTCCTTGGAAATTGCTTCCCTTAGAACATTTATTAAGCGAAATTGTTTCTTGAAAGTTTAAGTTGGCAACACTAGTTGGCACATAGCTAAAATGGCTCAGAAGAGATAAAGATGGGATTTAACAGCAATTGAAAAAGTTGACCTTTTTGGACCGGTTTCTGTGAAGCTGCTGAATTTTGCAAATTTCGTGGGCACTGCTAGGAAAAATGCAAAAAGAAGCAGAATTGAGAGGGAAAGGAATGGTCCTCTCTTATGTCAAAAGGCTGATGAAATTGCAAAGACATCAGGCACACGGGCTTTTGAATAAACTATTTTGACAAGATACTGTATTGTACGTGTATAAATTATTTTTTTAAGCAAACAAACTTGTCTATATGCAAGTACAAACACATGCTCGACTTGTTGGATAAAAATATAAGTACTTTTGGTAAGCTCGATTAAAACAGCCACCGGTTAATGTGGACACTTAAACATGGTCCCAAGGCGGCCATATTAAGTGCGACCACTTTATTATTGAATGTTAATTTTATCTCCCATCGTCAATGATGGCTTGGCTATATTGTTTCTAGTTTCACAAAGTAGAAGTTATATTTGCTGCTTTCATAGTTTTGTATGGCCTTTTTTTAACATTCATGGATACAAAATTTTGTACATATTTCTTTATGCAGTAGAAATCGGATATTATGAATTGGATGGGGAACAAATTTTTGTTTCGTAATAGCCGAGTTTCGTATTAACCAGGAAGAGGAAAAAAAAAGGAAACAAGTACGCCTTTTATGCTAATAAATTACATTATTTGATTGTACAGTATTTGTAGTAGCCTATTACGGTACAGAGTAATAAATTTTAATCAGTTGATGAATGAAAATATTCTAAAATTGATGTCTTTTTTTTTTATGACATTTAGTAAGTTTCCTATTAATAAAGTTGTTACCTTTGAAATACAAATTAAATTTTTCATCAGTAACTTCACTATCAGTGAAAAATAAAGTTTTTAATTTGCTAGAAAACTGCTTGCTCCGGTTTGCCTACCTCGTCTAACTATACCAGATATGTAAACATGAATTTTTGTATAGAAAATACGTGTTTATTGTAAGAAAATGATAAAAAGTTTTGCCCATCACTGGCTATACATTTTTTCCACCTGTCTGAGAATTTGTGGATGCCACGCCAGAAAAACTGTTGCTCTTTTGAGGCAAACCAGTCATCGAGCCATTTTCGTACATTTTCGAAAGAAGTGAAGCGCTGCTCAGCAAGTGCGTGTTTCATCGATGCAAAATAAGTAGTAATCGGACGGAGTCAAGTCTGGTAAGTAAGCCGCATGCGAAAGTATTTCCCAACTAAATGCCTCAATCACTTCCTTGACCAGTTTTGCTGTGTGAAGGTGCATTATCACGAAGGAAAATCACTGTGTTGCCTTTTTTGATATTCTGGTCGTTTTTCACGCAAAAGCTGGATTCAAATCGATCATTTGTTGTCGGTAGCATTCAGTATTAAAGGTTTCTCCAGGTTTCAGCAGCTCATAATAGATCACTTGTGTCATCCATGTTCTTCGTTTCTCACGTCAAAATCACCATTTTTGAACTGACCAAAGAACTGTGATTTACCAAAAGCATGCTCACCATAAGCTTCGACAAGCATTCAATGTGATTCTGCAGCAGTTTTCTTCAAATGGTAATAGAAAATCAATGCTGTCGACAAATTGTAGTTTCCAGGCACAAATTTTGACATATTCAACGCTATTACAAACTATGAAACTTGTATTGTTGCGAGTTGAAAATCTTTGTCAGATGTCAGAGTAAGAAAATGGTATCAACAATGCGGTCTGATGATAGCCATATTGACAACTAGGGCCATTTATAGGCAAATTCCGGTTTCATATTTACAGACCTGGTACTGCGAAAATTAACGCTCTCTGAAACTGGAAAAATAAAGATTGTCTCCAGCTGTTTCATTTCACCTTTAAACCCTAACCTAACCCCACCCCCTGGTAATCAAACCCAATTTTTGATTCGTGGTTTTCGTATTCAGGGTCCTCAGCTGTATAAAGAAATATCTGTTATAATAAAGTTTTATGGATTCCGATGAACTTTGTTATAACACGAGTCGACTACATACACTCACTCACCAAAAAGTCATGGCACACAAACCAGTTGTGGAAGAAAGTCTACCAGTCACCAGAACACATCGGCAGGCCATGCCGCCTCCACTGCACTCCATAACAATGCCGCATTAACCACTTGTGTTGGTGATGACCTGACAGATTGTTCGAGGACGTCCCACAAATGTTCAATGGGATTGCAATCTGGGGAACGTGGAGGCCAAATCATTGTCGTGAACTCGGTAGTATGTTCCTCCAGCCACCGGCATGTCACAAGGGCCGTGTGTCGAAGATTCAGTCACCTGCGGGGTAAAAACAGATCATGAAGGGGTGCAGGTGGTCCCTAAGCAGACTGACATAGAAAGCAGCATGCAGAGTGAATGTCAGATGACCAATGGACCCATTCAATGCCACAAGAAAACACCCCAGAGCAGTATGGAGCCTCCACCTGCCTGAGTGATCCCCACCTGACAAGCAGGGTCCATGGCTTCATGTGGCCTGCGCCAGACACGACCATCAGCCGATGCAGCTGAAACAGTAACTCGTCGGACCAGGCAACCCTTCGCCAGTCTTCAGCAGTCCAATGTTGGTTGGCCCAGGCTAGGCGTTGCCGACGATGTGCAGCTGTCAAGAGTGGCACCCGTCGTGGCCTCCTACTCCCAAAGCCTGTAGCTACCAAGGTTCGCTGAATTTTCGTCACAGACACAGTTGTGGGATGTCCCTGGTTGTACTGCATGGTGATTTGGCCTGCTGTTGCCCTTTGATCAGCAGTTGCAAGCCGGGCAACCCAGCGAACGCCTCTGGCATCAACGAGGCGTGGATGGCCCATCCGCTATCCGACGTGGGTTGTAACCCCTCGCTGGGTATATTCCCAATAGACCCTTGCAACGGTTGTGCGGGAAAATTGCATGATGTTGGCTACATCTGATATTGAGGCACCCATCCATCAATTATCCCCCGTTCAAATGCAGATAGCTCTTGGCGTGCTGCCATTTCTGCAGCTAGTTTTGCTTACAATGATTGTGTGATATCAAGGAGACCTGTACACCTGCATTCTGAGAATGGAAGCAGCGGGATCGGTCTCATTACGGACAGGGAACCTGATTGGAGGGTGTGCCATGGTTTTTGGTGAGTGAGAGTATACAGTTGATCTGTAACTATTAAAAACACCAAGTTTAATAAAAAAATAAAAACACCTTGTTTTATTTATTGAATTGACATTATTTACAATGATAAATGCTTATTTCTTGAAGTTTAAAAAATTTCAACTATATTCTCATAATCAATCCATAACAAATGACGTAATGGTATATGATAAACCATTACAAAGATTGCTAAAACAGAAATTTTTAAACATATTGGGTTTGTACAGCTGCATATTAATCTGTAATTAATTTTCAAAACTATATAGTTTGAAAACTAAGACATTTGCATAATAGTGTAAATTATTTAATTTGTTCCAAATTACCTTGCCTATCATCTCCACATAACAAATTAACACATCACACTACCAAACCCTTTACTATACTTAATATGCAGTAGTCTGATGGTCTAATAATAAATGTAGCCTAATGGAGAAATGAATTTGTTGTCCCTTTATATACAAGAGGCAATTTTTTAATTCTAAAGATGTAACTTTAAAATAACTTCTAATTTAAAAACTCATCTTAAAAGTATACATAAATGTACAGGTAGTCCGCAAATTATAATGAACGTTCTTATAATGCTGACATAAATATAATAAAAACACAATTTAAACTACTGAATTTCTAGAATGCACACTTCAATTAGTATGATGCACCTTAACTTATACTGTAAAGGGCTGGCCACTCCTGAGTCTACACGAACACTTAAAGTGAGATCACCAAATGTTACGGTGTAAATAAGTGCTAAAGATTAGAAAACTGAACTGTTGCCTAGAAAAATATCAGAGCGTATGATTTCGTATGATCCATTATTCTTTAGTGTTGTTTGGGGAAGCCAAACTCGGATCAAGTCCAAGCTCAAATGCAAGGGAGGGAAAGTTACGCACTTGTGGGAGTGTTGATGCTTGGGTGTAGGAATTTTCTTACTATGTAACAGGTGTTTAGAATTGTGGCTTTCTGTAAGGTTTTGTATAAGTGTGGGTTTAAATTTAGTGTTGACAGGCTTTTGTGTGAAGAGTGTGGAATAACCCCATGGCAGAAAGAACGACAGGAACAATGTGTATTCTGCTAACTCCCCAAAGGTGTTTTATTTCGTGTGCAAGATCCATATATTTAGTGATTTTGTCAGTGTAGGTCTTTTGTAAATTATGTGTGTTGGGGATGGAGATATCAATTATGTAAGTCACTTTGTTTTGCTTATCTACTGGTGTAATGTCTGGTCTGTTATGAGGGATAGTTTTGTCAGTGATTATAGCTCTGTCAAAATATAGTTTGTGTGTAGTGTTATCAAAGATAGTGTCGGGGATATATTTATAGTGTGACTGGTGTCAGTGTGTGTTCGTTTGTAATGTAAAAAAAATAATAAAGTTTTTTTTTAGAAATTATTTTCCATGAGTTCGTTTTTTTTGGGCAGTGGATAATGGTGTTGCGTAAATGTTGTGGCCGTATCGTCTGTGGGCGTAGTGGGTTATGAATGTGTGGGTGTGTGTTTGTGATTTGTTGCGACCATGTGTGGGGTAAATAATTTTGTGCATTTGATATAAAATGTTGTTGTATTTTTTTTTTTATTTATTATAAGTTTTTTCTTTCGTTGTAAAAGCTGATTGTTGTCCGATATCTGTAGTATTATTACGGTAGTATACAGGACAATATGGCCTTCACGGTTGCTCATCACTGGTTGACACACGTCCTTGCTGAAACTTTCCTACCCGCCGTGCTACTGTACGGTATGGTAGAGCATTATTCCCAAGGGCTTCCACTAATTCACTGTGACATTCCATCACATTTCTCCCTCGGAGAACGGCTATTTTGATGTAAGCGCGCTGCTCAACACGGGTTACTTCCATCTCACACGACACTCACCAACTGACTGATTTCACAGCCCTCGCTGCGCTACTACCAACTATCACAGAGCCATCTGTTGTTCTGCATACACACTATGCCTGCAGAACTTCCACACAACACATATACGTTTGTGATCCATTCACATATCTACAAGAAAAAAAATAGTTGCCATGAGTTATGCCCCAACCCTCGTATATGTTCATGGCAAAGAAGGAATAAACGCTGTTTAACTTTCAATATAGACTAAATGGGAAGGCAAATAGACGGAAATGTGTGTATTGCATTATAAACTATACATGTAGATAGTTTTAAGCAAGAACAGTGTTTTTTGAACATTTGTTTATGATTATACATAACTTACTATATAGATTTTTATGTGCTGGTATAAGTTTATACCATTGCTTAGCTGAGCACAGGAAACATAGTCTAGACAAGGGGTGTGTTAAGTTCTTGTTTTAAAGTATTGCCGTTCGATATAAATATGTCTGTTGTACGAATATTAACGAGCGTTTTGATAGCGTTTTGTTGCTATAAGCGTCACATGATAGTGGTTGCAGCGGGGATACAGCTCTCTCCCCGGTTCCTAATCCTAGGTGTGCTTGGTGACGCCCTTGGTGGAAATTTGATTAAGGGAGAGCACGACGCATTCTAGAAATGACTCTGCTGCGTTAATGGTGCAAAAACAATATACTGCTGATAGGACAATGATTAGTAATGTGTTTCTTGTGACAGCTAAAGCTTGCTATGAGTTATGTATGGTTTTGTTAAAATACATTTCTTTCTATGTTTAAATTCAGTCTTAATTGTTAAATAGATTGCACGTTCATGGCTTTGGGGCCCCAAGTTTGGTTTATGATAAGTTTTCTTTATTCCTATACCATATTTATTCTAGGAATAAAAAATTGTATTTGTTTATTCACTCTCGCCTCCTCCTTGTGCTAAAAATCTCACCCGTGCAAGTTCAAAAAAACCCCGCTCCTGTTCACGTGGGTGTTTATTGTTGTTGAAGGTGCCTTCTGGCTCCACCCCACCTATGCCTCAGGGTACAATTGTATGCAGTGTGAATGTCCCTTAGCTTGTGTATCTTAGCTAGATGTTGATGTATGATGTTGCTACCTGGTTATGTCTGTGTAAATAATCTGTCTGCCTGAGTATTTTGCAACTGGATATGAGGTGTTGGATGGTTTCCTCTGCGATATGGCATTTCCTGCGAGACCCATCAGTCAAATCTTTGATAATATGTTTTCTGTAGCTTTTAGTGTTAATAACCAGGTCTTGTATGCCAATCATGGTTCCTTCAGTTTCCCCAAAGAGACTCCTTTCATTCAACCAAAATTTTGACGCCTTTTTGTCGACGTGCGGCTGGTGAGATCTTCCGTGGAGTTGCTTTCCGAGCCATGATTGAAGTTTGGTGCATGTTGTAGGAATGTTATGGGTGTTCTGCACGCTGTTCCGATTCAGAGGTGTGTATTTTGTATCAGCCATGCAGACTGCTTTGTGTAATGGTGATGTGTGTTGTTTAGAGTAAAAGAATTCTCTGAGTGACTGAGTCTGTTTCTGGTGTAGATCTATTATGTCAATAAGACCTCTGCCTCCCTCTGAACGAGGCAGGGCAAGTCTTTCAATAGCTGCGTGTGGATGGTGCTTTCTGTGCTTTGTAAGCAGTTTACGTTGTTTCCTTTCAAGTCCCTCAAGATCTGTGTGTCCACTGTATGACTCCAAAGGAGTAGGAGAGTATTGGCGTGGCATAAATATTGATGGCCTGGATTAAATTTCTGGAATTTAAATGCGTTTTAAGTATTGTCTCTAGCCTATGAAGATATTGTTTAGTGAGTGTATTCTTTATGTGTTTTGCTCCAGAAGCTTGCTTGCTTAAATCCTAGATATTTGTAAAATTCGTCATTTTCCGTAGCAGCAATGTGATCTGGTTCTTCTAATGTGAAGCCCCTTTCCCTGAGTACTCCATTTTCAATGTGAATGGTTTTGCATTTCTCCAATCCAAATTTGCGTAATGTCAAGTAATTGGTTCAATTGTGTTTGTGTGGAGGCGTAGATTTTCATGTGATCCATGTAGAATATGTGTGAAAGTGTGTAGTGGCAGCTTTTATTGCGTTTAATCGTGTAACCGTAAGTTGTGCTGTTCAGTCTGTTTGAAAGTGCATTTAGTGCAAGACAAAACCAGAGTGGGCTTAGTGGGTTATTATTATTATTATTATTGAACAGGCTGATCTTGAACAGCTGGTCTGTGCATTTGAATCCAATATGGATACTGATAATCCCCTTCGTAAAAACTATGATAAAGTACAACATGTCTGGAGAACTATAGATACTAAATTCGATTTACCAAATCTCACTGAGGCTACACTTGGCTTGCTTGCTAGAAAGATTCCTGCTTCAAAAGCCTTATATATTTTTAATATACCTGAATACGTGTATAAAGTTTGTTCTGAAGCCTTGAAGGGTCCATTTTGTATTCTCTTAAATGAATCACTCAGTTCCAGAATGTATGGAAGCATGTTAAGATGAAGCCTATCATCACCAAATTCTTTATACAGGGGTGTCTTGTAATGAGTGAACAAAAATATGGTAAATGATAGTACGGATGATTCTAAGCAAAAAAGTTCATATGAACATGGGTCTGAATTTGAACGATAACCAAGATATGAACAGAAATAAAAATGCCGCCACCAAGATCAACAGGTTAATAACTCAGATTCTATAGCATCTAGGATGACGAAATTTGGGGAAATATTAAGGTACCTATAACTGTGTATACCATTAAAACATGATCGAATTCCAATGAATTATGCATTCAACATTGTAGCATGAGCTGGTTAGTACTCACATGTGAGCATGTGTTATGATATTTGAATGTGTAAATGGGAAACTACTTGTTGGAATTCGATTAAATTTCCACAGTATACACGGTAGCATGTACCTTATTATTCCACCCAATTTCATCATCTTTGATGTTACAAATTATTAACTTGTTGATCTTGGTGGAGGCATTTTTATTTCTGTTCATATCTTGGTTATTGTTCAAATTCGGACCCATGTTCATATGAACTTTTTTGCTTAGAATCACCCATACAAAACCATTTACCGAATTTTCGTTCACTCATTACAGGACACCCTATATATTATTATTTGTGGGCCTAAAAGTCTGTTCTTATTTTATATTATTTCTTTTGTAAAGAACAAAAGGCCTTTCAAGAGGTGCCGATATAGAGATATCTTCATATGCCATCATAAGTCAAGGACTACCTGTATTTACCAAACACTAAAAAATCCAACTACTTACAACTATCATCTTCCTGTGTGAATACACGTAAGAGATAACAAGCTGTCACAAAACCACATACCTGGAAGAAAAAAATGAAACCTTATTAATATATTTAAATAAAGCGGTGCCTTGTATTTTGAATTTAATTCTTTCCAGGAAGGTGTTCGAAATATGAATTGTTCAAAGTCCAAAGTCTAATTTTGATTTATTTATTTATATCCTTTCTCCCATAGGATATAATGGAGAGCAAATTAATCCATTCCCAGACTCTTATAAATAAGAAATACACGGTGTCCCAATTTGATGTATACACTCTTTGAAACGTTATAACTAAGCAACAAAATGAGATAGAAATATAAAGTCTGTTGTATTTTATTCCTTAAATTTCCTTAAGCCTGTACATGTTCAAAATGTCCACCTTCTGCCACAGTACACTCCCAACACCAACGTCAAACAGAGCAACATACCGACTGGATTGTAGCTAATGGAATATCATTGATGGAATGTTCAATCTGATCTCTTAATTCTGTCAGTGTTTGTGGGTTTGTGGCATACACCGTGTTCTTTAAAGTTCTCCAAAGTTAGAGTCGAGAGGGGTTAAATCGGGAGCTCGAGGTGGGAACTCGGTATTACTTCCTCCACATATGACATAGTAAAGTGATATGTGTCTGGTGCACCAATACGCTCTGCAAAATAATTTACGTAAAGTCTTTATAGCTTCGACTGCTACAAAAGTTGAGACAGGCATTACCTCTGGTTCTAAATGGCCATTTTCATCTTCGTCTGCCTGGTCACTCTCAATTTCATTTTGTTTTTGTCCCATGTTCAGAATCTCTGAATCCATAAACTCAGAGAGGTGTAACTGTTTCGTCACACACAACATAATCTTTTGCATGGGCTGTATTGACCATCGGAGCAAGACGTTTGCACGATGTATGTTGTAATGAAGGGAAAATTTAACCGAGGGAACGGAAAATTAGTTCGTTATTCTGAAATGTACGTTATTTTGAGGTACGTTAAATTGAACCTTTTTAGCATTAAAATACTTAGATTTCGGCCGGTGATTTTAAATTTATACGTTTTTTGAAATATACGTTAAAGTGAGGTATGTTGTAACAGGAGTTTAATGTATAATGTATTTATTTATTTTTTTATAATTATTTTTTAATCTGTAATTTTGATTATTCTTTGTACTACCATTTTTACTTTTTAAGCCCTTAATTTTTATCAATCTGTATCAGTATCATGTGCCCCCCCCACCCCAGGGTGTCTATATTCACACAAATGGCTATTATTCTGAATGCGCGTTCCCATGTTGCCTGGGCAACGGAGCTGTTTCTTGGGTGGGAACCGAGAAGAGAAAAAGTTTCCGAACACCGACCGAGCGGGAAGATCAATTAATGGTCGGCAGATAGTATATTGGTGATCGAGTGTTACGAATCATGTGACTAAAGAGGACATGCTATGTCATACACTAATGCACTAGACAAAATTAACGGCATAACAAGCAGGCTTTTTAATAGTTTTTAATTTTTTTTTTTTTAATTCTTAAAATACTTGTATAATTTATCAACTAAACAGATCGCAAGGTGTGAAAAACACGCACCTAGTCAGTTATATTTTAGCTATATACAGGGTGGTTTTGAAAAGGATGTCGTGAGATACCTAGCGATGTTCTGCACCTTAAAATAAACAGAAGTTTCCTCATACGTTTTGTCGAAATTGCATTCCTTAAAGGAGTAAACACCTCATGAAGTTTGGTTAAGCTCCACCCATAATGTAAACAAAAGCACATGGAAAAAAATAAACAAAACCACGTGTTCCATTAATAGGTTTCTGCGAACTACCTGTGCACTAATGTGTTGGCCATAAATTCAACCACTCTCACAAGAAAGCCAAATTAGGCTAACGGAAACTACGTGATCGAAAACATACTTCAATTAAACATGCTTTTTTCAGTTATCACTCAATTTTAAAACGAAGAAATCTTGCATCAATGACCACTTTACGAAGGCCTAAATGAGGTTCAGATAGAACGTGCATTTTACTACCGATACATTTCTTTCCTAAATACGTTTCTTGCACGTCTTTCCTAAATTGTGGACAAGTTCATTTCTGAGATCTAGTAATTACAAATTCTGGGCTGTGAGAGTGGTTGAGTTTAGGGCCAACACATTAGTGCACAGGTAGTTCGCAGAAACCTATTAATGAAACACGTGGTGGTGTTTACTTTTTTTTCATGCGCTTTTGTTTGTTATGGGGGGAGTTTAATCAACTTCACGAGCTGTTTACTCCTTTAAGGAATGCAATTTCGACAAAACGTATGAGGAAACTTGTCTTTATTTTAAGGTGCAGAACTTCGCTAGGTATCTCACGACATCCTTTTCAAAAGCACCGTGTATTATTATATTAGCAAATTACATTTGACTAATCGATTTCCTATTGAACTACTTTGAAGTACACGGCTATGAATACATCAGCAAGTAATTTCATAATACTTCAGGTCAGCATAGGTGTCAACTGTCCCGCAATTTGCCAGACTGTCCTGCAAATGACTCCTCCACCAATACACCTTTCCCTTACATTTGTTTAAATTTAAGTGATTATTAAATCTGGGTTCTAACTTACGAGTCAGATATCTATCTAGAACTTTAATTTGAAAATTAAAATAGTGCTGCAATAAGAATATCACAACAGAAAGGTTCTCTAACACTAACGCCTGACTGTTAAAACGCATCTTTCAGCATTTTGATATCCAGCATTACAACTTCAAGCCAAGTAAATAGTTTTGCTAAGTGCCAATTTTTTAAGTGGAATTTTATTGTTTTTTTCTCATAATTATGCCATTATCATGTTTCATTTTCAAATGAAATAAAAAAACTAATCAAATAAAAAATCGTATGTTTATTAATAAGTTAACGAACATTTCTATAAGTTGTCCCTCAAATGTATTTCCTGGGTTTGACCTATATGAGTCAGGGTTAATGAATCTTTTTATCCCACTTTGTCTGGTGACGGAAATAGTTCTCGAATCGATCGCCGTTGGTTGAATAAACAGTTCTCCTCCATATTCTGTAACGAAGCATTTTGTTCGTCTTGAGATTTAATTTTCAGTCCTTCGTACAGTTCACGCCATTCATAATCGCAGTTGGTCATAATGTCATATCCACATCGCACAACTTAGCAATGACATGAACTGTGAGCATCCCACGCTTGACCTAGAAAAAGCAAACAACTTGCATCGAGCTATGTGTCGCTTCCAGCAACATCATAGCTGCATGTACAATAATCGGGACCCGATCACCGTTTATGCAGCCATAGAGTTTTTTATTTTATTTTTTATTTATTTATTTATTTATTTATTTATTTTTTACTCATGCACAGTTCGAACTTAAAAGTGTTCAAAGTAAAAAGCTCCACTTTGTTATGGATAAATATTATGTTTAAATTTGAGTGTTTTAGATTTTAGTTGATACTTACTGACAAACCAATCTGAACTCCTGCATGAATTACTTCCACATAATGATAATCTAGTAAGCAATTATCGACAGCTACAGGATGTATCCATCCATCATCTGTGAATCCAGATGCATTGTACTTAGCATTGCAACCAATGCCATTGACTTCCCACCAACTTCGGCTACCGGTTGCCATGTTCAAAATATTATTATCCTATAAATGATTTTTTACATGAAACAGAAAGAGAAAAAAAAAACACATTAGTCACATTCGCTGTTTATATTTAATGTAGGGATTCATGACATATTGCTAGGCAGAGCCATATAATGCTTTTAACTCACAAAATCTTATAAAGGAGGAGAAAGCATTAATGACTGATAGCACTTGAAGCTGTTAAAATTTTTCTGAAAATTATGACTCATAACATTGTCATACCTGCCAATTTATGGAGAATGAAATTGTTATGTCAGATATTAAAATATAAGGGTCATACGAATGAAAACGAAAATTTGTGTGGGGAAAAAAAAAAAGATGACGTGTTGGATTGTAAGTTTTTGTTTTCAACAATTGTGAAACCCATGTGCAAATTGAACAATAGGTTGCAAGTGTTGCATCATGTGAGAAAGAACGATAGCTCGCGCTTCGAAGCTCCTCGAGTGATCACTTCGTCCAAACAACAAAATGGAGTCAACGAAACAAGAACAGAGAGCAGTAATTCCTTTTTTGACATGTGAAGGAGCTTCAGTTTCTGAAATTCATCATCGTATGCAGAAAGTCTATGGAAATGACTACTAACCTTCACTCATGTTTGGGCATGGAACAAGAGTTGTTAGGAGGGTCGGTCATCATTTCAAGATGATCAACGACCTGGACAAGCAAACCGCGCCATCACGAATGATTCCAAAGCCAAAATTGACGCTGTCTTATAGGAAAACAGAAGAGTGACAATCGATGATGTCTCTCCTTAAATTGCTAAAACTAGGCTTAGTCGTGGAACAGTTCACACTCCATTATCAGGAACCATTTGCACTACTGAAAAATCTTTGCACAATGGGTCCTGCATCATTTGACATCAGAACAGCTTGGAGTTCGAATGGCCGTATCCCAGAACAGCATTTGACTCGCTATGAACAGGAAGGATAGAGTTTTCTCGACAGAATCGTTACAAGGGATGAAACTTGGTGCTTTCATTTCCAGCCTGAAAGCAAACGTCAAAGTCGTCAATGGAAGCATTATGGGTCACCACCCCCGAAAAAATCAAAAGCAATCGCAAACAGCACAGGGAATGTGATGTTGACCGTGTGTATTGATTGCAAAGTCCCTATTTTACTGGACTTTCTTGAAAAAAGGCACCACAGTTAACACAGCACGATATGGGGAAATATTGAAGGCATTGCACGCAGCCATCAAATGCTAGCGTCCTGGACTTCTTACAGGAGTGCTTCTTCTCCACGACAACGCGCGTCCTCAAACTTCAAAACCAACGGTAGACCTCATCAAAAAGTTCAACTGGGAAGCAAAGCAGCATCCACCTTCCAGCGCATGTGACTTTCACGTGTTTGGGGATCTCAAGAAATGTCTGAAAGGCCGCAGGTTTCAGTCCGACGATGACGTGAAGGAAGAGGTTTTGTAATGGCTCCACACGCAACCGAAAGACTTCTTCCATAAAGAAATTACACGCCTTGTTACACAGTGAAATAAATGTCTTAACGCATTTGGACAGTATTTTTAAATTCCTTGTACACACTTTGGATAAAATAAATAATTTTCGTTATCATTTGTACGACCCTTATAGTTTAGCATTCGAACAACGACCAAAAACATTGAGTTGTGCCACCAAAACTTAACAGTTACTGGGAGGGCTACATAACAGCCCTTACCGACATCAAATTCAATCATTGTGAAATTGTGAAAGCATGCAAAAAGCGAGGCTTCATAGTTTCCTAGAAAGAGATATCAAGTGTACTAAATAACATTGGCAAAACCAGAAGCAGCACCATTCTTGAGGGCAAAAAGCAGGGCAATTCGAGACCATCCACTAACTAGTATTCTTGATGTGGTCCGGAAAGTTCAAGCTCTCAACACAACAGGCCACTGCACAGAAGGCAGGGGAGCTCTGTGTACAAGAAAAGCATAATTATCAACCGTGATTTACAACTGGAGAACGACACAAGAGCTATGTTCATAATTGTTGCCACGCCATCTTCAAGAGCGACGGACCAACTGGTGGATGAAAAGTGAAATACGTGATCACACAAGATGAGGTGTATGTTTATTTAAGTGACTGCGATGAGCCAAGCCATTTTTTACCACCCAAAAGGTTCATAAAATGGTACCATGAATGTAAGGAAACATTTTCAGGTTTCATGATCGTGGCAGGATACAGTTACAATGGCCAGTTAACTTTACACAGAGTTGATTCAAAGGCCAAAGTCGATGCCATATACTGTACTATCAACTTAACGTTCTAACGCATATTTGCCCATGATTATCCTCAGTTTATACAGTATGAGGTAAGCAATGTATGGCTGCACCAAGACAAGGAATCGAGTCACACAGCCACGTCAACTCATCTGTTCCTGGAATGCATGCAAAAAGATATTGGAATCTGCTCCATTCCATTCAGCGACATACCCATCAAGTCGCTGGACGCATTGCCTATGATTTTTTTGTGATTTTGGCCTACTTAAACGGGCCCTCGGAAAGAGACAACCACGAACAGTCTACGAACTGATTTTGGTGTTCTGCATTCCAGCCTCTTGCAGTGGATACCAGATTGAACACATTTGGTGGTGGCAAAAGGGGTTTTCCACCTTTTCTGGCCCTCTGTAACATATGACCATAGATCCCTAACAACCCTTTGTATCAGTTCCTTTTAACAACTACTGTATTGCCAAGAAAGAAGTGTTTTCAACCCTATATTCATATGACATTTTCTGCTCATCCTAATTGGTTCGGTTTGGTTTGGTTTGTACCAGTTGTCCCAAAAATGAGCGACAATTTGAAAAAAATTAACGAAAAACGAAAAGCGATAGAAATGTACGGTTTGCTGTGTTCTGCTTAGGAAACCATGGAATTTATTTGCATCTAGTTTCAAAATTAGTTATAAAGTTTGTCCACAGATGGCATTGCTGATGGGATAAAAAATATAAAACAATGTTTTCAAAATAACCACCATTTGTAGTGTGACTGGAGTCAGTGTGTGTTTGGTTTGGGGGTGGTGCTCAGTCATGTATGCCCATGTTAAAAATAAGGATATTTTTTTCTATAGTTTGGGGAATATTAGTTCGAGCTGTATTTTAGTGGCAATTGCGGTAATAAAAGGGGTAAATTGCTAACCTGCCCTGTTTATATTAATGGGTATTCATTTACTGTTTGGTTATTGCTTTGGGGAGCCCTATCTTTAAGCCCATGTGCACGAGTTAAATTTAGTGTAAAGTATGTAGAAATAATAATTGCCTTGTTGTGTTATTGATAAGTTTGTTTATGTAAGCATTATTGTTTATAATGTTAAGCTATAATGTACAATAATAAGTCATGATCTCGTCTGTTTTGTATTATTGAGTTTCGGAGAAGTGATGACAATCCCTTTGTGTATAAAGAAAGGCGATTGTTGTGGTTGTATTTTTTATATTTTTATTCTGATCTGGTCAGTCGTTGTTGAGGGAGAAGGCTCTCTGTTATAACAGCGATATTAGAACGCCGCCATATCGATGAAAAATGTTTTCATCGGGCATTAAGCGTAAATTAAGACCACAGTAATTATGACTAGTTATGATGTTTGTTAAACATTGAAACAGTGGTTCCGCTTATCAGTCAGCAGGATTTGCTGTGTGTATTCAAGTTAATACTATGGAATCAATGCAAGGCAACAACACGTCGTTCGTTCGGGCAAAAGAGCGAACATGCGAAGGGCCGCTAAGTAGAGAAGACATCAAGCCATTTAGACAAAATGTGTGGTGAGATCTTTCATGTTTCTTCTGTTCCTTTTTCATAATCATCAGGGATTTCCTTATTACTCTGTTCTGTATCTGAGAAGGAGAACATTTCTCATTAAAACGTAGCAATTCGCGGTTGCCGCTGGTTCAAGCGATTAGTGCCGCCGTTCGTTCTGTTGTGAACATAAACAGTAGTAGTGATTTTAATTATAGTTTCAAAGGATTAATTATGGATAGTTTGTCATGCAGCTAGATATGAATTCATGTTTTTGATGACTGTATATAATTTTAAAGTAAGAGCGAATGTTCACTGCTGGTAGGTCGCTGTGAAAAGTGTTCGCTCGTAGCGAGGCTGTCAAGAATACGCTGCATTCTAGCGTGTGATAATATGAGAAGGGGGGGGTGGCTAGCATCTTTGACGTGAATTGTCTAAATAGTGTGGGGTTACAGTCTTTCTCCCCGTGGTTAATCGCTTCAAGAAAACACTGAATAAGTGTTTGAAGGATTGAACAATTACCTAAAAGAAAGACATGACGCGTTCTTTTCCCGCTCGTATTACCAAGTGTTATGTAAAGTAGTGCATTTAAAGAAAACGTAGATGAAACCTTGGCAGTGAGCATCGGCTCATGATCCGATTGTATTAGTTTGCAATAAAGTTGAGCACAAATGAGGTCTTGTGCTTAATATTGAGAAGTGGTAATTTTAACCGTTTTGATAGTTGATGGTGACACTGTTTATAAATTTTGTCAATTGTTTGCGGGTAACTGTCCCGGGGTCCGTGTAAAGTCAAAGAATAAGAAAGAGTAAAGGGGGATAAGTTAATATAAGGTTATTTGGGTTTTCATTATTGGGTTTTCATTATTGGGTTTTTGAGTTGGATCACTTCGGGTGGTATAAGTTTTATGTTAATTATTGTCAAAAGATTAATTGTTTTTGTTTTGCACTATGCATTTTATTATGTTAATGAGTGTAATTATTCACATTCTGAATAAATTAAATTAAGTTATGATACATTGCATGTCCCCTGCTTGAATACATTTAGCATCACACAAGTCTCGAACCCTCGTCCCCCACCACGTCAGAGTTGGCTCTGTCCTTGGTTGTCGATCAGGCTCCTCCCACGTGCGTGGGTGGTCACAGTAGCAACAACATGGCACAGTCTGAAGACAAAATTTGCAGACGCCTGTGCAAACATTTCAGTTGGAATGCTAAGAGAAGTATAGAATGCTGAACTGATGGGAAAATGCGTAGAGAATAGCAGCACCATCTGTCTCTGTTGACGAACTTTGTATCTAATTTTGAAACTTGCTGTGAGTAAATTCCTTGGTTTCCTAAGCAGTACGCAGCAAGCCGTACATTTCTATCGCCTTCTGTTTTTCGTTAATTGATTTTTCAAATGGTCCTCATTTTTGGGTCACCCGATACCAACGTCCCTTTAAACTACTAAGATCATATCAGGATGACGTTATAGGGGCTGCAAATTTTGCCTCGCAAGGGTTCTTTAACATGCAGTTGTAAAATGACTACAAGGAACCGATGGCTTTACTTCCCTTCCGAAGGAAATGTGTGATCTCAAGATTTTCCCCCTGAAAAAAATCCTCGTCATTCTTGGCCGGATCGAACCGGCGTCCTCGGGCATCAGAAGCGATCACGCAATCATTGAGCCACCGAGGCCAATCTGCTTGTTTTGGTCCCTGAATGTTTGTACACTGTATAATCCAAAAATTTTGCTAGTCGTTAACTGGCTTTATTAATCCTCCCATGAGTTTTTGCCATTTTACTTAAAATACTATTAAAATTATAAATAAATTTAGCCTGACTATAAATTTTAAATTAATCTTTTACTCCCACATCCCAAAGATATTTTAAAAGATCGTTTTATTCATTTGTTATCTTCCAAAGTTTATTTCCACAAATATATGATTAAATGTTTAAAATTAAGTTCGTGAGAAAAAATTAAATCAACTTACTTTACGAAGTGCACCAACTTCAAGATATAAACAAATAACAAAGGTGTTCCATCCAATCCACATTATGGACCATATAATATACTATTTTAATAAAATTTAAAAGATTACAATAAATATTTAAACATTTAAAATAAATTCTGCAGTTAAAATGAGTATCTACCACAACAAAACTGATAACAACAATCTTTCAAACATACACTGCCTTTTTACACACGTCAATAAATTCTCACCCTTACATACTTCCCCAAAGCACCCAGATCTTCTTCTCCTTGAGATCATCAAGGCCACCTTCTCAGCTTACTTCTCAAATAAAGGGTGGCCTAAAACCTACCTACTAACTCAACATTTATAAGGTAACTTATTGATGAAAATAGTAAAGAAAATTCCACAGCCTGGATTCCAACCAGAAACTTTCAGCTCTTCACACCATTGTGGACATGAAAGCAATACGCTATCTACATGTCTTTAGGGCTGGTTAAAGCCATTACAGTGTTTGCAGGTTGGGACTATCTCTCCTAATTGTGTAATATTCATTAAAGAATATCTTAAGAATGGTCAATGAGAATTTATTCTATGCCATGGTGGCATAATTGGTTAGCTGAACACATGAAGAGCTGAAGGTTCCTTGTTTGAATCCAGGCTGTGGAATTTTCTTTCCTAATTTCATCAATAATTTAAACATCTGAGGTGTGGCATAGGATAAACCCTTATCGAACTATTCTTGAGATATAAAATTGTTTGAAAACTGCATATTTTTATGGCATCATGGCTATTTGTGTAATGTGCTTTTTGTATCGTTTCCATGAACATTTCAGACAGAATATAATTGCACTGGATTATCCCAAGCATTATGAATAATTGTGTCGACTGTGGCAGGGATAATTCAGTGCGATGACATTCTATCTCTACTGTTCATGCGAAATATAAGGGTCATACAAATGAATACGAAAATTATTTATTTTATCCAAAGTGTATACAAGGAATTTAAAAATATTCTCCAAATGTGTTAAGGCATTTATCCCACGTGTAACAAAGGTGTGTAATTCCTTTAAGTCTTTCGGTCGAGTGTGGAACCATTCCAAAACCTCTTCCTTCACTTCATCGTCCGACTGAAACCTGCAGCCTTTCACATGTTTCTTGAGATCCCCAAACACATGAAAGTCACATGGGGATAAGTAAGGGCCATAAGTGGATGCTGTATTGCTTCCCAGTTGAACTTTTTGATAAGCTCTACCATTGCTTTCAAGGTGTGAGGACGCACGTTGTCGTGGAGAAGAAGCACTCCTTCTGTAAGAAGTCCAGGACACTTGCATTTGATGGCCATGCGCAGTGCCTTCAATGTTTCCCCATATTGTGCTGCGTTAACTGTGGTGCCTTTTTCAAGCAAGTTCAGTAAAATCGGGCCTTTGCGATCAAAAAACACAGTCAACATCACCTTCCCCGTGCTATTTGTGATTGCTTTTGATTTTTTCGGGAGTTTTGTTGTTTGGACGAAATGATCACTCGCAGAGCTTCGAAGCGCGAGCTATCGTTCTTTCTCAGGGGATGCAACACTTGCAATCTATTGTTCAATTTGCACGTGGGGTTTTGCAATTGTTGAAAACAAAAACTTACGATCCTACACGTCGTCTTTTTTTTTCCCACACAAATTTTCGTTTTCATTTGTACGACCCTTATAATACAAATAAAAATGTTAAACAAAATGCCTTGATACCTCAAACGTATGCAATTTACAAATAATTAACTTCGCACTACAGGATGATCCAAAAGTCAGTTCACCTAAAGATATATACTGGGGTTGGACAAAATAATATGAACACCTTTGATTTTAGACGTTTTGTCAAATATCTAGAAAAATATTTGAACTCATATATTTTAGTGAAGGTTTTGTCCGAAGGAAAATAGGGCACCAGGAACAAGTTGAACAAAAAAAAAAATGTTTGGGATCACCCTGTTAAAAATAATGCTTGTAGCTGTAGGATATGATTAAGAGGCTGTTTTTCTTATCTGTGTTCATTTACCATGCACTCTGTTCCAAAAACTTTGTATGATTCGAGCGATGTTCCCACTTGATGCATTCAACTAGAGGTTTTATTTCCTGTGTTGAAACAGTTATATTTGCTGTGAATAGCACATATATTCATGGAGATATAAAGGTTTCTTTAAAAAAATAAAAATAAAAAAATGGAAATTTTTTCTAAAGTTTTTTGTTATAATATGCAGGGTTTACAACCCAACGCCGTTTTAAGGAAGTTTGACAAACTCTAGTAGAGGGGCTTTCGCCAAATTTTTATTTTTGGACCGGACACCAGCATCAACTTCTCTCCTTATGCTGATGTGAAGTCAATATGCCACAAGCCCACCTTTCGCTCTTATGACAGCCTCTTTCACTCTTATGACTCTAAAAATTTGGAGAAAACCCCTTATCGTTTGGTTTATTTTTGAGAGCAACTACAATTCGACTCATTCTATTGGCGATATCTTTCTCAATTTTCACAATATTTGCTTGGGCTTTTTATAAGAGCAGCTCTAGACATTTGGCTAATAAATTATGCAAAAGACGTTTTGTTAATGCTTCCGCATGCGCAGTTAAGCATACTTTAGTATAAATGTAAATATTTCATCAAATTTTAATATTTTTCTATTCTGATTGCAGGGTGTTGTCTCTACTGTAGTTTAAATTTCCTGAAAATGGCATTACATTGGGTTGAAAACAAAAAACATATGAAAACATTGTGATTTTTTTAAAGAAACCTTTATATCTCCATGAATATACTTGCTATTCTAATGCAAATGAACACAGATAAGTAAAAGAAGCCTCATAAGCACATGCTACAGCTACAATGCATTTCAATCATTATTTTTTACAGGGTGATCCCAAAAATTATTTTTTTTGTTCAATTTCTTGCTGCTCCCCTATATTCCTTCAGAACAAAACCTTCACTGAAATACACGAGGTGTAACATGCTCTTTACATCCCTGAATTTTCAGGATAATTCGTCAAGTACTTTTCTAGATATTCGACAAAATGTCTAAAATCAAAGGTGTTCATATTATTTTGCCCATCCCTTTTACATTACAGTACCTTTATTCACATAATACAGCTGTGTATTAGATATGGGAAAATTATCAAGAATCAAGAAAAAGCTTAGATGATTTGTATTATATACCAAATATTACGGTAATTTTCTTTATCACGTAAAAGACTTTATGCTCACTCTGTATGTAAAAAAAATTCAATTTTAATATGTTAACTTACCACAATAAGGTATCTTGGCCTATATTGATATGTTCCAAAGAAACCTAATATAACACACAAGATTTGAAAGAAATTTCCAATAATGGGAGCCCACATGTATCCTAAAAAATCAAATACTTGTCGTTCAACAGTGGCAACCTATAAAAGTAATTAAAATTTACATTAATTATAGTATTTTTATGTTATAAAAACAAAAAAGAGCAAAGCAAACAAAAAAAGTTAATTACAAACAATTAAAAACAAAAGATATTTTGAGCTATTTTAATTTATTGCTTTGTTCAAAAAATCATTGTATTTTCCCCCCAGTAATTTTCAAGACTGTTTATTTTAGTCACTGATATACAGAGGATCATTAAGGATTTATGATAACAATTAGCATATTTAAGTGTGGTAAACACATTCATATCACACGACAGATATTAAAATAGTTAGTATTCCAACAGAGAGCCAAAACTATTGAGTTATGCCACTGAAAATCAACAGGTATTGGTAAACCCATTCCAACGTCAAATTCAGCTATTTCGAAATTATGAAAGTATGCAAGAAGTGAAGTCTCGTCGTTTCCAAGAACGGTATATCAAGTTTACTAAACAACACTGATAAACCAGAAGCGGGTAAAAAGTAGGTCAATCCAAGATCCTGCACTAGCCATACTCCTGATGTCGTCCAGAAAGTTCAGGCTCACGTAACCGGATGTAATCCACCAACACAACGAGCTATTGCACAGATGGTATGGACCCGTATACATAATAAAGACAATGTCAACTGTGATTTACAACTGGAGAAACGACATATGAGTCACGTTCATAAGTTGATTCCGTGCCATGTTCAACAGCGACAGACCAACTGCCATAAACTTTATGAACGATGCTTGACAGATGGAAACTCAGTAGGTGGCAGAAGTGATAGATGCAAAAGTATGGAGGAAGACTGACAAAATAGCATTTCATATGCTTCGTAGCACAACTTTTCAAAAAACAATCTTACGAATAAATAGCTCATTGAACTATATCGCAAAGATTACTGGGCAGCGAAGTAGAGAAATGCTATTTGACCGGCTTCCAATACAATTTCATTGCGAACGTGCTGCCACCTGTTGAGAAGCAGCTGTTTCCAAGTAAAACTCAAAATTGGATTAATCGTCTGCACAGCTGCACTAGATTTTGTTTTTTTTTCCCTCGCTCATTTTTTTAATAAAAAATTAAGGTATCAATAAATAATTACTAAATAGAGATGACATGTTATTAAATTAAAAACTTTATCGCTACTGGGGTTGAGGTACAATTAGGGAAATTCGGGAATCTAGGCGTTGTACTTCAGAAATTATGTATTAACTTAAATATCAGTATTAATTTATAGTAAATATTGGTAATATCAGCAATTTATGTAGCGATACTTTAAAATAAATTGAAATGACACTATTATTGCCGAAAAAAAAGGTATTTACACTCAAATTCAAGAGAAAGGAATCACTTTTTTATAGGGTCCACTTCATTAAGTTGACAAAAAACAAAAAGAAGCACCAAGACTAGATCAAACATGAATACTGGAGTTGGGTTGAAAAAAAAAAGGTTGAAAAAATTTAAAAAAATTACTAAATAAGCCAAACTTTAAATTAAATCAATATTACAATGTATACAAATGAACAACAATCTACCGTCGATGTAATAAAAATTCAAGTAGATTCAGAATCAGCGCCTCCATTACAATTTTCTCTATTATCCCCCTCCTCTCTGTGACTATGATGTGGAAAATCTTTAACTCCCCCCCCCCCCCCCAAAAAAAACCACATGGCCATTGGCTCACCTCTCTCCATTTTTAAAGTAATAAAGACGGTTCCTTGTCGTCACACTTCATTTGGTCAGAGTCACTTTTGGTCCATTCACTTCATCCCAAGATCATTTTGCACTCAGTCGACTTGACACATTCATCTTGTCACATTCAATTCGTCCCCGGCTCGTTTCGTCACTCCGAAATTTGATACATACACAGGGATATGCCCAGGAAAATCTGAGTGTGGGTTGTCTGACTCTATCCTCCCCCAAATAATTTAGTTGGACTTTAGCGCATTTCTTGACAATAAAATGAGAAACAGGTACAGTATGCCTATGCCTAATTGCAAAACAAAGCTCCAAGAAATTAAAGTCACCGTCTAACCATGGCAATTGAAAAAAAAAGGTCCCGGTACTGAAATAAGCAATGATACCACTACTTGAGTGCACTTGAGTCGGAAACTAGTAGGCCTATATCCATTTTTTTTTCAGAACCACTGTCTTCATGTTTGGTTCCTTCATTAGAACAGTCCACAGAAAGCCTCTGTTTTGATCGTTTCAGAAAACTATCCATAATTCTTTGGGAACCAGTGGCTTTTTCTGACCAGATACTGTAAAACACATGATTTTAAAACACAACACCACTAACACGTTGCTTCTACCACATCCACATCCCAAATGCCAAAATCTATCTTGATGACGAAAAAAACACCAACAGTATGACACTATCGATCGCTGCGCAACTAACGCTCCAAGCGGCAGCACTGGGAAACTAGATGGTGGCAAAAGTATGTTACAGTAAGACTGGTGCAGTGGTAAACACTGTGCATTTTAGGCAAAGAGATGCAGGTTCAAATTCCTGCGAGAGCATAACTTTTCCATTCACCTTTTGTGCAGTAAAATCGTGTAGAACAAATTTTTGCAAGAACATTAACCATCCAAATAAAATAAAGCATTTCCCCAATGTTTTTCAGGCACAAACATAATCTAAATGGAATCTAAAATCTCCTATTAATCTCATCCTCATATTCTTCTGCGACTAGACATAACTATTTTACCGCAGTTTGCAGTGACAGAATTATTTTCACTCGATGATTGACAGATGACCTCACTTATCAAATGCAGTTGGCACCAGAAAAAAAATTTGCTTTCAGCATTTTTATCATGAGTTCATCAAGGATGGATGAAGGGGTATCATGCAATGGCATGTGATGAAAGCCCAATATTACAAGTATAGATGTATCCTACAAAACCTGCTCCTGATGATATTTCCACTGGCTGAGGAAATAATTCTGCATCAGATGATACAGAAAGTTCTGCCAGTGTAAGCTGCAGTAGAAGATACAGATAATTCTCACGTGTAGTCGCAAGTGATCAAGGAGACGAGGTCGAAAACAATAGATTTTAGATTCTATTTGACTTGAATAATTGAGAATATATTATCATTAACTCAGGTGCGCGGTCTCAGAGGCCGCATCACTATATTTTCATGAATATCTTCTTATGACTTTAAAAGAAACAAATGACCACTTCTGTATTCTTCCATTTTGAGTACTTCTGAGTCAGTATGTCATAATCTGCGATTGCTTGCACCATTCATGTCTAATTTTCAGGCATGGTTTGGTTTGTTTTGTTTGGTATTAACAATCTTTTCAACTGCCAAGGTCATTTCAGGACAGCATTATAGGGGCCGCAAATTTTGCCTCGCAAGGGTTCTTTAACGTGCAGCCTGCAAACGACTACATGGGACCAACAGCTTTACTTCTCTTCCAAAGGAAGTGCATGATATCAGGATTTTCCCCCTGAAAAAATCCTGGTCGCCCTTGGCCGGGGTCGAACCCACGTCCTCGGGCATCAGAGGCGATCACGCAACCACTAAGCCACTGAGCCTGATCTAATTTTGAGGGAAAAAGAAGGGTTTTTAAATTTCTTTAAAAATTTTGCATTTTTTAGAAATTATTGAAAAGTTTTTTGAGGTTTCAAGAGCAATAAACTCTTCTATAAATATAATTTCACATACATTTAACCTCCATTTATTAGTTCTGAATAAAATAATTTTAAATACCCAGAAATGTTATTTTTTAGTTTTTTTTGGAATAAAAAAAAATTAGGCATGTTTTATCCTGTGAGAAATGATTGCTATTATTCATTTTTATAATTATTTTCTTTTATATAGGAAAGCATATATGTATGAAAGGTAAAAATAGTGCAAAATATCAATTTTCAACTATTTTATTTTTATAAATGCCTTTCCTAATTTATTCGTGTCTAATTTTGAAAGAAAAAGAAGTGTTTTTAAATTTCTTTCTAAAAGTTGCGTTTTTTTTTTTAGATGTTATAGAAAAGCTTTTTGAGGTTTTACATTAATCATGAGGTAAATTAAGTGATAGGACAAAAAAGATTCATGAATTTCATTTTTGAACATTAAATAAAAGTGGTTTCAAAATGCGGTCTCACAGACCACACGCCACCATCCATGTTACAAACACCCGTGCCACCTCTGGAGTGTTAATTGGCGTCGAACACCAATTTTAACAATACCATTAAATTCGGCATGTACTAGTTGATAAACAACTTCTCTAATAGTTTTTTAACTGACGTAACGGTTTTTAGGATATTTGGCCATTTCACTTTATTTGAAACACACTGTATATGATATCTAAGAGCAGTTTTGATTAGTTTCACAATTTAAAAAAAAAAATCATGCTTATTTAGCTGATTTGGTGGCTTCATGGAAGACCAATTGGATATCTTGTAACAGTATGGCAGTTCATATCTGTGGTAGGGTAGTCAATTGGTATGAGCAGTGCCAGCGTTAGGCATGGTCCCTGATTCGAGTCCAGGTCACCTTCACTTTTCTGTTTGTTATTGAAACATTAGTCAGATAAAGCTATTCTGGAATGATGATTTTCAGACTAATTCTACCATGTTCTACAAATTTCTCATTGTCATTTTTACGTTATTTGTTTTGGTTTCCGAGATAAAAATCATGTGACCCCTTAATTGGCATGGAACATTAATTTTAAAATTCCATGAAATTTGGCATGTGCCAGTTGCTATACAACTTTAATAACAACTTATATCATAGACCCCATTTTAAAATTACCAACTACAGTTTGCTAAATGAAGGTGTTAGAAAACAGGAAGTGAAACTAGAATATTTTTCTTATAAAGAGAATTTCATTTTAAGGGGCATCATTTAATAATATTGCTAACCAAACTTTAAAAAAATTTAATTCTACAGAAAATTTGGTATAAAGAGGTTTGTTGTAAGGGTTTTAACTGCAATTAAAAAAAATTACGATGAAATAAAATCTTTAGTACAAGTTAATACTGACAGAAATTGACTCCCTATTTTTTTTAGACCAGCTCACAAAGGTGAGTTTCATCAATTTCATGAAATAATGTCAACAAAAACAAGCCTGTAAATAACCCATTCTAATTTTTTTGTGAGCTCTAACTATATTTAATTTTTCATTTAGGAATTTCGAGGCAAATAAGTTATTGCGATGAATTATTCTGCACTAAGTGTAATTAAGTTTATAAATAGCATCAACATCAAAATTTAATCCATTAAATATTCTCATATAATCATTAATAAAATTAAAACATTAAACGTATAACAATCAATGTTGATTCATAATAAAAGATGTAAAACAGCATTAGTGACTTTTTTCCAGGTTAATAAAAAGTGAAGTAATTAAAGTTACACAGTCACTCGGCAGGATGGAAAAATTTTCAGAGAATCCACCGTCAGCTTTATTACTGCCTGAAAAGTTGCATTTTATACTTTTAAAAAAAAATTAAATAACATGAGAAAAATAGCAGTTTCCCTGCAGACTCTTTTCGCTACAGGAGATAAAAAAAATTCCTATAGAAATTCAAATCAATATTTTTTTTTTTGTTGTTAAAGCTTGCAGATGAGATTCAACTTGACAAAATGGTTTTGAATGCTACTTTAGTAAACAGGCTCTTTGCTACGTTTGTGAATAATTTTTTTCTTACTTTTTTTTGAATACCTACAACTTTTGTTTTGTTTTGTTTTGTTTTTTTTATAAACAAATATTGTTATCACATAAAAAAGCTAAAAATCATTTATTCAAAAATCAATTTCTCTATTATTCAAAAAAATTTTTATGCATATGCTTGCAAGCAGTATTCCATTTAATAAGCTTAAACAGGAAAATTTGCAACTTGTTACTTTCTTTAAGAATATGAAATCAATAGTGTTACTATGGGAACTGTAGTAATAATAAGAATAACAACATTAAGTGAAGAGTAAAGCGTCAACAGCACACAATTTTAATTTTCCTCTAAAAATTCATTGAAAATGCAAACAAATTATGAATTTAAAGTCAAATTCCGTGCCTTTAAATAGAAAATAAGAATTACAAGTCAAAAATAGCACACTATTAATTAATAAACTACCTCATATTTTAGTATAAATATTTTTTATGATTTATTTAAATATAACCTTATAAAAAGATGAATCAATATACATGTACTTAATAAATCCAATAAATACTATGGAGACTATTTAGTAGCGTTGAACTTATTTATGAAAGGAATGATAGTGATAATTATTTCATCCTGTAGTCTTTATTATTATAATTAAAAAATGCATTAGATTTTCAATAGAGCTGTACATATAAACTGGATTTTTATATACACTCGAAATCGTTTATAACAGCTTCAATTATACTGAGGGTTGTTAGGATCTATGGTAACAATTAGCATATTTAAATATGGCATGCATTCATTTTATGTGAGCTATCACGCAAGTATTATTAGGGCAGGTATTAAAATAGTTATGCCATCGAAAAATAAATAGATATTGGGTTATGCCCTTCCGACATCCAATTCATCTATTCCGACATTATGAAAGCATGCAAGAAGCGAGGCTTCTTAGTTTCCAAGAAAGGGATATCAAGTGTACTAAATAACATTGGCAAAACAAGATGCATATCCATTCCTGAGGGTAAAAAGCAAGCCAATCTGAAACATCCACTAGCCGTACTCCTGACGTCCGGAAAGTTCGAGCTCTCGTCACCGGATGGAACCCACCAACACCAAGGGGCCATTGCACAGAAAGTAGCGACTTCTGTGTACACGGTAAACACAATTATCAACCGTGATTTACAAGTGGAGAAGCGACGCAAGAGCCACATTCAAAAGTTGGTGCCGCGTCACGTTCAAGAGCAACATACCAACTGCCATAAATACATGAACGATAATAACTGGCAGATGAAAAGTGGAAATACGTAGTCACAACTAAAGACTTCAGGAAATGGTACCGTGAATGCAAGGAAACATTTACAAAAGGCTTCATGATTGTGGCGGGATATAGCTATAACGGCAAACTAACTTTCCAAAGTCAATGCCATCTACTATCAGACTAACTTTCTAAGCCCCATATTTACCTGTAACATCCCCAGTTTGTACAGTTCAGAGGTAAACTATGTATGGCTGCACCAAGACAAGGCGCCGAGTCACACCACCGCATCAACTGGCATTTTCCTAGAAATGCATGCATATTGGAATCCACGCCATTATATTCAGCGACACATCTGTCAAGTTGCTGGATGCATCGCCTATGGACTTTTGTGGCTCGGAAACGGGGCCTCAGAAAGAGACGACCATGTACAATGGAGGTTCTTTGGAAAGCGTGTCAACTTGAGTGGTTACGAATTGATCTTGGTGTTTTGTGTTCTAGCCTCCTGCAGTGGAAACTGTGATGCAGGGCAACAGCAGCAATGCATGGATACCAGATTGAACACACTCGGTGGTGAAAGGGGTTTTCCACCTTTTCTGGCCCTCTTTAATTTGTTACCATAGATCCCTAAAAACCCTCTGTAGCAACCAAACAAATATAATGACCAATTTTTTTCTCTTAAGTTTGGTTTTTCTTATCTAAATGACAACAAAAAATACTGGTTATAGCAACATACCATTAACAACAGAAGCATGTATAGAGGCAGACTTTTCAATTGAAATGGGGGTCCCCCTATCAGTTATAATGACCAATTCCTGGTGAACGGCAGATGTGCATGCATCCGTGGAAACGATCTCAATGGATCCATGCTTTTGAGGGTTTGTTCTCAAGTCCATGTGATCCACCTTTCATCAGTCAATCAGTTTCAGTGTTACCAACGTAACAGATATTCTGCTAAATTTAGCAAATTTTAAACCAACTTATGCAAAAATCCACTAAATTCAATTGTACTAATTAAAGTGAATTCAGCAATTCTTTAGGTGATTTAGCAGAAAAAAAAATTTTGACTTAGTTTTCAGTCTGAGCTAGCCAAGCTCGTGTGGCAACCACAGTTGTTTTAACAAAAATGGCTCCAAAAAGAAAATTCTTAATGATGGAAGAAAAAATCTAATATTATTTGGCAACTGGAGTCACAAGACTGGCAGAGAACTATAATGGCCCCATTAGAAATGACAATAATCTCTCAGGATATTAAATTAGAAATGCTTCACTTGGATGCTAAGAAACTTCCTGTTAATGCGAAATAATGATTGGTCCGGTTATGCAATAACTGTTTATTATGTTGCTTACGCGTTTCAGTTTACACCATCATCAGAGCAAGATTTTACAAGTAATAAGGAAACTGTATAAATGTACATATTTTTGAGAGGGGGAGTTAGCTGTTAGCCTCGGTTCTGGACCTGTTTGTAACGGGATAGGGGATGTGAGTTTAAGTTTATAACATTTGGGCTGGAAATATTGATGATACCTGATTATCTTTTATTTTTACAAAGTTTCGAGTTTGGGAAGCCAGGGTGGCTCCCGTCCCCCATCTCACTGCCAACCCATTGCTAATCAATCAGACACATAGGTCCAGAACTGAGGCTAACAGCTAACTCCCTCTCTCAAAAATATAAACATTAATATAGTTTCCTTATTACTTGTAAAATCTTGCTCTGATGATGGTGTAAACCGAAACGCATAAGCAACATAATAAACAGTTATTGCATAACCGGACCAATCATTATTTCGCATTGTGCAAAGCAATAACGGACCCAACCCTATCAACTACCTGTTATCATGTTTTCATCTAAAAAGATCCGATCGACTGTAGGCTAGCATAATTATTAACATTTTTTAAACCTTAGCGTTAATTAACAAATCAACGGGTAAGATAATAGTATAAGAAATTCAGAATCACATTTTGCAATGACGAAAGCTAAACAGTTTAATATGCGAGTGCAAAGAGAAGTTGAAAGTAAAATTGCCCCAATGAATTTTCCCCGTGTTGCTGGTGCTGCTGCCGTCACCAGGGCAAGTTATAGGGCCTGACTATAAACAAATTGTAATGAATATGCTGAACACATTTCAAGTGTTGGGTTGCTCCATGAGTGTCAAAATACATTTCCTTCACTCACATGTGGACTTTTTTCCCAAACATTTAGGATCAGTCAGCGAAGAACAGGGTGAAAGTTCCACTGTTGCCAGATAGTACATGCAAAATTGTTCGCGAGAATTCCTTTTCAAATAGGATTTTAGCAAAAATATCGATATCGATTTTACAAAAAATCATGACATGATGAGTAAAAATGGAGGTCATTTTCGAAATTAGCACACCAAATAACTTAAAAATCAGCGAAAACTTCTCTTATATTTTTCAAAAACTTCAATTTCGCAGGCCTGTGTTATTAAACGTAATGAACAAAATGCATTTATCCAAGCTATTTGACGAGATTCAACTTTTGGAAACCTGTACATTTTAATTTTTGACAAAGCATTATAGCCAGATCTCAGTGAACAAACAACACCACGGCAATAACTTAAACATTGTGATCTTTGAACACATTTATAGAGTAATAAAAATTTTGACCATCATCGAGAGGTCGATTCCTCATTCAAAATTCAGAACTTTTTTAATATTTTGTACAACTTTCAGGGGTCTATCTACAATTTCAAAATCCATATAAAATTCTGTGAAAATATCTAGATTTTTTGTGAAAATTTTTAAGCCTTCTCCTCTGTCCACAGCAATATACAGGATGCTTGAAAAATATCTGGCAAAATTTTAAAGAGTAGTAGAGGGGACCAAAATAAGCATTTTCCGTCATAGAATGTGTTTCTGGAAATGGCGCATTTAAGCGCGACAGTCGATATATTGCAAATATCCATATGATGTATGGGAACAAACTAGATGCTCAGACGCTGTACAGGGAACGATTCCCGACGAGACAACTGCCGAATTGACTAATGTTTCAGCATATGCACCGCCAGCTTTGCAAAAGTGGATCTGTCAGTGTTAGCAGATGTGATATAGATTAGGTTAGATTATGTACACACGCTGAGTTTAATAAGAAAAAATTTCTTTTACTTATTTGAATTGACATTATTTAAATTAATAAACTCCTATTTATTGAATTTTTAAAAGTCGAAAAGTTGATAGGGATTGGTCGAAAAGTAATGCCTCCATGGCTGTAATGTTTTTATTTGTTAACCGATTTTCAAAATTCTAATTGTACCCGATACTTACATTTGTCCTCTACTTAATGCACTATTCACTTTTCGACATAGTCCCCATCCCTTTCCACGCATTGCGCCAACACATGGCTATTGGGGACCCCGATCGGAGAGGAATTCCGGGGTTTCTGTCGATACAAGAATTGAATGGCATCTTTCACCTCGTTGTCAGAATGCAACTCATGTCCCTTAAGGTGCTCTTTCTTCTTTGGGAAGTGGTGAAAGTCGCAAGGTGCAAATTCTTTCAACTTTGAACTGTAGGCGCTGCAACATCTGGAGTGTGGCGATCGTGTGTGGGTGGGCATTATCATGCTGCAGAAGAGCGTCCAAAGCTGCCATTCAATCTTGGTGTCAACAACAATCCCAGAATTTCTCTCCAACGGGTTCACCTGACTAGTCATCACGCATTGGTGCAATGCGTGGAAAGGGATGGGGACTATGTCAAAAAGTGACTAGTGCATTACATAAAGGACAAATGTAAGTATCAGATACACAAAGAATTTTAAAAATTGGTTAACAAATGAAAATGTTACAGCTATGGGGACATTACTTTTCGACCAACCCTCGTATATTCTCATAATCAAAATCACTAAAGTTTTCTGGAGCATTTTCAATAATTCTTAGATAATTATCTAAGAACTTTTGTGTCAGTCCACTGTGTGTTTCACTGCATAAAAAAATTTATTGAGTATACTTTTTAGAATTCAAATAGTTTTGTGAAGATGCCATTTGCCATCAGAACAATTATATAAGGTGCTGTTAAATTTTTGTGAAGGTGCCCTTAAACAGTACCAAATTGACCTAAGATAGACCCCTAACTTTGTTTTGACTAATCACGTTTTGCACTCTACCTACAATTTCTGGACTGTTGTTTTTTACAAAATTAAATTTAATAGAGGTGACCATTTGTATTTGCAAACTGCTTTAAACAACCCTACTTCTCACTTCGTGCACTTAAATCATGGACAAACTACACGAGAAATACTCCGAACAGCTAGTGCATGCTTTCAATGCAAAAAATTCATATGATTAGAATAAACGAATGTGCCGAATATTGTGCAAAGTACAACAAGCTTTATATGTTCATATCAATACCTATAGGACCAAAAGAGGCATCAATTTAAACATTCTTGCCATAGTCCTTCACTATCTGATATAAAGGCTATGATTATGCTATACAATGTATTATACAGGGTGAATACAAAAGCCTGAACCCCCCTTTTATTTTTTGAACCGAAGCAGATATGTCAATTTTGATGAATCCAATGAATAGGAAGTTGTGGGTGGCCTATCCCATGGTGCACTTTTCATCATCCCAAATATGCAAATTAGGACACATTCAAAATTTATCTCAAAAACCGTAAGGGATAGAGAAAAAAACCCAATTGCAAACTTGTTCAGCATAAAAAAACAAACAAAACAAAAAAAAATCATCCAAATCGGACCAACCAATCACCCACAATCACGTGGTGAACTGTTTGTAGCTTACAAACAGTCACACTGCACAGGGAAAACTGAATGTTGATATTTCCACCATGTAAAGCATGCAAATCAAAAAATTAACATAAATTACCATACTCACATTCACTTTCATGCGGAAAAGCAAATAAAAGGCATGTTTCAGCACACACAAGACAGAACGATTCCAGGATGGCAAGCTACACTGTTCCGGAAATGGTCAACATGATCTTCTGCTTCAGAGAGGCAAGGAGAAACCTACATGCTGCAGTTAGGTTGTATCGAGACAGATACCCTAACGAACGCCATCCATCTCGTCAAACAATGCGTCACATTATTCAAAGATTCGAGGCTACAGGGAATGTTAATGCAGAACGAGGACGACCAAGGGCACAAGGGGACAAGGATACAACAACACTAGTTCTGGCTGCAGTTGCTGCAAATCTCCACACAAGCAGCAGAGCAATTGCTGCAGATGTTGGGTGCCATCAGAGAACTGTTCTCAACATTCTACATGCACATCATTTTCACCCATACCATATTCATTGTCACCAGGAGTTACTGCCATTGGATTATGTTGCTAGGGCCGCCTTCTGCAACTGGTTACATACCTGCCTGGATGACAATCCAAACTTCATTCATGAGGCGTTTTGGACAGATGAAGCCCAGTTCACCAGGGATGGAGTTATCAACAGGCACAACCATCATCATTGGGCAGACGAAAACCCACGATGTCTGCGAGAAGCAACTCATCAAGTGAACTGGATCAATGTGTTGTGTGGATTGTACAATGACACTGTGGTTGGACCGTATTTTTACGATGGAACACTGACTGCAGAACGCTCCGGGCTGAAAATCTCAACATGTTAGTCACAGACTTCATTGACAATTTGCCATTGGCCTCGTATCAGTGCACGTGGTTTCAGCACGATGGAGCTCCTCCACATTACGAGTTGGTCGTTCGCGAGCATCTAAGTGAGATGTTTGGACAACAACGGATTGGCCGAGGAGGACCAGTTCGTTGGCCACCCCGCTCCCCTGATTTTACACCACTTGACTTTTTCTTGTGGGGATACCTGAAGGACAAGGTTTATGCTATGCAGCCCGCCTCACTGGAGGATCTGGTTCAACGAATCCAAGAAGCTTGCCGAGAAGTGACACCAGCCATGCTTGCCGATGTTTTGGCGTCAGTTAGGTTTTGTGCCCAACTGTGTTATGGTGCCCACGGTCATCACATCGAGCATTTTGTTGATTAACTTTTTTTTAAACTGTTTGAAGTAACTTGTTTGTGCAGTGTGACTTTTTGTGGATTGTGGATGATGGGTTGGTCTGATTTGGATGATTTTTTTTTTTCTTTTGTTTGTTTTTTTATGCTGAACAAGTTTGCAATTGTTTTTTTTTCTCTATCCCTTACGGTTTTTGAGATAAATTTTGAATGTGTCCTAATTTGCATATTTGGGATGATGAAAAGTGCACCATGGGATAGGCCACCCACAACTTCCTATTCATTGGATTCATCAAAATTGACATATCAGCTTCGGTTCGAAAAATAAAAGGGGGGTTCAGACTTTTGTATTCACCCTGTACTTTCTTCATCTATGTATATTCTCATTCTGCAACATTTCAATATTCCCTACGAGACCAGACTTTTGGAACACCCTGCGTTTATCTCTGACAATGACAACCAATTTAATATTGCAACGGCAACTTAATTTTGATGCAATTGTTAACCAACTGTCAGTTGAATTAAATTTTAATGCATGAAGATTGTCTAAGGAACCTCACAGAATTTATATTACTTAAGGCCTTTGTATTGTTGATTTGAATAAATCTAATTATTGAAATTTAAAAACAATATTTCTTATGGAAGAAGTTTATGTCGTTGGTTTAAGGAAGGACAAGAAATGGAGGATGATCCAAGGTCCAGTAGACTCGACGGCCAGAAATGAGAACAAATGGAGACAGAAACTGTGGACACAACTTGACAAGAACGACAGGAAACCACTAATCCACATAAGATATTTATTAAGACGTATGCGCATCTGTTCTGACTTGCTTTGTTCTGATCAGGTCTTTGGATACGCCGAAGAAGGCAGTTTGGCTGCCGAAATGCGCATACGTCTTAATAAATATCTTATGTAGAGTAGTGATTTCCTGTCATTCTGGCCAGAAATGCAGAAACAATTGCTAAAATTGCAGAACTAGTGCAGACTGATTGACGTCAGGCTGTTGAAGAGCTTGATATTCAATCTGGAATTTCTGTTGGAAGTTGCTACACGATTTTGTCCGCAGACCTTAACATACATCGCGTTAGTCAGCACATGCACTCTGTTAGGGTGAATCATCACGGGCGACGAAACATGGTGCTTTCTTTATGACCCTCAAACGAAAAGACTGTCATCCGTATGGAAAACAAGCTCATCCCCCCAGACCACAGAAGTTCCGTGCTAACCGCTCCCAGGAAAGGTTATGCTTGCAGTTTGTTTTGTTTTTTTTGGTGCAAAGAAATAGTCCACTATGAATTCATACAGGAAGACCATATAGTCAACAAAAAAATGTACGTGGACGTTCTGCAATGCCTGCATGATGCTATTCACCACTAATGTCCAATATCTTTGGACCAACACATCATATTGTTTCTTGGGCAAAACACAGAGTAACTTCCCAAGCTCCTTATTCACCTGGCATGGCCCCTCTTTCCCAGAATGAAGACGGAGCTGAAGGAACATCGTTTCCAATCAGCGGAAGCTCTGAAAAGGTGGCAAACAAAGGTCTAGAGCCCGCCTTTGACAAAATGTATGAACGTTGGCAAAAGTGTACAGTTGCAAAATCAAAGTGCTTAAAATATGCTATGTCCCATATGTCTTTTTTCCAAAGTAAAATTCAGGAATATTTTGAACCTGCTTTGTATTTATATGAAGTTTACCTATTAAATATTTGAAATATGGAGGCTTTGCAGTAAAAATGTATTGCTTATCTTGAAATATACAGCAGAACTTGGATATTACGATCTCGTCTTGTTAATACGAAATTTTTTCGTGTCCCGACCCCAAATGATAATTTTTCTTGTTAAATTCCCTTAATATTACGAATGGTTTATATTTGAAAACTCAGATATTCCAAAAAAGATATATGCAAAATTCTTCCGAAAATCATCTGAAAAACGACTTTTTAGGATTCGAGGAGTGGGAGATCATCTGCAATTAGGAGGCCTACAGAGGGATACTTTCTGGAATTAATTTTAAAGACTGTGTTGACATTGCTAGCAATTTAATAACGGTGGAGCCACTAACAGATGAAGCCATTATAGAATAGATCCACGAAAACCAAGACGGCAGATCTGAGTAGAGTTATGACGAGATAGGCGAACAGGAGAAAGAAAGTTTTTTTCATTGAAAGAATTAAGAAATCTTTCCAGCAAAATAAAAAAAATTCATTTGTCACGGAAAATGATTTATATTTCATAATTATTGACTTTATTAATAGGAAAATCACTAAACGTTGTAAAAAACAAACGTCAATTTTAGAATATTTTCCTTCATCAACTGATTAATATTTTTTAGTCTGTATTGTAATACTGTAAAAATCAAATAATGGAATGTAGCAACAAAAAAGACATACATGTTCCCATTTTTTCCTCTTCCTGCTTAATACGAAACTCAGCTATTAAAAAGAAAATTCAGGCCCCAGCTGTTTAATAATATCAAGAGTTCTACTGTAGTACATTTCACATTCAGTACAATTTAGTCGGTGAACACCAGAATTTGCAAAAGGAGAAATACAATCGAACCTCGATATCTCGAATTTCAAGGGAGCAGAAAAAATTCGAGATAAAGAGTTTTTGAGATATGGAAGGTTTCGTTTAAATCAAGACTTAGGTACTATGAGAATATAGAGAACAATATGAAATAAAATGGTACCTGTATAGCGCTACACCACTATAAGTTAGAAATGCACAAACTGCGCATGCTCAAACATCTCATACGCAACAGAGACGTGCCAAGGAGATTGAAAAATTTTTCGTAACAAACGAGAATCGTCTTATTTAACGGAAATGAAGTCACATTTCTTCGCCTTAGTACGAAAATTTCTCATTATGAGAAAATCTTAACTCTCATGTATTTACGAGGGGTGATCAAAAAGCAAGGTTACAAAGTCTGCAGTGAAATGTGTACATTTTATTTCATACAACCAATACAGCCAACTGATAGTAAATACATTAGGTTACTTTTCGATATAGTCTCCATATTGGCTTGTCGGTTCATGGTAAGAGTTTGAATGTTCCCTCCAGGTAAAAATCTTGCGTGTTTAGCCACGTTGTCACAAAGTGTTTCACCTCCTCGTCTGAAGTGAATCGTCAGTTTCCTAGGTGCCCTTCAAGTGAGGACAGAGGTGAAAATTGGTTGGAGCGAGGTCCGGGCTGTAGGGAGGGTGTTCGCTGATATCCCAGCGAAAATGCTTCAACAGCGTTGGTGGTCTTCTGGGCTATAAGAGGTCGTGTGTTGTCGTGAAGGAGGATGACGCCCTCGGTGAAGCCTGTTTCACAATTACAGTTTGCGGGCGGATGCGGAACCCGCAACGCAAGACGAAGATTTTCTGCACGGACTGCCGTTTCACAATTAGCGGAATTCGACCGCACTGCTCTCTGCAACTGCTTTGCGGGTGGAATTTTCAATTTAAGCTGATTCTGAAATTTAGCGAACTCCACAACTGCTTTGCGGGTGGACTTTCAATTCAAGCGAATCCACAACTGCTTCAATCAATCAGAAAACGTCAAGTTTCGGCACATCTTTCTTGCCATATTGGGCAAACACACTGTCGATGTGAAATCGGCATTTGGGAATGCAATTTAAAAAATATTGCTATCAAAAAAAAACCTTAACCTATGAATGCGACGAAGGTGTGATAACGATCTCGTTTGGGAATAAACCAATCTGAAGACAGTTAACGCAGCCGCAGATTTAATTGTGAAATGGAAACGGAAAGTTGTTAAATCGTCCGCTTCGCAAGCGGAGATATTAGTATAAGTTTTCTTGACGGATCCACCGGGGCTAATGTGGGCGATTTAATTGTGAAACAGGCTTGAAAAGTCCTGGCCATTTTGCGACAATGTGGCTGAATACGAAAAGACAGGAATTTTACCAGGAGGGAATATTCAAACTCATCCCACAAACCGACAAGTGCCTAAACCAATATGGAGACTTATGTCGAAAAATAACCTTATGTACTACTATCTGTTGACTGTATTGATTGTGTGAAATAAAATGTACACGTTTCACTGCAGGCCTTGTAAGCTTACTTTTTGATGACCCCCTCGTAATTAAATGCTATGCATTTTGCTGGCACATTAAGTCAAAATTCGACACAGCGAGGTTTTCCAAGAAAAAGTTTTGCGATAACGAGGGAAAATTACATTGGATTAATAATGAAAATGTAGGGAAATAGAAATTTTTTAAGATATCGAGGTTTTCGAGATAATGAGGATCGACTGTATTTATTCATTTACTTTGTTCACATCCTCCTATTCTTAACTTTTATCTTCTCAACAATCGATACTTCACTGTTCAATTATAAACTAATTGTAAACCAATTATATTATTAGATATTGTTATTCATTTTTAAAATATTAAGCAGCTATTCATTCCATCACCTTGACAGAGCTGGTGAAAGATGGCAAAATGGGTTGGTGAAATAAAGATTCATCAATTAAATGCATTGCAAAGCCTCCATATTTCATGTATCTAATAGCTATACAAAGACCTCGAACGATATAGATCATAGCGATCTTATTGTTATTATTATTATTATTATTATTATTATTATTATTATTATTATTATAACAAATTTATCTTTTATATGTATATATATATATTGTTTTTTATAACAAATAAGTGTTTACGTGCGTTTTTTATAAAATGTTTACACTTTAATGTAATAAAAACATATAATTTATCATTACGAATTTTTATTTTAATATTTCAAGTATCATAACTAACTCTATGTTTAATAAAAGAAATTTATTAATTAAAAAAAAAAAAAAAAAAAAAAAAAAGGAAAAAATGGTGAAAGTTCAGAATAGCGTTCCCTAATTTTACCGGATTATATGGGCTCGTCCTATTTCGTTCATGGTCACTGGCATGGGACTTTAGTGATTTTTATTTTTCCGCGTGAATTTCTCTAAATCTAATTTCTAAAGATATGGTAAGTCATTCATTTATTAAATAGAATGTACACTAATATATTCACCGCATGAATGCGACAAGACTGGCCCATATCATCCCGGAAAATTAAGGAACGCTATTCTAGAGTTTAACAATTGGCTTATTATTAAAAGCTTTAATTTCGTTATAACGAGAATCTATTTTTTATTATAACGAGGGTTGTTTCATTGATTGGGGTTTGTTTACGTTTTAAGTGAACAAGCATTAACAACAAACGCAGAGGGGAAGACTATTTTGTTTGTTTTTTTTAATCACGCCGGTGCGTTTTAGTGTTTACAGGTCACACCTCGTTATAACGAATTGCAAGGGAATCGGATGGGGGATGAAGTTCGTTATAAAAAAAAGAAATATTTGTAGACGCTAAGCATGTGAAAGGAGAGCAATCGCGCTTGGGATATTTAAAGATAAATTTCGGTGTTTTACGATTTTAAGCTTTGATTGCTTTATTTGATATATTACATGCAAAATGAAAGGGAAACCACGCTTGTGATCGACATGCTGGGAATAATAAAAATAATAATAATAATAAATAGAAATCGTTTGCTTCCGTTCTTTAGCAACGTTGCCGACTTACCAACTGTAGAATGCACACGCCAAGTACAAAACATCGGCCAGTGCAACATCCCATGTCACCGTCTGTCAAGAATTCTCAGCGAACCACAATAATTTCATGAGCAGCAGAGTCTCGTGTTTTCGTTGCTCCATTTCATCGGGATCAACCACCGATTGCTGAGTGTCATCAGCAGCTCTTCTTCGTAGACCACTCCATCTCGGCGTCCGTCCTCTTCTTCCCCTCTTCTTTTCATTTCACTGCAGGCGGAAGATCTGTTCGCATATTTCCCCTCGATTTGAAAAACGATGCTCTTCTCAGTAGCTTTGCGCCTGTACGGAAATCGCTTAGAAATTGTTGAAAGTTGTTAGAGGGATGTCATCTACTACACACTACTAAGCACCACTCATTACAGTGAAGTGCATTGTTCAATTTCATACTGGGTTAAATGCTCGCTCCCTGGCGTTAATAGCGCCATCTCTTGCAAGGCGGGTAAAGCTATTCGCTAATGCACTTATCAGTTATTCTTGCTAATGTAGGCGAGTAACCGCTGAATTTTGCTATAGGCTATTTGCGTAAAACGTCATCTACACGTCATCGAGTTCGTTTTCTAAACAGGTTGCAGTATTGTAACGTCAGAAGTTTATGCTTAATTTTAAAAATTATTTCAAACGGACTTTCAAAAATATGAGCTCCTTTTTTTTCTTCCCTCTCTGCTTTCTAAAAAGAAATGCAGAAAAAAAAACGATGAGAAAATCAAAGTTTTGAGAATCCAGACCAAATTTCTGAATATCAAGTTTTAAAAATTGGAAAAATGAAAAATAAAAAAAAATTCCATAGCCCGGATCCGAACTATGAACCTTTGATTTGCCGGTCCAAGAAAAAAATGGGACGGCAATTCGATTTCGGGCAAATGACTTTTTTTATTCATTTTTCGAATACATCATATATTTCTGTCTGTCTGCACTTTTTTAAGGTGCATATGATATATGAAGGAGGAGGGAGGGGGAGATTTGCCCCTAGTATCTAGAGTTAACTTTCTTTTTTGGTTTGGATATCTTCAGTAGGATTTTTTATAACTAAAATTCTTTAGATTTTTAAATTTCTAACAATGGCTTTTTAACTTTTAATGGTCATATTGTTGCTTTGTTAATTTAATATACAATATTACAGTTTTCTTTGTTAAATAATATTTACATAATTTTGATTAAAAACATATACTTCTTTTAATGGAAAATAGAATAACATAAAATGAAATAATAAAAGTCACCCAATGTGGAGAATTACAAATGAGGTGGAAGTCTTATGGAAATTGATGTGGACAAAAAAAAAACACAGATGAAGAGAAGGTCTTGTAACAGAGAGTAACAGTCACAGGAAGATACACAAGAACAGACTACGCACATAAAAGTAGGAGAAAATCTGATGATGAGGGTCCGATGATGAGCACAGTTGATGAAATTTCAAAATCGAATAAAAAAAAGTTTTCGAGATCATTTATCTCATCTTCAGTTTATCAATAAATTTTTGAAATAAAATCTCAGTTAAAAAACATAATAATTAAAAATTGAAAACAATGAGTGTTAATTAAAAGTGAAGAGGTATTGTTGGTTGTTAGATTGTTGTGAACAGTAGAGTATGTATTATGTAAAAATCATTGCATTAGCCAAAATCATAATTCAGATTGGAACAAAGTCAAAATCATTGGGAAAGAAACAAATTACAAAAAAAGACCAATACTCGTAAAAGAAACCGTTAACATTATTTCGAATGAAAACAATTTGGTCAAACCATCGACAGAAATTAATAATAAATGGAAATTACTATTAAAAAAATAAAAAAATAATAATACATAACCCAGACAATAACATTTCCCTGCTCTCAACAATCCAACATATTCTCCTGTTCGCAACAATCCAACAACCAACAATACCTCTTCACTTTTAATTAACACTCACTGTTTTGATTACATTGTTACTCGAACTATAGTGCGTTTCAGAGCAACTTGAGTGTATTGGAACAGTTACGCAACCTTTTCACGCCCTGATGTGACGTCGCATAGAAAAGTAGTGCGGTGTAAGTTGTTGTGATTGGTGAGAAATAGCAACATCCAAAATGGCTGAAGCTGCTTCGTCTTCGCTTTCAACGTTAGTCACCTCATCTTCACCAGCTCGTTATTGTAAGCGACATCGTCGAGGCATTGATATGGGATCAACTACATGTTATTCGGTCCAGTAACTGTTCTAACACACTCAAGTTGCAATGAAACGCACTATAGTATGGTCAGGTGATTTTTCCGCGCCGGGGCGTAACCACCGAGAGAGCAACCCTCCGCAATGAAACTGAATACATTGTTACATCATCATAGATAGTGCAAATTCAGGGCTTATTATTGGTAGAAATACGAATAACAATGCACTATCCGAAGCCAACGAAAAAGACAGGCCTCGAAGCGGAAAAGTCACCTGACCATCGGGGTCCGAACAACAATCCAACCTTTATTGTTTCCAACAATCGGAAAAACACTCATTGTTTACATCCAAGATGGAGACAATGACGATTGGATTGTTGTTCGGACCAATGACGTATATTAAAGATAGACTCCGAATCCCATTGTTAACAGCGGCAAAAAATGAAGCAAATTGAGCCATGACAGTTCTGGGCAGGAGTGAGCCGTCGAGTAATTAGCTGTCTGGCTGCTTTGTTTTTGAAGATTTTGGGCCCGAGGAATAATTAATTCAAAACCATTCCTCAAGTTGTTCTGCGTACGGGCAGACACGAAAAAGGACCAGGAATCATTTTCCACAAGCATAAATCAGAAATACGTAACTAAAATAAAAATACAAAACTGAAAGACGAACGAAACGAAATTGAAATTGAAATCATGATCGAAAATTGTTTATAAAATAGAATAAAATCCTTCAAATACAAAATAAACGAAAAGATAAACTTATCACTCCGTGATCGGCGTATGAAAGAATTATTAATCAACTACTCTCATGTTTAGCCATGTGTTGTGCATCATCTTCACTCACTTTCGGCCATGACAGTTCTGGGCATGGAGCTTCCCAATTTGCTTCAAGTTACAACAATAGGATTCGGAGTCTATCTTTAATATACGTCATTGGTTCGGACCCAGATGATCAGGTGACTTTTCCGCTTCGAGGCCTGTCTTTCTCGTTGGCCTCGTGCACTATCTATGTGATGCAACAATGTATTCAGTTTCATTGCGGAGGCCTTCTCTCTCGGTGGTCACGGCCAGGGCAACACCTCCTAGACAGAAGGCCTGATAATGGAAACGTCATTCATTATTACATCATCCATTAGTCGACCAAATTTAGGCCTTATTATTGGTAGAAATAGGATTAACAATGGTCGACTAATAATGATGTAACAATTTATGACGTTTCAGTACCGAGGCTTTCTTTATAGGGGGCGTTGCCTCGGCGCGGAAAAGTCACCTGATCCGTGACCACCGAGAGAGAAGGCCTCCGCAATGAAACTGAATACATTGTTGCATCACATAGATAGTGTATTGTTATTCGTATGTCTACCAATAATAAGCCCTGAATTTGCACTATCTATGATGATGTAACAATGTATTCAGTTTCATTGCGGAGGTCTGCTCTCTCGGTGGTCACGCCTGATCATAGTAGTCCGGTCAACAATCCAACGTTCATTGTTTCCAACAAACGAAAAAAATATTGATTGTTAAAATCCAAGATGGAAACAATGGAAACAATAATCTATTTCGTCCAATGACGTATATTAAAGATAGACTCCGAAGCAATTGTTGTAATTTGAAGCAAATTGGGAAGCTCCATGCCCAGAACTGTCATGGCCGAAAATGAGTGAAGATGATGCAAAACACATGGCTAAACATGAGAGTAGCTGATTAATAATTCTTTTACACGCCGATCACGGACTGATAAGTTTATCTTTTCGTTTACTTTGTATTTGAAGTATTTTATTATATTTTATAAACAATTTTTCGATCATGGTTTCAATTTCAATTTCGTTTCGATTGTCTTTCAGTTATGTATTTTCATTTTAGTTACGTATTTTTGATTTATGCTTGTGGAAAATGATTCCTGATCCTATTTCGTGTCTGTTTGTATAGTTGTACGCAGAATAACTTTGAGGAATGGTTTTGAATTCATTATTTCTCGGGCCCAAAACTTCCAAAAACAAAGCAGCCAGACAGCTAATTATTCCACGGCTCACTCCTGCCCAGAACGGCTCAATTTGCTTCACTTTTTGCCGCTGTTAACAATAGAATTCGGAGTCTATCTTTAATTTACGTCATTGATTTCGTCGGCTACGTCTTGTATTAATTCCATCAACTATTGTTGAAGCAACATACAAACACGACCAGCCGATTGTTGACGCAAAGACGATGGGCCGAATTGTTCACACATGCAAGCAAACAAACATAAGCCAAGTTTATTTCGTATACAGGGTGATTCAAAATTCAATGTACAAACTTTTAGGGGAGGCAGTAGGGCTAATTCTAAGCAAAAACGTTCATATGAACATGGGTCTTCATTTGAACGATAACTGAGATATGAACGGAAATAAAAACGCCGCCATCAAGATCAACAAGTTAAAAACTCAGGTTCTGCAAGGCCTAGAATAATGAATTTTGGAGGAATAATAGGGCACATAAAACTGTGTATACTGTTAAAATTTGATCATGTTCATATGAACGTTTTTTGCTTAGAATCACCCCTACTATCTCCCCTAAAAGTTTGTGCATTGAATTTTGAATCACCCTGTATATAAATATTTATATACCTAATACAGATTATTAATATGTATGTTTTTGGGAGGCTTATCTCCAGTTTTAGATTTTATTTATTCAAGAAGAAATAAAGAATAGAGAATAACCCTCTGTGGGTGCCAGTATGGCCAAAAAGACCGACAAGTAGGCACCCGGGAGCTCTCAATTAGATATTAAGACATAAAAATAATTACAGAAAAAATCACAAAAAATAAGCAATACAAATCCACTCACACACACAAAAAAAGACCAATCGGATTCATTATTAACAAATTGACACATAATCTAATAATCAACAAAACTGTAAGATATCTGAAAAGTAACTTTACAAACATTTGGCCCCAAACAAGGTAAAGAACAAGTAAAGCTAAGAGATGGAATAAAAAAACAAAAAATACATTAGTATAACAAGCCCTTTCCGGCATATAATATCAATCCTCTGCAGTAATTGCTAAATGAAATAAATTATGAGAGTTCCAAGGAAGTATACTGCAGGGCTTCGGTATGGAGCAATATGCAAAAAAACAAACAAACAAAAAAAATTAATCCTTTGCGAAATACCGGATAGGAGATTATATAACGTAATTCGGGCGGGAGTCGTGCCCAACATTTGATACCGGTAAATGAGACACAGATAACGGCAGACGTAACTCGTTGGCGGACCTCGTTAAGGAATGGTGTTTACCAAAGTTATATTCAAGCGTTATGGGGGTACCTTATAGCAGTAAGGAATTCAAAATTTTAAAAATAAAAGCGCAAACTTGAATGAAGAATATTTAATGCATGGTGGTAATATGCAATATCAAAATATTGGGACGCGGAAGAAGATTTCTATGGTAGTATTACACAGCTGTGTGTTAAATTTCAACTTTATAACTTACTTTAAAACCGGACAAACATACAAACACTGTATTTTATATGTATAGAAGAAGATATATAGATGACGGCTTATGCATTACAGATAAATAAACAGAAATAAAGAAATGCTCTACAAGACTTGACCCAACTAGACGAGAAAATCAAATTCACATATGAAGAAATAAAAGACAACAAATTGAATCATCGAGACATAACAATAAAGAAAAAGAAGAAAATACAAAAGCAACAATAGAAAATAGCATTTACAGAAAATCCACAACAACAGTAAACATCATACACAGAAATTCAAACCAAACATGCAGCCACAAACATTCTGCATTTCGGAACTTAATTAATAGAGCACTAAAATATCCGATGAAAGAAAAAGAAAGAAAGAAAAAGAATTAGAAACAATAAAAGAAATTGGAATCGAAAATGGATACAAAGAAGACCAAATAAACAAAATTATATTCAAAATAGCAACAGCTATTAGAGAAAAGCAACAGAAAAAAGAAACGTAAATATAAAAGAAAAGGAAAAGAATAGAATATGTTTAACATTTTAAGCTAAAAAAAAAAAGAAATAGGAGTGACTTTTGGATCAAAAAACAAATTAATATCACTTATTAGAAAATAAAAGAGAAATTACAGAAAAAGAAAGAAGTGAAGTATACGAAATTAAATGTAAAGAATGTAATAAAATGCACATCGGTAAAATTACCAAATTTAGAAGCTAGATTTAGAGTACATGTACATATTTATTACATCAAGAATGCTTTAAAAATTCCAAGCACGCAGAACATATCTTATTAAGTAAACACGCAACTGGGAACTTCGAAGAAACATGTAAATTAAAACACCTAGAGGGTTCCTTAAACTTTCCCCTGATGTATTTTTATGACAACTGGTTAAGCCTTTAGAAGTTGTTTTTTTTTTCTCATAAAATAAAGAAATGGGCTTCATACCAGCGAACAAAAGTCAATAAATGTAAGGACTCCTCTCATTGAGACGATTAATTTTTGTAAATAATAATGAAGTCTTAATGGGCTTCATAAGATGGCTATGACAAGCCATCTTAAAAATTTACTCCTATCCACATTTTAAATTACTAAATTATCAACTCGACGCCAAAATATGATCGTGACGTTTTCGTGCTAACTCTCTCAATAGTATTAATTTGATATAATTTAAGAGGCCTGTGCGAATGTAATATTCCACCATTTCAATTTATTATTGTTTTTTCATTAGTTCATTTCAAATGTTTTTATTACGAGTTGATAGTCTTTTTTAACCCACCATCTAGAATTTTATAGGAAGAGAAAGTTCATGTTTCGACTTGTGATGTCACTAATAAGTTTTTTCTTAGAAACTGGCTTTTAATTCCACTCCTAAGCAATTTAAAGGAAGACTTGTTCCAAAGCAAACTTTTTCCTCAATTTATTTCGTGTTTTTAGTATAACAAGATTTACATCATGCAATGCAGGAAAAATCACTTCGAAAGTTGTAAGCCAAAAATTAGCAGGAAAATACAAATATCTTGCAGGGAAAAAAAATTATTTTGTCAGCTTTCAAAATGTATGAATTCCATGATTTATTTGGCAGTTCAGGAAAAGGTCACATCTTTGATGGATTCACCCATCAGTATTTTTTGGCCCACGCCCTGCAAAACGACCTTTACACCTTATTGATCGGATAGTAATCAAACAGAAAGTTGTTTTTGCCCTTAAAATCTATATTAGATTAAGAAGTTTCTAATGTAAGAAGAAAATGTACATTTCTTCTGAAAATGTAAGAAGAAAATTCGAATTTACACTTTAATCAAAACAAATAGCACATTATTTTATTAAAATGCATGAATATATCATATTATACGGACAATGCAAGCAAATAAAATTACACGGTTTTCAAAATTTAATATAACGGAACTGAAACCAGGGTTATTGACTTTTTATGATTTTATGTGTTGCTGGGAATCTTCTTCAAAAGCAATAAACACGATTCGAGAACAATGTTCATGGAAGTATACAGTTTCATGACATAGGAATGAAATTGTATAGTTTATTTTTAATTCGAAAAAAGTTTAACGACTTAACAAACGATTTCACCTACTTATGAAGATATAAAGTTCAGTTTTTTACTAGTTTCTTTTACGCTTTTATACGCTTCTTCGACCATTGCATCCTTTTTTATGTTTTAGAATGTTTATTAAGGGGAAAAAGAAGCATAAACTTGTCTCAACTTTGATATTTAAATATAATAATAAAGTAAAAAATTATCTTTGTTACTATATTTTGCTTAAAAAGCTTAATTACAGTGATGACTAATTCTTAAATTAAAAGAAAACTCAATGAACCAAATGAAACAATTCAAGCAGTGAGGCCTTAATGAGCAGTAATTAGACCGTGTAAAAGAAGAAATATCAAAGACAAATAAGCCATAAAATGTCAAGCAGAAGTTAAATAGATGTAAATGTCAAAGAGAAATTTTACATTTTGCAGCTCAAAAACTCTCTTCTAAATTCATTTGCCCCAAAAGTGCGTTTAATGCGAGAAGAGATAAAGATAAAATCTGTATTTGTAATCACAAAATTCTATTTATAGGTTACTAGTTCTTGATTTTATGATCTTCAATACAAAGTTCCTCACAAAAGTGTGAGCAATCAACCTCGACCACACTCCCACGAAACCACAATAAACAAGTTACGTCAGAGTTCCGGGTGTGCCCATCCTCATTCCGTTTCAATTCTTTTGTCTGTTTTGTAAGTGAAAGAATTACTGTGGTAGTGATATACGAGATTGTATAGAGGTTAAAATGGAAGAATTCCATTCTCCTTTGCTTCCTCAACCATATGTTTATTGATTTTGTTGTCAAATTGTTATCTGCCTAAGGGCGGCATTATCTCCATTCAACTTTGGATCGTCACCTGGTTTTAAGACCTGTAAAAGAGTACATGATATTTATTTCCACATAGGAATTTTTTATTTTGTGGAATTTGGTTGCATTAAAATAAATACAAATGTTTATCGTTCATATTTTAAGGTAACTTCTCACTATCATAAAATTAAAGCAAATTTCTCGATATCTCGCATATTCAATAATAATGTTTAAATTTTTTGATTGCATAGCACGTTTCTTTAAAAAGAAAGCTTCTATTGTTATCTTCAACGTATAATTCAAGTAAATTCTACAAGTTATAGTAAAGTTTGATTGCTATAATTAGAAAGCGAAGCAGCAAAGACTCAGAAACCACAGATTGGGGCTTTAGTAATATTTAGGCTATTCATTTTTTTATTGTGATATGTTTTAAAATCAAATTTTATATTTTATAAAATGTTTAATTTGACTTTTTTTCAATAATAAAAGCAATTTAAATTAGAGTAACATTTTTTCATTTACATATTAGACTATGCTTTTCGGTAAATGAGCCATCATCAGATCCTTAAACTTCTTCACACTTCTTTGCATTTCAAATACTCAATCTTATCAGTGCCCATTGCTGATGCCTATTGTTAGCTTCATTATTACATAGTTATATTTTTAGTCATTATTGTTATTTAAGGCATTTATCGGGGCCAACGATATAACGGGCCCCAGCCAACACCACCTCTACTCAAAGCCTGAGCGCGAAAATTTCATATATTGTTACATCATCATAAAAAGTCATCTTTAATCGCATTTCTACCAATAATAAGCTCTAAATTATGACTTCGTATCAAGATGTAA
>JAHWFO010006730.1:470825-550880 GCA_023313115.1 Rhysida immarginata | reverse complement strand
TTCTACCAATAATAAGCTCTAAATTATGACTTCGTATCAAGATGTAATAATGTATGACGTTTCCGCGCTCAGGCTTTCTCTTTAGGTGGTGTTGGCTGGGGCCCGTTATATCGTTGGCCCCGGGCATTTATTTAGTTGAGTAGATTTTCCATGTCCAGTGTTCAATAATTTGCCGAGTTTTTCGAATATTTTGATTTTGACTTCAGATTCGGATAAAGCATCAAAAAAGTAAGTAAAAGTTATACAGGATGAGACATTTATCTTGACACAACTGAATATCTCGGAAACTAACATTGTATGAAAAAAATGTCCAAAATCAAAAGTGAATTATCTCACAAGGGGGGGAAACCTTGTGAGGGGGCTGGGGGGGGGGGAACTTTGAAATCTTAATTAGGAACCCCTATTTTTAATGGTATATTCAGATTGTACACAATATTCGAGAAATGTTTTATTCTTGGTGTTTTTTCAATTTATCCAACTGTTTAGGAGGCCCTGAAAGTGTGGAACTTTTAAAGTTTTGGAACCCAATTTTATCGATGAAGACAAAGAGATAGAGAGTGGGTCTTACAGACATTCCCATTCTATTTTTTGATGGTCTTTAAGAATCCGAAGTCCGAATTTCAAAAGCCTAGTATTATTCAATACACACGCATAGACTGTCTCCATAGGAATGCTGCCCCCAAAAGTTTACTTGTGCCCTAAAAAACTTTGACTTTTTGAAATTCTGACTTCGGATTTTTAAAGACCATCAAAAAATAGAACAGGAATCTCTGCAGACCACTCTCTATCTCTTAGTCTTCATCATAAAATTGGGTTGAAAACTTTAAAAGTTCCACACTTTCAGGGCCTCTATCTCCTAAACGGTTGGATCAATTGGAAAAACCAAGAATGAAACATCTCTCGAATATTATGTACAATCTGGATATACCATTAAAAATAGGGATTCCTATTTAAGATTTCAAAGTTACCCCTCCCCCAGCACCCCTCACAATTAGGTAATTTTTTAACTAAAGAATTTTCCCCGCGAAATAATTCACTTTTGATTTTGGACATTTTTTCGTATAGTGCTTACTTTCCGAGACATTCAGTTGTCTCAAGATAAATGCCTCGCCCTGTGTAAAGCACGCATGTCCAATGAATTCGGAAACATGACCAAAATGGCGGTTTTAAGTTAACATTTTGGTCCTTTGAGCCGAGTCGCTAGACTGATACCTTCGAGCATAAAAATAGAATGTCCTGGTCATGAACATCGTTCTGAAATGCAGGCCCGTAGTCGGGGGGGGGGGGGTCCAACGACCAACCCATTATGGAAAAAGGTCCGCCTCCCAAATATGGAAAAAGGTCCGACTCAGTGGAATTTTTGAAAAAAGATCCGGAATTTTTGAAAATTGACCCCCCCAAGATAACGTCCTGGCTACGGCCCTGAAATGCAGTACCACGCATTCTCTACTGAGTTTTTTTTCTCTTTTTAAACAATTCAAGAACTTCTTTTATATTAATGATCTGTTATCTTTCATTTAAAAATAAGATTTTCTTTAATATTCAGGATGTCCCATTTAACCTGACAAATCAAAATAAGTCAAAAAATGGTTAAGGATCTTTTCCAACGATATAATGGTTTCAGCATCAAAATGTTACGAGCAGTAGCGGCTCGTGACTATAATAAGTGGAGGGGCGCAAATTTCAAGCCTCTAGGTCAACCCTCTCAAAAGATAAAACGGAACCATGAAATTCATACAAGTAGCCCCTGAGGTGCCCCGGGCCACCCTAGAGGATTCGCTATATTTTTCGAACCGTTCTCTCTATAGGGCCTACGTGTGTACAAAATTTCAAGCCCTCTAGGTCAAATATTTCAAAAGTTATGGCGTGTGACGTAAGGATAGGTAGAAAAAAATTTTTAAAATGCTCTAATTTTCTTAAATCCTGGCACTTCAACAATAGGTTGCAACGAGTGATTGCGAGCAGGCTTGAGTGAAAAAACTAGCTCACAGATCGCGCATGAGGGTATAAAGTATGCTATCTCTACGAAGTCCCTACCTATTGAGCGCGAAAAAGTGAACTCTTCCATTTCACCTTACAGTGTGAGAACTCTACCCTCGGTAATAGGGTTTTATCATATTACATATGATGCTAAAATCCTAAAAATCCTTTTTTTTATTTTTTATTTATTTTTATTTTTTTATTTACTCAAAAGAATCCCAGGGCACATACTTTTGTAGTCGAGCTCTGGTCATTCTATTGCGGAATACAGTGTTTTAATAAAAAGTATTGCCTATGTCAAAGCTTTGTCAAATTAACTTCCGGGATGAACTCGTTATTTTATGAAATTACAATTAAGCATTTAATTTCCACAATTAAAAATTACGGCTTAATGCAAGCGAAGATTTCAATATACTTAAGCTTTTATGAGAGACATGACATTTGTTTAAAGGAAGAATTTCAGGCACACCCACTGTATTGTTCTCGGGGTTATAAGCGGATTTCTTCGAAATTTACTATGAACAAGGGAAAAATTTAAATTGCAAGAAAAATTAAACTTTAAATTCGTAATAAAATTTCCAGTGATATGCAAAAATGTTTTGAATTCTTTTATTTTATTTTAAGCTTATTCCTCTTTCTTAGACCTTGACATTCATTTTAATAGCTTCTTGTAATCAAATGTTTTGCGCTTCTTATGTAATATATTTTTTTAATGGATTGCAGTTGTTGACTTAAAATAAGCAAGAAATATAAAGAAAAGTTTACAGGAGAGTTGATATTTCAGAATTGTCAAATAGACTTAAAACATTCCTCATTTATACATATATTCCATATAAATATCATACACAAACTTAAATTATCATATCTAATTTCGGTTATACCGCTCACCGTTCTCTATAAAATAAGTTCAATTTATACATATGTTCATTATTTTACCTCACGTTGTGCACTATCAAATTACTATGATGACGTCCATTTCTACAATACAATTGTCCTTTATTTACTAAATTAGCTTTCGAAGAATTTCAGTTGTAAAAATAACTAAAGATGTTCAAATAGGACCAAAGTTAACTTGTAGAAATCGACGTTATCATAATAATTTGTTATTCATATGTATTGAATATTTATCATTTAATATAAAAGAGTGTAGAGTCTCATTATCGCCAATTTGTGATTTTTTTTTTTTAAATATTCTTAAACTATTGATCTAAGGAGTTTAAATGATTAATTTTAAATTTAAATGTGGGTAGTCTCCTTTTAATGGGAAAAATCGTAAAATTAAATTTTAATAAAAACAAAAAATAAAGTCACCAATCTTGAAAAACGATGAAGAAACTTGTGAGATGGAAGAAAACTTAAACAATGTAGTCTATTGAAGATGTTGTTGATAGTAGAAAACGATAATTTTGAAGGAAGTGTTGGTTTTGAAATACAAATGAAATTTTGAAGAGGGTGATCCAAATATTTGGGATAAAATTTATATAAAATGTTTTCAAGAATTTTTCTCATCATCAGTAGGATAAAACATTTTTGAATGGTGAAAACAGTTGTAATAAGAATTTAACAATTGATAAGAAAAACAATTGATATAAAGATGATGAAGCTAAGTTGGTTATGATTGTTGGCTATTGTATACTATTGTATTTAGCCAAGCCATCAATAGAGATAAACAATAAATGGACACTACTTTTAAACAACAATTACCCTAGTATTACCCTTGTACACAATATTCGAGAACTGTTTTATTCTTGGTGTTTTTTCAATTGATCCAACCGTTTAGGAGATAGAGGCCTTGAAAGTGTGCAACTTTTAAAGTTTTGAACCCAATTTTATCGATGAAGACAAATAGACAGAGAGTGGGTCTGCAGACATTCCTATTCTATTTTTTATGGTCTTTAAAAATCCGAAGTCAGAATTTCAAAAATTCAAGATTGGGGGCAGCAGTCCTATGGAGACAGCGTCTATGCGTGTGTATTGAAAAATATTGGATTTTTGAAATTCTGACTTCAGATTCTTAAAGACCATTAAAAATAGAATAGGAATGTCTGTAAGACCCACTCTCTATCTCTTTATCTTCATCGATAAAATTGGGTTCCACACTTTCAGGGCCTCTATCTCCTAAACGGCTCTCACAAGGGCGGGGGGTAATTTTTTAACTAATGAATTTCCCCTGCGAAATAATTCACTTTTGATTTTGGACATTTTTTCGTACAATGCTTAGTTTTCGAGATATTCAGTTGTCTCAAGATAAATGCCTCAGCCTGTATAAATCGTTTCCTTTTCTCAAATTACTTCATTATAAAGGAATCATTTTCTTTCATTTTCCCAAATACAGCTGGAATTTCATTTCAACATGTGTTGACGTTTACCTTTGTATCACACAAAATTTTTCGCGCATTTCTCGCTACGTGACAACCTTGTTGTTTTCGAGCTAACTTCTCACACTTTATATCAAATTTTGAATTTTGAATGTCAGTCTAAAAATTGTATGCCAATTTGAATAAAACAGCTCATAAGAATGTTACATGATAAAAACGTCTCATATAGAAGTTACATAAAGTTTAATGTTTTCGAGTGCCTGCACTCATCATCAGGAACTATAATATAGAGGGAGAATAATACAACAAAAAAGTAAGAAAATAAAAAATAAGAATCCAAGTCACGAGTCAAGAAGTCGCATGATCACCCAATCATTGTCTAGATCATGTGACACCTTGAGCAGAGTGTGCATTGCCTTATTAATAAATTAAACCTCTTTAATTAGCCTTTTCTTTGTTTTTTCTTTACCCAATATCCTAACTCCCCTCCAATTCACCTTGTGCCCAAAATTTGATATTATTGTTATCAAAATTTATGATTACTACTGAGGTTTTCAACGGGAGTTCGACCGCCCTCCATCTGCATTGTCCTTTTCTGCTCCATTTGCTATTCTTAGTGAGCAGAAATGTCTTCCTTATACGTTATGTATGATGTGCGTCAACTTCATCGTGGACTGGTGGGACACTGTCTCTTCATGGACTCTTCCAACTTGATAGTGGGACTTGTTTCCCCATAAAATGTTATGTAAACTCAGTTAAATTGCATTTTTCTGGCGGGGGGGGGGGAGGTTGGTTTTAGTTCTAATTTTAATTATAATTTATAGTAAATCATAAATTTTAATTTTTTGTACACTTTTGTTCGTTCTTTAAATTTTATTCAGCCATCGAGCATGGTAATTGTTTAAAAATTATTTTTTGGATGAACTAATAATTTTAGGTTGCTATGCAGCTAAACATGGAAACTTTTTTTTTCAAGGTGTTGCTTCAAAAACTTATATGCTTCAAAACCGCACATTTTGGTGGTTATTGGTGGAAGACAGTGAATTTTGGCAATAAGTGTGCACAACAGTGGATCTCCCCACATTTCGATGGAAGAAAATGTTTTTAAAATAATTTTATGAGAAAGGATTCTCAAATATTTTTTACAAGAAATGAAAAACAGAGAGCATTCAGTTCCTGGTCCATCAACTTCTGTCAATTTTTCTTCCGAAGATGGTAAATAAGCCGTGTTCGGAAAATAAATTGATAAAAAATAAAATTTAATTGTTTTACAATAATATTAACTAATGTGCATTTCATGGTAATAGATCTGCAAGAAGTATTTCTTTTCCATGAAAAGCAGAAAAATGAGGCGCACTGAAAATGAAAATCTTCGCAAAAAGGGCTTTACAATACTCAAAAGACCACTGCAACGGTGGTAAGAAGAAAGCTGCAAAACTGTTCGTTGAAGAAGGCAGATCGCGACAGTTTATTTAGCAAATAATTAGAAGAGATGAAGCTTCAGGAAGAGCAAGTTACAAGAAACTACTTGGTCTGCCTCCCATAAAATCTTCGGCAGAGTTCTAAATACTTTTGCCAAGAATCGGTATGAAGAAATCGACTGTGTGTGACATCAAATTCCATAAGTTGAGCATTCCAGCCAGGGTTAAGAGAACTAACCTAAGTACACGGGATCCCGAGAGCAATGTTCGAAAATTGCTCTTTGGTCATTGATGATGAAACGTACGATTCGTATGATACAGCAGAAGTATCAGGAGGGCAGTTTTACTACACTATGAACCCTTCCCAACTTACTTGTTTACAGGTCATTTAGCATTTCTAGTTTTTTGTTAAGTTAATAAACATAAATGCCGGTAAGCACTTACAATTCTTATTGTAGATTAGATTTTTATTGGATCTATTTTAAAGAAGGAATATTTTTGATATGATTATACTTTTATAAACAGAGCTCAATGTGAAAATAAAGGAATAAGATTGCTAAAATTGTAGATATAGAAGATTTAATTTTTTACAGGAGTTAAAATTTTGTAATTAGAGAAAGTGTATGTTAGATTTGTTGAAGCGAGTTATGTGTTGTTAACAACTGTAATTCTTAAGCGAGACTGTTTTCCTATTGAGACACTTTTTATGAGTAATTGATTAAATTAAAATTTTATTTGATTGATTTTTAGTATGTTGACGTTCTAGTGGTATTAGTTAAATAGTATTGTTTTCCTCAACGTTAAGTTATTGGTTTATAGTATTAAGAGATCATGACTCTGAAGTTTGAATCTTTCTCAAAGTAGACTTAAACTGGTTTATTTGTTTGTGAATAGGCTTAGAACTCCATTGAATTTGCTACAATCTCAGTGTAATGAAGCAAGAGTAATGAGATGAAGCCTTTTCAAGATCAATGAAGCAACTAAATGGCTTCATATTTGTTTTTCTTTTAAGTAAAGGAGTAATTAAATCCCATCTGTATCTTTGTTTTCTTCCTTATCTTACTTACTGTGGAATTAAGTTGCATTAAGTAGAGGAAGAGTTTAAAACTGCTTAGCGCGCTCTGTCATTGGTTGTTTGTGCTAGCTAATTAATTTTCTGTGTAAAACTAGAGGCGCTGTTGATATATAGATAAAACAGAGCGGATTTTTTTTTAATATTTGTCATTTCACGTCAATAATCCTGTATTTCCTCCAACCCCGACCGTTTAGTATTGCAGGATTTTATTACTGGATTAGAATCCAGTTATTAGAAAGAAAAAACCCAGAAGATTTCCTTTATTTCCACCACGATTCGTTAATTGGCAAATCCCACTGTTTTTGTATGTAAATTTCGAAGATCGTTTCGTTCACTGATTATTTACAAGATCTCTTGTTTTGTTCACGTTTCTTTTCCAAGTAGGATTACAACGTATTTAAAAGGCTTTGTGAGCAGTTTTACGCAACAAGTAGTGCCTTTAAAGTTGTTGCCCTCTTTCATTCCTGCTGAGTGGGAGGGATTCTTCAAATACCAGACGCAGAAAGAATTGTAAACATTTCGACAGCACAGACAACGGAGGCCACGATCCGTTCATTCTTTCTTTCTTTTTTCTTAACTTAATTTTTTAATATTCATTCGAGGAAGAGATAGAGGGTTATCCTTTCATGCATGAAATTTTAATTTTCATCAGGATGAGTGTTTTTAATTTGGTTGAAAATAAACTCTTAAATCGAAATAAACTCTCATTTTCTAAACAAAGCGGCTTTGAAGTTTTCTACATTAAGTCACTCATTTACAGTTTCTACAATGGTGTCACGCGTTTCGCTTTTCTAAGCAGTTTTAATATAACATCATGAGTAATATATGTCATCAGGAATATTATCTAATACATTTAAGGAAATCTCAGTGGTTTTCATAAATTAAGGAAAAAAATCACCAAAAGCGTTATAACCCATTAAGAAATGAACCAAATGATGCGAGTATGTTCTTAAGGAAATCATGCTATGGAAGAAATACAATATGCAAAACAGTGTGCGTCTTAAAGAAGTAGCTCAAAAACACGAGTTTTATTCGTGGTCCTGCTATCAAGTCAAAATTCGGGTCTGTTTGACTTGAAAAACTCGTTTGTTTCGAACTACCTTCAGGTCTCTTTCCTCTTAGATATTTTTGAAGTATGTTTAAATAAAGGTCCATTTTCTGATGCACATTCAAATTTGGATTTTTTAAAATCTCTTTGAAAAATCGGTGTAAAACAGGAAAATTTGGCCAAACGTGTGCACATAACTGGAAAACCGCCCATTAGGGTAGTTTTCGGTGGAAAACAGGAAAATTTGGCCAAAAATGTGCACGAAATTGGAAATCCACACATTTGGGTGGATTTCTGTGGAAAACAGGAAAATTTGACCAAACGTGTGCACGAAACTGGAAGTCGACATATTTGGGTGATTTTCCTGTTTTCCACCGAAAACCATCCGATAATGTGCACGAAACTGTAAATCCACACATTTGGGTGGTTTTTGGTGGAAAACAGGAAAATTTGACCAAACGTGTACTCGAAACTGGAAATCCACCCATTTGGGTGGTTTTCGCTGGAAAACAGAAAAATTTGGCCAAAAGTGTGCACGAAACTAGAAATCTCTTGGGTCCGCCTCTGGGATTGGCTTCCGTACTTGATCCGAGTTTGGCTTCCCCAAATAATAATAATAATAATAATAATAATAATAATAATAATAATAATAATAAACAGTGACTGAATCCGTGTTGACTGCCGGCCCTCATAACACTGCAGAGATCTTTCATACTTGATGTTTAAGCTCTGCTCTGTTCTGCTCAGCTCAGCTCCTAGCCAATCGAGGATCACCCGAATCGGGAGAAAACGTGCCCCTCGGGTCGGCAGCAGCCAGCTGCATCGTTCCCGCGTCGATTCGGACATAGTCCAAATTTCGATACTGGCTTGCCACGAACTGTAAAAACTGTTTTAACTTGGAGTAAAAAAGTGCTTCAAGTTATCAATTGCCAGAAAATTTCGATGGAGGTCCATTTTTAGACTGGAGACAGGACAAAATCAGACAGTGGTGTCCCCTTCTCTGGCCCACAGACTTGGAAACAATTTCTACGAGGATGGATCCAAAAAAAGGGTTACAAGGGTAACAAAAAAATTATTTATTAACAATAGACTGAAAATCCAAAAGGGAATTAAGAGGCATACTTGCCAATCACTTTTCCACATAATCACCAAATCTATTTAGGCATTTATCTGAACGCAGGACCAACTTGTTTAACCCGGCTTATTAGAAATCACTTCCCTGCTCATTGAGTCAATTCTCGCAGCTGTTTTCACATCACAGTCTGAAGAGAATCTTGTTCCAGATAAGTGTTCCTTCAATTTCGTAAAAAAGAAATAGTCAATGGCGAGCAGCATTGTCATTGAAAAGAGCGACACCTTTTCGCTGCATGTCTGCGCATTGCTTTTTCACCATACTCTTCCACAATTTGACTGTGAATTTCAGATGTGGACACATTATTTGTCCATAAGAAATGACTCACGGCTCGCACCTCTAAGCCGGTGAGACCACTTTTCTATACGTCTTGCTACTTCAATCGCTCTGACGCGACTGCAAACTGACACTACCTACCCGCACAACCGCTGTAAGAAAAAAGCTGCAAAACAGTTCGTTGAAGAAGGCAGATCGCGACAGTTCAACTAGCGCCATCTGTCTCCACTCTGGGGGGAAATATTCTCTTCAGAATAATTACTTTTCAAATGCTGCTGCTTGTAATCTTTTTATTTTGGATCCGTCCTCGTAACTACAAGGTGAAACAATCAATAAACGAGACTGGAGCAATTTAACAAATACAAGACATATTTCAGAAAAAAATGTTTTCAAAAACAGTTATTTCAAAAACATATATTTAATATTTTCAAAGTTTTCAGACTGTGCACCTTCTGAGGCAGCATTCATACAAGTTTTGGAAACATGCTTTAAAATCCTCTCCCTCAACCCTTCAAAGTTCGGCTGTAACGTTCTTTTTGATGTCCTCTACATTTTCAAATCTGTGTCCTTTCAGACTTGTTTTACCTTTAGAAGAAGAAAAGGTCCGGTGGAGACAATTCTGGTGAATAGGGAGGTTGATAAAGCTCCACAATTCCGTTACTAGCCAAGAACTCCTTGACAAGCACTGCTGTGTGCGATCTGGCATTATCGTGCAGTAAGAACCAATTGCCTTTTGCATGAAATTGTGGCCGTGCTCGATAGATTAGCTTACTCAGACGTTCCAAATCTCCCTGTAGTACTCCTTTTTGACTGTTTGTCCAGGCAGAACAAACTCGTTATAGATAATGCCAGTGCTGGCAAAGAAAGTGAAGAAAGTGATGAGCATTACTTTTGTTCTTGACTCTTCAAACCGGAATTTCTGTTTTTGCAGGGATGTTGGGACCGCCATTCCATGCTCTGTTATTTTGTTTCGGGGTCATATTGATAGCGCCAGATTTCGTTTCCTGTCACAATTGAATCCAGAAAGTTCGGGTTGGTATCTGAGGCCGCGATGAATTCCATTGCTCATCTGTTAAAAAATGTGACGCAAACCGAGCACACAAGTTTCTTTTTGCCTAAATTTTCTGTCAATATTAGGCGAATTATTTCTTGGTTAATGTTTTAGACCTCTTTTATTATTTTCAGGTTCATTCGCCGAGCAATTAACAAAAGTTATCTCACCTTCTCGATCGTTTTCTCTGTTCGAACAGTTTTCGGATGTCTTTCAGCTCTTCCCGGCCATCATGAATTCTAGCGAACCATTCAAAAAGACATGCAGAAGATAGTGCATCATCACTACACTTGCTTTATCAACTTGTAAGTTTCCGTGGCGGTTTTTCCAAGTTAAAACAGAACTCTAATGACTGCGAGTGGTTGAAGGCGCTTTATTAATAGTCGAACCTTGTACCTACAACTCTTGGCAAAAAATATGGAATACTTATCAACGATCATCATTTTTTAGAATTTAACAGTGACTGGTGGCACAACTAATTAATTCAAAAAAGAAGGACTTCTTCTGTTTATTTTGCAGGTGTAATGAAAACAATGTATTGATTAGGTGTAATAGGTGAATTACTGTTTAGTTTACAAATAGTTGGAAAAAATATGGAACAGTTCGCATGTGTGAAAAAATTATGGAATATTAGCAACAACTCAATAGAAAATAAAAATACACCCAATTTTAGTTGTTTTGATAATGTACAGTATATTTACCTACACTTTTGGCAGACATGCAAATCCACACCATCAATAACTGAATATAGTCTTCTTGCAAAACTTTGTTCTTCCTCCTCCAAACAAATGATCCAATGTCACCTACCACACAAATTTTTGACTCATCCCTAAACAACTGAGAACCAATCGTCCATTGTCCAGTTGGAATGATTCCTGCACCAATGAAGCCAGGCTAGGCGTTGCTACTTAGTCAGTATGGGCTTATTTTTTGATTTTCATTCTAAGGAGGTTTAACGCTTTCTGTGAGGCCAACAATCTTATTCGTGAGGAGCTATTCGGTTTTTTGCCCAGGCCACTCCTGCCAACTTCAACTCTGGAGGCTTGTTGCTGATCTAAAGACTCCTCTAAACTGCACTAAGTACGATGGTCTTATATTTTTAGATGTCCGGAAAGCTTTTGATCAGGTCTGGCATAACGGCCTGAGATACAAAATGATTACTTGTGATTTTCCTGACCATCTGATTGCTTTGATTAGTTTCTTTCTGTCGGAAAGGGTTTTTCGCGTCAAGGGTGGCTGCTCCATGTCTAACCCTTGTGACATCAATGCTGGCGTACCCCAAGGCTCTGTCCTGGGCCCTGCGTTGTTCAACTTTTTCGTTCAGAATTTCCCAATTTTACAAAGTGCAATTTATACCTGTTTGCTGATGATGAGTCCATCATGACTATACTCTGTCCAACGAAAGTTGGAGTGGGCGTGTCCAGTTAAACTTCCTATTTCAATTGTTAGACATTGTTGATTCTACTTTGGCACATTGTTGATTCTAATTTCGTTGGATAGAGTATAGTGCCCGCAATCCTGCTCATGTTTTATCTCGGTTACAAAATGCTTTACATCTGTGTGAGAAATGATTTGCTAAATGGAGGTTAAACCTAAACGTTTATCTTAGTTAAACCTAAACGTTGATAAATGCAAAGCCATGTTCATTACAAAAAAAGCTTAGAAAAACTCCGAAGCCACTCTTCCTATCTGGAAAGGAGCTGGAGTGGGTAAAAAAATATAAATACCTCGGAGTAGTGATTGATGCCAAGCTAAATTGGGGAGACCATCTCTCTTATGCTATCAACAAGGCCAAGGAGACAAAGTTTAGTCTGGTTGCTCTTCTGGGGTGTAACAGTGCTCTTAGAGTGGATAGCAAACTTTTGCTATATAAAATGGTAATCCGAAACATTCTTTTGCTGAAGATTTCGGTATGCCTACCATTGGAAACCACGTCCAAGAGTCGCTGAAGAAGCTGCTTCCGAAGATCAAGGACCATCCTAATCCATTGGTTGCAAATATTCTGGATCACCGGCTCACCTTTAGAAGTACCCTCAGGCATCGCAGGCTTCGTCACATCCTGGACGTCAACTACGACGACATCCAAAAGGCCATCTTTCCAACCCACTGGATCACCTAGCTCTTTTGTGTCTTATCGTCAATCAACAATCAACTCTATCGTCCTCGTAGGAAAGGACTCCTATTTATCCTCTGGATGACTTAACCAGGTTATCTGGCTTCTTTCCTAATTCAGCGTACTTCGCTTGGCTATTACTTGGACGAGTATGACAGTGGAAGCATAGCTTCCGGACCGCTCGTATTTTGTTTTTTCCCTGCGCTGTTCGATTGTTTTTATCGATTCTTTGCTTTACGAAAGGAAAAGCTGCTTTCCTTTAGATGATTTCGAACAGTACGATCTGAAACATTGATTCGATGGTACTAATGGTAAAATGCCAAAAAATGTGGACAAACGGTAATAACAGACAATAAGAACAGAAACCACAATTCCACAAATGAGATTTTTAATCTGGAGCCACGAATGTACATTTTTGAAATATCACTATATTTTTTTAATCTTTCCTTAATTTATGGAGAGCAGTGTATTTTTAAATTTTCATTCGTTCATCAGACAACTTGTAATATTTGAAAAACCAGGCTTTAAGAGAGGAGAAAATATTTTTAATACATTGATTATTTTAATGAAGTAACTTATTTTATTTTATTTACATTCCAAATGGAGATCCCATATATATAAATAAAAAGGGAAAAAAGAAAAGCATAATACAATACAGGGTGTCCGTAAAAGGTCTGACACATTTTATCTGTGTATTACCGAAAAACTAATAAAGATAAACAGAAACGGATTTCAATATATGAAACTGTAACTGAAAAAAGTTTTATTGCGTTTCACAAAGTTAAGGACATTACGGATTTGACACCCCGAATCACGGTTGCTATTAACAAGGTGGATGTCGATATGCTCAAAAGAACATGGCAAGAAATTGATTATCGGCTGGATACCCTCCGTGTTATCCAAGAGCACACGTCGGGAGACTACTAACTTGGTTTAATAAATCTTTTTCAGTTACTGTTTCATATACAGGGTGTTTCAAAATTATGTACAATAAATTTAGTGACATATTCTTCAGGTCAAAAGAAGACGAAAATGTTCTGTAGCACTTTGTCTGGAAACGATTTGTTTGCGAGTAATCCAATATCATACAGTAGGGAAGCACGGTAGTTAGCGGACGATATTTTAGCAGTTCCAGCGTTTCGACCCAACACTAGGTTGAGTGGTTTGTTTCATTTAAACCTACTTTAGGGTTGTTCCATTACTGTAGTTTCACTACTGTATATCCACTAGGAATATCAATTTCAGAACGTTTGCGTGCTTTGACATATACATTACGATTTACGTAAAAAAAAGTCATGTACACGTATTCCAGTAATGCTGTGGACGGAAATGCTGTGGAAGCAAGAAGACTCTACCAAGAACGCTTTCCGAATAGACGTTTGCCAAATAACCGAACATTTGTATCTGTCAACAGACATTTGAGGGAGCGTGGTTCCTTTGGCCGTCAAATAGGACAAGGGCGGCTTGTAGCACATTCTCCGGATGAGGAGGATGTAATAATTGACATCATACATGATGAACCACAGACAAGCACCCGTCGTATTTCTTCCATGGTACACATTCCGCACTCATCTGTTTGGCGCATTCTTCACCGTCAGCTTTTGCATCCATACCACCTGCAACTGGTTCAGGCACTGAACCCAACGGACTATCCACACCGACAACGATTTTGCCAATGGATACAACGTCGTCATGCTGCAGACCCTAGTTGTCTCAGCCAGATACTTTTCACGGACGAAGCAACCTTCACTCGGACAGGAATCGTAAATTCTCACAGCCAGCACCATTGGGTAGATTCTAAACCGCATGTTACCAGAGCTCGAGCGCATCAAGAGCGTTTCTCCGTGAACATTTGGTGTGTGGAATTGTCGGAAATAACTTAATTGGCCCTTATGTGTTGCCGCCGCGATTGACTGGGCGAACGTATCTTTTGTTTCTGCAGAATGCATTGCCAGAATTACTGGAAGATGTTCCTCTTTTGATAAGATCTAACATGTGGTTCATGCATGATGGCGCTCCAGCACATTTCAGCCATGTTGTGCGAGCACACCTTAATGCTGCATACACGAATCGGTGGATAGGTCGAGGTGGAGCGGTAGCCTGGCCTGCAAGATCACCCGACCTTAATCCCTTGGACTTTTTTCTATGGGGTCATGTGAAAACGATCGTCTACAGCACACAAGTTCCTAACATTATGGATCTGCGACAACGAATTGAAAATGCATGCCAAACCGTTCGTAATGCTGGCGACGAACTGTTCCATGACATCAGACGGTCGCTCATGCAACGAGCCGAAGCGTGCGTGCGAGCTGGTGGCGGGCACTTTGAACAATTCCTGTAATTTGGAGCCACGGGTTTAGTTGGCTGTATCGCGTAAATAAATCGTTTCCAGACAAAGTGCTATAGAACATTTTCGTCTTCTTTTGACCTGAAGAATATGTCACTAAATTTATTGTACATAATTTTGAAACACCCTGTATTGAAATCCGTTTCTGTTTATCTTTATTAGTTTTTTTGGTAATACAGTACACAGATAAAATGTGTCAGACCTTTTATGGACACCCTGTATTTATAAAACAGAAATAATATCAAAAAGTAAATTCTTGAAAAGGAAAGTAATATCAAATCTATTAAAAAAATACAAAAAATTTAAAAAATACCACCAAAAGATAAAAGAAATAATTTAAAAGTTCAATATTATTAGATATAAAAATACCCAATCTTTAAATACGGATAATGGTGGGATTATACTACTCATAATTCGTAGTACAACGAGGAATAAAAAATATGTCGGTACTAAGTGTAGCACTAGGAATCTTAAAATTAACATGACTCATTAAAATGGGAGAATCAATTAAGCCATTCACCAATTTAAAAAGAAAAATACCATCATGCACCGTTCTTTTCTGATGTAAAGAAGTAAGACCAGAACAAGCGAATGAAAAAACGTTTTCAAAAAACAACGCACGAGTTTTCCTGGAATTTTTTTTTGATTCATGCATTATCACCGACTTTACGTAAGTGTACAAAATTTCAGCAAAATCGGATTAGTGGAAGGGGTTGAAATATTGATTACAAGATTTCATCCACCAAACTTGACCCAAGCATAGTGAAAGTTATATAAACGTTGTAATAATAATAAAAAGAACTCATATTATTTGAAAGCATTCTAGGTATACCCAAACCAAAATGATCGTTTAAAAATCGTATAAATCGGTTCTGAACTGCTTGTAATTCAATAATTAAACCTTGATGATAAGGGTTCAAAACAATAGAGGAATACTCAAGAATTGGTCTAACATATGTACAATAGAGAAGAATGAGAGTTTAGATATTGGCCGATCAAAAAATTTAAAAGAACGTAGTAACAAGCCAAGAATTTTATTTGCCTTCCTGGTAATACGACTAATATGAACGTCAAATCTCAATGAACTGGTAAAATAAACACCGAGATCTAATACCCAATCACAACGAGATAATTCGTTATCAAGTATACAATAATCAAACATAATATAAGCGTGGGACTTATAATAAGACATACATTTACATTTATAAGGATTTAAGATCATTCGATTCAAGTTACATCAGTTATAAACTATACTGTACAACATTAAAAATGCCCTTTAGATGAAAATATAAGTGTCTTGTATATTTTTGGCTGAAAATAACGAATCTGTAATTATTTTTTGTTTACCACGCACCATTTTCCAAAATATCCACATTTTAGCTTTTTACGTATCTATACTGTAGCACATATAGAAGCGCTGTGCGACCAGTTCCTCATTCTGAAGATCTTCCTATACCTAAAACTCCAGATACATATACTGTTGATTCAGAGGAAGACACCTCCGATGACCCAAACCATCAAGATCCTGACTTTCAACCATCCACATCTATGACATGTTCACATCTTGAAATCACACAAGCTTAACGATGGAATGGAAGTATGCTAGCTGAATATTGCTGGTCTGTTATCAGGGACACACTGACAGATGCTTACAAGAGGAAACGGTCAAAAAAATCATTTTAGTGCTTGTGTTTTCTAATAATCAAGCCTCGGTTACATTTCTCTGAGAAGTGGGTCTCCTACAAAAACGGTACGTGATGGACCCATTTTGGTTTTGATATATGAATCAAGCGCCTTTTGCTTATACAGAATCACATAGTTTCATCTAAAGGACAGGAAAAAAGTTCAAATTTGTTGTACAGTGCTATCTGCAAATTATTTTGCAACAATTCACAGTCCTGTAAAGAGGAAATTGGAAAATAGAGTTTCGCATAATCCGCAAAAAGCAACACCAATCAAGTTGACTAAATCATTAGATTAAATAAAATTGGACCAAGATGTGAGCCCTGGTGGAATAGGAAGAGGAATATGAGGATGCATATCTTATAGTCAATTGACGCTGCTCAAGATAAGATTCGAACCAAGCAAGTAAGGAACTAGTAATGCCATAAAGTTTCAACTTACTGAGAAGAAAAAGATGGTCGACTTTATCAAATGCCTTTGTAAGGTCTAAGTAAATAACATCCATCTGTTGATGATGCTTAAAAGCCAATTATATTACGTATATCCTGTTCAAGAGTCACTAAATTTGTAACAGTATTACGATCACTCAAAAATCCATGTTGATCGCAAGATATGAATCTGATTAAATACTTGTTGATATTAGTCAACAATATCTTTTCAATAATCTTGGCTAAAGCATTCTGAATTACTATGACACGATAGTTAACATCAGTTAAGGACCCTGATTTATGAATAGGGATAACATAACTCATTTTCAAAACCTCAGGGTAAACCCCATAATAAAATGATAGATTAATTAATTTGGCTAAAGGATAATATAATAAAGCGGCACAGGATTTTAAAACTGTATATAAACAGTATTAAATATTGTTTTATACTCATCAAATTTTAATTTTTTTAATGCAGAAATCTATTTTATATACGACAAAAAGATGATGTTAAACCAAACCTAGTAATTAAACTAACAACAATATATTCTAAATACTATTCCGTAATACTATAAAATTCTTAAAAATATATTTTCTCATCAATCCACGGCCTCATACATTATATGAAGTTGCCTTAACAGCTAACCATAAAAGCAAAAAATTAAATTTTAATGTCGCTATAAAGATAACTTATCAAACAGGCTTTATAAAGATCTATAGCTTACTTTATATTTTTATAATAAATATATACAAAATGTTTGCGCTTAGTCTAGCAACAACAAATAAAGCTGTAGAATGCCGTTGGCCCTTATTGCAATGAATTAATGAGAAAAGTGACAGAAAAGCTTGAATGCCGACACTAATTCCCTTAATTGTCTCTACATTCCTTTGTGTTTACAATTAAATTCTTTCTAATAATAATAATAATAAGCTTAAAAAATGTCGCACTCCACGAAACAGAATAATTTGACAATAGATAAGAAATGTCACTGGCACTTCATGCCGCATTCTTGAAGTTTTTTGAATTTCATGAATTTGAATTTTAAAACGGCGCATAATCGATTATTCCATTAGTATTCATTGATTTATTTTTTTTTAATTTAATGCTTAAAATTAGATTTATCTGAAATTTACTTAATTACATAGATTTCAGGAATCTAAACTTTTATATCGATATTTTAGTTTAAACTGAAATACGAATTCGAACCGATTTAATTCTGGCGTGTAAACAATATAATTATCACAGAATATCGATTCATAAAATAAATGTTTCTATTTTTATCTGTCTCCGAGTGTTTACTGTAATTATGAACATTTTTTTTATTCAATGGATCATTCAATAATTTGTTGACGAGTGTTTTAATTCATGAAATTATTCTCCTTCCTATTGTGAATTGCAAAATTCTAACGCCTTTATGACTATTTCAAAACAAATAAGATAAAAATACATTTCATTAAAAATAACATTGTTTTAAATTTGTACAAAATATGAAACTACATTCATCAAAATCAAAAAAAAATTAATTATAAGTTTAATGTAAGAAATAATGTTGAAAATTTCTGGCTGAATTGGTAGTGAAATATCTAAGGAAAGATTCTTGGAAAATGTTTACCATAATCTTAAAAAATAAAATTTGCTATACGTTTACATATGTGATAAAATTTTGTTGTCAAGAATCTGAATTTTGATATACCGAAGGATTTAAATCAAAATATCAGATTCTTGCTTTTAAATTTTCACAGTAATAAGGATAAATAAAAACTGTCGTCTGCAAACTTAATATTATGTTATTAGGTCTCGCAACACGTTGTGCGTCATGTGCTGGCACATGTACCCGAAATTTGTTGAAATGGAAACAGTCTGCATCATTTTGCCGAGGACAGAAATGTGCCAAGTGACTGTGGCACAAACATGTGCCGCACCTTGTGCCACAGACAATGGAAATAGAATGCAACCTGCCCTAGGTACACGCGCACGCGCAGTACAGTTTCTCTATCCAGACCCTGCGAGTATAACCTCAAACGTGCTCTCCTGTCAAAATTTCCATGGATTTTGTAATCTCCGGCCCATCAAGGTTTAGTAAAAATTGAAAATCACTTGCTGTCATTCTAACAAAATTCTCCTACTCGCTTTGGAGACGTAAGTCTGACATCAACGAGTTATAGGCTCCTTCCGAATGTCTTTTCGCTAGAAAACTAATCCACCAACTCGGTCGTTTATGCCTTTTTTTTAAATTTTTTTTTAGAAGTTCATTGTATGCGACTGCCATAACCACAAAAGCTGAAGTAACTGAGTTGTTCATATAGCTCAAATATTTGAACTAACAAATCACTCCACACAGAAAACTGGAAAAAACTGTATCTGCAACTAGAAAACACAGATGTTGCAGGAAATTGAAAACAGTAGAATAATTATGCGCAACACGTGCCTGGGATTTCTCGGAATGGAAACTAGCCTTAAGAGGAGGAGATAGAGCCAAGAGATGCAGAGACAACAAGATGTGCTTGTTTTGTTGATAGTTCTAATGAAGCAGTTTGCTGCCTGAAGAATCTCTGGAACAGTTCTGAAGCGAATATCACCGAGTGGTTCTTTCATCCTAAGAATAAAAACGAAATCACAAACTGAAGGGCGTGTTCTGCAAAAATTGTATCGCTATTTTCTCAAAACTTGTCGCAGATTGTATTGCAAAAATCAACAGTAAAACTGCGCATCAATAGTCTGCCCAGAAGTTGCGGTATGAATTAGAGCAACAGCATCACAGTTGCATATAAGAAACATCATAACTTTCAAAATTGTTGGGTTCTGTGGAACTTTTGATCTTTATGGTGACCCGTAAAAATGCCACTCATTCTATTGTATGAAGAGAGAGAGAGAGGAGTTGAAAAAATGGACTGAAATAAATCTTACTGAACACCTGTGAGATGAATTGGAGCGACGACTATGGACATCGTCCAACAGCTGCGACTAACTCATCAGTGCTCTTCGAGAAGAATAGAAGATAATTCCTGAAGGTATCTACCAAAATCTGGTGAAAAGTCTTCCTCGGAGAGTAGTGGAAGTAATGAAAGCAAAGGGAGGTTCAACGCCATATTAATTTTCATGTAATCATAGTAAATCATGGTAATCATGTAATCATGGTGTCGTCAAATTTATTCCAAAATTAAGAAGTAAAAAAATTTGCATTTTGGCCAGGTTTTAGGTGATTTTTCCCACTATGCATCCTTTGATTAATGTTATCCACATGCTGTTTTACCGTTTAATATTTATTCATACTATAATGATTATAATATGGATCGATAATTATTCATAAGAAATATTAACAATAAAAAAATCTCATTTATTAACGGATAAATAACAATTACACAGGCTAACGATGAAAAAACTTTTAGAATGAATTTGCCTTTGGTTTTTAGTGTGCTGAATTCGAATCTGCTTTTAGATTTTTTTCTATCAAGTTACGTTTTCAAGTTATGCACGTAGAGAATGCAATATTAAAGTAATGGGTGTGAAGAGAAGTGACTGCAATGTTAAAGTATCCGTAGTTTTGGGCCACGAGGAAATTTATCAGGCCCCCCAACTCAAAATAATTTAAAATGTTTCATTGAAAAACAAAAATCTGTGGATGATAGTAAAAAGCATAAGAACCAACTCTTAACGCTAAAAAAGTTTTTAAAAAGTTATTTTTTGTTGGCCTGTGTTATTAACGATAAAACAATTGCTCTTAACAGTCAAATAAAGGTCGATATCGGAAGAATAATGCTATTTAGGTATGAAGACAATTGTAAATAGTAAAACAGCTACGAGAAAATAATAAATAGCAGCAAATCAACTCCTGTTTAGTTTGTAGGAGTCTTTGCTGAAGTTTAGCCTTCATCGGCTTTCATAAATTTTCAATTGGATTAATGTCTGATGAACTTGGCCATGATATGGAGATATTTCGTCGTTGTTATCCATACTTTCTTTTGTGGATATAGCAGTATGACTACCCGCACTATCCTGCTAGAACAGAAAGGAAACACAGCACAGATCTTCAGATGATGGCGTCATGAAATTATCAAATGTTTCTTGATAGATTGTAGCATTTATTACACAATTTAGGACGCTTAATTTTCCCACTCTATCTGATGGCATGCATCCCCATACCATGACTGAAGCAATAAATTTCACTAATCTTTTGAGGCAGTTCTTGTTGTATGCTCTTTGCGTCAGTCTCCACATACGTGGCTCTTGGTGACCAAAAGACAAGGGGAACACGGATTTGTCACTTTTCGGTAAATAGCACGTTACTCCAGTCATCTTGTTCCCAACTAACTCTTTCCTTGCACCATTTTAGAAGGTCTCATCTTTGCTTTAAAGTCATCATGGGTTTAATTTTCAGAAATCTGGACTGAAACGCAAATTGATGTAGTCGTCTTTTCCATGCTTTTCCCACTCGTAATAAATATATTTATCACTTTTGAAGCTGTGTTTCTTCACAATGTTTTTCAGTTGTCTCTAATCTTGCGTTTTTGTTCACATCTCTTCCGATTTTCTGCAAAAGTTGGATCTCTCTTTTGCTGCTAAAAGTGTTTAACCCTCGCTACCGTGAGCAGTTCATGAGCTGCGAAAAGTTATAATGCCGTTTATATTGAATACCAAAAAGATATTCTTGCAACATTTCTGCTCATCTACAGGGTGTCGTCCCACAAAATATCTCGGAAACGGAGATCGACAGAAGAATGAAGCAAGTTGTATGTTTCTTTCGAAAGCCTTAGAAATCAGATACCGAAGTTTCAAATTAGTTACAAATATTCCGAAGATGGCGCTTTATGCTGTCGTCACAGTAGGGGGTCCGAGAAATAGGCTATAAACTGTACTTTGCAAGCAGCCATTGCAATCACATTACAATCGATTCAAAATGTTCACCTTTCGAGCACAGAGATGGCGCACCCGAAGAAAGAAATTGTCAATATGCTACGTACAGCACCACCTGTCGGCAACATTTGAACTAATTTGTAACTACATTTGAAACTTCCGTATCAGATTTTTACGGCTTTCGAAATAAACATACCACTTGTTTTATTCTTCTCCGTTTTCGAGATATTTTCTCTTAAAATCAGGAAATTCTCTTTGGGACAGTTCTGAAAATTATTCTAAAATTATTCTCATTTTTTGTCTATATCTTGGAACTGTTCTAATCTCGTAATTTGTCACCTTCAATTGGTTTAATGTAAATTTTAATTTTTAAAAAGGCATTTTCCAAACAAAACAAAGTTTGAATTATCGAACTCCTTTTTTTATTAAATTTTTTACTTAAAACGTGACATAACCGCATTTTTCTATGATCTATATCTTTCTTTATTTTCCTATTTTTCAATAGTATTATTATCATCTGTAAGCCCTAGTTACTACCGTCACCGTATGGCTACTGGTATTAGATAAATAAAATAAATAAAAATAAAAATGTTTATCAATCACTAATTTGTAATATTTTGTGTTTAACCACTGTAACACAATTTTATATTGGGAATACACATAAAAAATACGTTAAAAATATGTATTTATTTTAATTTAATTATTTCCTATTTAACAATTTATATTCAGCTATATGGAGAAGCTAAACTGATGCGACACAATTAAGCAGACGTATTTTTTATGCATTTAATCCATTTAATCCAATGTCCAGTCTCATATTAATGAAGTGCATCCAAAAAGCTATTTTGGCAATGATGCCAAGTTTTGTTGAAAAGATGCCCAAGGAAAAAATAAAAAATAAACTATTAAAAAAACTTCCAAATACGTAGTAGAAAACTCAATCAGACGATTTCACTTAATCCAATATTGTTTTAAAGTTCAAAGAAGCAAAAGAATTATTTCTTAAGCTCTCGTTAAGCTCACTTTAATATTCAGGAGACATTGAAGAGATTCTATATATAAATGCTGAAAATAACAACCTAGTAAACAATTGATTTCGTTTCAAGCATAAGTACAGGTTAAAAATATCACTGCTAAAAGATTTGGAGACAGACAAAAGGAGCTGTGAATATGGATTAAACGATTCACATGTCTGGCTCAGTTTCTAACCAATTATACGTCATGAAGGAATCATGTTAACAGTTGTCACTACAATAAAAACTATAGAAATGAAAATCGGGAGTTGAAAATGTAAACATAAAAATGAGATTTCAAGAAGTAATAAAATATAATTTTTTAATAATAATAGTAATAACAATAAAATAGTGCAAAGGTCTGTAAATCCTTACTTAATATAATTTAATATTTTCCCCCCTCATTCTTTTATAATAGTTGCATTCTTGATGTCGTATATTTTCTATTTTAATGTTGTTTAACCTTCTACAACTTTAATAAACTAATAAAAATAATTTCAATCAATAGCGTACGCTTTATTCAAGATAACTGAAGTATATTGTGCACAGTAAACACTTTTCAGCTTATCTCGGTAGATGGTAGCACAATGTTAGCCTTAACACAGTCTTTCAATGTTAGATTGAAAGACCGACGAAACCGAGTGAATGTACAAGTTTTAAGTTTAATTTAAATTACACTTTGATTCCTATTTATTCCTATTTCATATGATGATTGGAAGCCAAAGGTTGGAATCCAGGCTGTGGAATTTTCTTTCCTATTTTTCATCAATAATTTGAACAACTGAGGTATGGCGTAGGATAAAACCATCAAAGAACATTCATGAGCTATTCTTTAACTTCTTTTTTGACAAAAGTTACAGGGGCATGTGTCTCTTAAGTTTGAATTTGATGCAAAACAAGAATCAGTCCTCATATGAAATAGCAATCAACAAATGGCTGCCTGCAACAATGAATTGTCCATACTTTCTTCTTACAGTGCTTTAGATTTGTTGCCATCGCACTGACGCCATTTTCGAAGTTCGTCTGTTTCGTGGCGCGTGTTTGCAATGTCTGACAAGGAACAGTCTCGAAATGCCAAGAAATAGAAGATTGATTTGGTTTGTTTGGTATTAACGTCCTTTTCAACTGCCATGGTCATTTCAAGACGGCGTTATAGGGGCCGCAAATTTTTCCTCGTAAGGCTTCTTTAACGTGCAGCCGGCAAACGACTACACGGGATCAACGGCTTTACTTCCCTTCCGAAGAAAGTGCGTGATCTCAGGATTTTCCCCCTGAAAAAATCCTCGTCGTCCTCGGCCGGGATCGAACCCGCGTCCTCGGGCATCAGAGGCGATCACACAACCCCTGAGCCACCGAGGCCGATAGAAAAAGAAGAAAGATTAACCAACAACCAGTCAGGCAACCGAAATACCCAGGACCGATAGGATTTTAAGGATTTCGAGGATTAAAAAAGGCATTTGTTTTCTAAAGAAGTCTTTCGTTGTTAGGGTTAGATGAGGTTGATAAGGAAACCACTGCTTGTTATGGCAAGATGTATTTCTAAAAGAAATGTGAAGTTCAAAATGAATAAAAGTACATGTACCTGAAAAGTTAAATAGAGAGGGTAGTAATTCTATATACAGGGTGTAACTAAAGATGTGTTACAAACTTTGGGGAATGATAGCCACTGGTCAAAATAAGCATTTTTTGTTCTATGAACATTGGTCCACAACTGCATCGTTTAAGAGTTATAGCCACTGTTCAAAATGACGTCTTCAGCATCAGTGCAGGCTTATGACACACCCCTTTCTGAATTATGGTATGGTCATGTAAATTTTTAAAGTAACATGACCACACCATCACATTGCCATGTAAGCAGATCCTGCACACTAAAAAATCTAACGTGTGTGATCGCATCCGGATATGGACTACACCTTTAACGAGTGCACTGACATGTTGTTAGTGTACGGTGCTGCAGACGGTAATGGAAGGGCTGCTTGTCGTCTGTACAGACGGCAGTTTCCACAACGTCGTCAGCCAGCTCACATAATGTTTGCTCGGCTTGTGCGACGTCTACGAGCAACAGGAAGTGTAGCTGTGATGCGTGGAGAGCATGGTCGCGCTCGCACCCGTCGTACCGCTCAATTCGAAGAAGCTGTGCTTCGTAGAGTTCACGAAAGACCAACATGTAGCACCCGTGCGCTTGCACACATCATGAACACAGATCGCATGTCTGTTTGGCGAGTTCTGCATGACCAACTGTTTCATCCGTTTCGTATGCAACGAGTGCAAGCATTTGGAGCTGCTGACTTTGCACCACGTATGGCATTCTGCAGATGGTTTCTTGCACGTTGTAGAGAGGAACCAGCATTCCCACAGCAGGTGCTGTTCACTGATGAAGCAACCTTCACCAGGGAAGGCATTTTCAATCACCAGAATATCCATGTTTGGGACCGTATCAACCCACATACCATTTCGACAAGGCGCTTCCAGTAACGATTTTCTGTCAACGTGTGGGCTGGTATTGTTGGCAATCGCCTCATTGGGCCGTACATTCTCCCTGCTCGTATGAATGCACAAACCTACCTCGTCTTTCTTCAGGAGGTGCTGCCTGAACTGTTGGATGACATACCTCTTAACATCCGTCAAGTAATGTGGTTCCAACATGATGGTGCACCTCCACATTTCTCACAGCATGTCCGGGCCTTCCTCACTGATACGTTTGGCGATCGTTGGATTGGACGGGGTGGTCCAGTTACCTGGCCGCCACGATCACCAGACCTAACACCATTGGATTTCTTTGTGTGGTGCCACCTAAAGTCCCTAATATACGAAACAATGGTTAATTCAGTGAAGGAACTCATCGCACGATTGGCTTAGCAGCAGACAACATCAGGGACTCCCAGCAGATGCTGCAACGGGTGTCTTGCAACGTACAGCGACGAATGCAAGCCTGCATTGACGCTGAAGGGCGTCATTTTGAACAGTTGCTATAACTCTTAAACAATGCAGTTGTGGACCAATCTTCATAGAACAAAAAATGCTTATTTTGACCAGTTCTATCATTCCCCAAAGTTTATAACACACCTTTAGTTACACCCTGTATATTCGAACATGTGAGTGCCCTTTAATTTGTAAGCATTCCTGTATAATGAAATGAGCGTCAATTGCTAAAGCGTTCTGTGCAAGGGTCCAATATTTCATCATAATCTATTGCTAAATCGTTTCAACATAAGCATATACTGTTGAAGCGAGCAGTTAGCTACAATCTATTGATAACAATATGCCTAACAGAAATTAACTATTGATAATGTAAGGCATAGGCAATCACATACGATATCTTAGCATTGAAAGTATAAAATGGTATCATAATGGTATAATTAAAACACTTATCATTGAACCAATTTCGGCTATCATTAATTTATCGTTATATTCATTCATGACATGTCATTCCACCAGTACCATCACTTCCCTGGGGAGGGGAGGGGGTTATTTGAAATAACTTATAACATATTAGCCAAACCAGCTGATTAGCCCCTCCCCTATACCCCCCCCCCCCCCCACTCATTGGCTCCCCCCTTGACCAAGTTCTAGATCCGCCACTGTTCCACTAAACCACGTACCATTACACCAGTTTTGACTGATTTTGACGTGAAGGAAGACCATCACGTGTCTTCACTTAATTCACAAGCCTTTTCTGTTTTAGCCATGGAATGCCAAAGAGAGAACAGCATTGATCAGTACACAGGTGATTTATACATGGAATTGTATATTGGAAAACGTGGTCCTCTCTGTTATTTGTGACCTTTTGAACCGGAAGTAGCTCACCGATTATTTCCGACAACGAACTCAGTCTTTCGTTTTACCTAAGTTGTCGAATGGCGAAAACGGAAATCGAAAATTCGGAAGCGCTCGACCGCTAGAGCACCAATAGACAGACGGACGGACGGACGCACATTGTGAAAACATAAGTATCTATTTGTCCTAAAACAAAAATAGAGCTGCAATTATCATTAAAAATACCAGAATTTGTAGGATTCGCATTAAAAAGATATATTAATTTATAAGCCGGATCTAATATTTCGTTCTTAGAATACTTCGAAACACTAACGGTTGATATTTTCTTGTCCCACTCGGAATTCTAAGGCCAATTAACTCGAGAGTCTGCGAGGAGTATAACTGCCCCCTACTAATCTTCCTCAGTGTTTTATGAAGTATTCTGTTAATAATTTGTGGCAGATCAAAAAGTGGGGTCAAGGAGACTTTGTCGGGAAGATGAAGAGCATAGAGAATGAAAGAATAATTGAAATTGATCAAATAGTTGGGTTTGGTGAGAATACCAAATCCAAACTGCATACAAATTTTAGGTAATACGATTGAGTTATATAATTGTATGAAAGTTTTTTTGCTTCTTGAAAAAAATTCGCAAGTCGTTTGAGAATTCCAAGGCATTTACTTATATCAGGCATTAGCATTTCAAGATGATCAGTGAAAGTTAATTTCGTGTTAAACACCACTCCAAGGTCTTTAATCATGGTTTGTCGCTGAATTTTATTGTGGGTTAATCTATAATCAAAACTCACCACCTTCCTTGAATAAGTTAGACAAAACGTTTTTGTAACATTCAAAGAGAGCCCATTATCTATGGCCAACGCTGGACAGCTTCGAGCTGATGGACTAAATTATAACAATCATCCAAATTATGGATAGCTGAATATAACTTTAGATCATCTGCGTATAAAAGGAAGTTCACATGAGTAGTGTTAAAATATAAAGAATAATATCGGCGATATATAAATTGAATAGCACAGGCCCAAGTGGGGATCCCTGTGGGACACGGCTTCTAATTCTACCGATTGCCTTGAAGCCATTAGAATCCTTGACAACAAAGCTTCTGGCGTTGAGTAAAAAAGTAAACGGATTCGATAGGTTCCGATTATATAGGTTATACCCACTTTATTAAGTTTATAAAGTAAGAGATTGATGTTGATGCTATCAAAGGCTTTACTTAGTCAAGGTAGAGCTGATCGAGATTTCCTGAACTCGTGTTGTTCATGGAGCAAATAAGGTTCTATAAAAGACGACAGATGATTCGCTCCATAAATTTCCATTAGATTCGCTACATAAATTTCGGAAACGGGACTATTGTTATAGGCCTAAAATCGCTAGAAAGAGAAGGTCTTTTCGCTTTAGGTATAGGCATTATGTTGACTTGTTTCCACTCACTCGGATAAACACCGCAATCAAAAGATAAGTTAAACAATTTATACAAGGGTAAAGAATCGCAGGCAGGCATCACTTGAACAAGTAATCAGAGATTCCATTGGCGTGTGCTATTCTAGAGCCTGAGGTTTTTGTTGCCATTTTCACAATTTCAGAAGGAGAGATGGCTGGAATTTTTAATTTACCATGTATCTGATCCCAATAAGATTGAAAATTGGGATCTGGTAGTGGTAGATGTTCATCCTTGCTCATAGTGCTTTCAAAATACGAAGCTCTTTCAACAGCTGAGCAGTTAGTCGGCCGGCCTATGCGATGTCTACTGTTGCCGAATAACTTCTTTGTAGCATCCCAGAAGGTAGAGGCCTGCGAATAATGCAATTTTCGATAGAGTCGTAATACTCAGCAAAGTTTTTGTTAAATGCAGTCTTGAAATTCGCTCTTGCTGATTTTAAACTTGTCGTAATCATCAGAAGACTTCGATTGCTTAAATTTCTTGTGATTTTGCTGTTTCAAAATCCATAATCGGATTGTGTCTGGAGATTGTGTATCCAATTCGGAAATCTCTGTTTGTCCGTTTTAATCTTAAGATGTTTAATTAATGGGACATTTTTATTAATTATTGATGATATACGGTCAACAATACAACACCAAAGATGGTCTACAGGCTCGATGGTGTCCAAGCCAGACCAGTCAGTGGCTTGGAGATCGTTAAATATTTGCATAAAATTCGCTCTCTTAAAATCGTGGTGGTAGGGTATGGAAGGAGATCTGGAATCGAAATATCCGAAGTCACTAATGATACTGAAGGCAGGGTGAAAAGGATCTTCCTTTCAAAGTAGTCCCCTGCTACTGTCACCACACACTGCCAACGATGTGGGAGGCGCTGAATATCATCAGCCTCAGGCGCTGAATACCATCAGCCCGAACGTTGCTCATCACTGGTTGACACACGTCCTTGCTGAAACTTTCCTACCCACCTTGCTACTGTACGGTATGGTAGGGCATTATTCCCAAGGGCTTCAACTATTTCACTGTGACATTCCATCGCATTTCTCCCTCGGAGAACGGCTATTTTGATGTAAGCGCGTTGCTCAACACGGGTTACTTCCATCTCGCACGACACTCACCAACTGACTGATTTCACAGCCCTCGCTGCGCTCCTACTACCAGCTATCACAGAGCCATCTGTTGTTCTGCATACACACTATGGCTGCAGAACTTCCACACGATACATATCTACAAGAAAAAAAATAGTTGCCATGACTTATGCCCCAACCCTCGTATTAATGGGCATTATTTATATTCATATGTTTAGACGGTATGTGCATATTTTCAGATGGTATAAACAGAATAGCACACTGAATGACGGACGGCTCATTGAACATTTGTAAGCCGATAGTTAATCCAGCGTCTTATCGTCTGAAAAAGTGCATAAACTGATGTCCGTAACCTGACAACGCCATCTGTTGGTCAAATGGCGAACAATTCTAGCATTGATTTTTTATTCAGGAAAAAAATCGATTTTCATTTCAATCGTTTCTGTGCAAACAGAATCTTTTTATCTGCATTCATGTGGAAATTATTAATTTTTAAAGTTTTTCCTAACTTTTGGACTACCCTGCACTTATATCTCCACTGTTTACTTAACGATCAAAGTATTTTGTGATTCAACAAGAGGCGGCAGGAAAATTTAACCAGGACCCTTGGACGAAAATGCTAAAGACGCGAAGATTAATAAAATAAATTTATTTGGTAAAATAAATTCTGACAAAAATTTAGTTAACAATAAGGAAGGCATTGCTCTATGAGATCATCCATGCCAATAAAAATTAGACCAAGGTGGGCTGAATTTAGATCAGCGACTTTTTCACACATGACATTTACTATTGTTAAGAGTATTTTAGAATTCAAACATTTCTTTTTGATGAAAATTGTATAAAAGTTTGTGTTAAGCCTTACACTTTGCTTCCTTAAACTTAAAATTAATCACTGCGATTTATTGCCCGATTAAAAAGGTTTTACAATTGATTTGTTACACTTGGATTGATGTCAAAAAACAAGATCCTATTGCAAACAACCACGTATTTATTGATTGAAGTTTTACATTCACGATATAAATAAATATTGCAATATAACTCAAATATTTACAAGTAGCTATAACCATTTCTCATGGTTTTCAAATAAATTAAAAAAATAAAAACATGAAGGCTTGAATTTTTAAGCATTAAAAAGCTTTTTAAGCAGTGTCCATAGAATTGCAATTTTTAAATAATCTGAAGGGAAAAAAAGACAATAAACCTGAAGGTGGTGTAAATTAAATATTAAAGACAATAAAAAATAAATTTAAATGGAACGATACATTCGCGCAGACCTCCCACTATGTCATAAAAAGATGATTTTTTTTCTGTTGGGGAGGGGGCGGGATTTGGGGTTGGGGGAATTTAAAAACTTTAATACGCAAAAATGGCTCATAATAACCAAACAATTTATTCATAAAAATTATTCGTCTCAATGAGAGGAGTCCGTACATGTCGAATTTATTGACTTTGGTTCGCTGGAATGAATACTACTTCTCTAAGAAGATCCGCATAAAAAGGAGACGACTTTATACGACGACGAAGTAGCGATATTTAAGAACCGTGAAAGTGATGAGATTGGTAGGTTTGTAGCTTTCTTGGTTACATTTTAATAAGGATTTTTTAAGTTAAAAAGTTTTTTTGTTTAATTAATAGAGGGCGCCACATTATTGATGCCTGTTGCTTCATGAGAAACGATATTTGGCATTATCAGAAATGGTACTGCACGATTTGTTAGATTTTTAAAAATTCAGGAGTAAGTGACCTGTGATCTTGTTTATTTATTGGAAGGTTAGATGAAAATTGCATGCAATTGAAAATGCAAGAATTGGCACGAATATTATTTTCGAAGTGAAAAATTCAACAAAGTTAATGGCGTAATTAGAGATTAGGCCGCACAGGGTGGCGTAATTAGAGATTCCGTCCCTCATCCCTCAAGTAATAAAATAATACACATCAAACTTACTAAAAGAAAACTTAAAACTGCCCCTCCCCTCCATCTTTGTTGGGATCTAATTTAACTTAATCTAACCATTGCTGAACCAATCATGTGCGATAAACAGTAGCAACATAACCATAGAAGCTGTACTTGTAACCAACGAATTTTGTTACATCGACCTAAAAACTTCAATTTTGGGCTTATTGTGTTAGTCAAATCTGTCAGCATCTTTCACTGTTTCTTGCAAAATAGACGTCAACGTACAACCCTTTTCCTATGCAAACGACTGAAAACTCAGTTCCAACTTTGAATTTCAATTTCTGGTTTATTATTTTGTATAATTATTGAATTTTTATGCCTAGTTTTGCCCGCGCATTGGATATGGCAATAAATATGTCCCAAATTGGACCATAAAATTATCTGTGAAAACACAATCACTATTAGGCAGTACTTTTCGTGGTCGTTCAAGTATTTCAATTGCATTTATGGTCGTTTCTTTTGATTGCGTTTTTCCGTTGAATTAAGGCGCGAGAAAACTAACAAAATCGGTTGGAATTAGAGGGAGAGGCGAATTCCATCTGGTCACTTTCGATGCCGACATTATCATAGATAAGATTGTTTTATCCGAATCGAGCAAACAAAAAAAAAAAATTTATTGTACGAGGGACGTTCAAATTTGACCTAGACTTTATTTTTTTATAAAATCAGGAAACTACAAAAACACAAACACACACACACACACATATACATACACACACAAGTGATTTCTCGAAGAACTCTCCTTGCGTCTCTACACATTTTTTCCAGCGTTCTGGGAGCATCTGGATACTGGTTCTATAGAAATCTTCAGGCTAATGTCGAATTCACGTCAGGACAGCCTTTTTTACTTCCTCATTGGAGCTAAACCTCTGCCCTCCCAAGAACTCTTTCAATGGTCCAAAAAGGTGATAGTCGCAAGGGGAGAGAACCGGCTGTATGGGGAAAGGGCAAGATGTCCCATTCAGTTCCGTCAGTGTGTCCATAATCAGTTTGGCTGTGTGTGGTCTGGCATTGTCTTACAGAAAACAAACACCACTGGTAAGGAGTCCTGGTTGCCTTTTCCTTAGTGCCTGCTTCAGGGACGTCTTCAAACTGTCACAGTAGTAGGGTGCATTTGTGGTTATAGGTTCTTCCAGAAAATCGACATGAATGATACCCTTAATTTCCCTGAACACAGTCGCCATCACTTTCGTTGCCGACGGTGTCATCTTAAATTTCTTGGGTCGTGGTGAGTCAATGTGTCGCCACTCCATGCTCGCACACTTGCTTTCAGGAGTATGGTGATGAATCCATGTCTCGTCTGTGGTCACAACACGCCTTAGGAAGCTGCCAACTTCCCTGTCATATCGCTGCAGCAGCATGGAACAGATTTCCACCGGGTGGATTTGTGATCTTCGGAAAGTTGTTTAGGGCCCATCTTGTTGAATTTCAGTTTATCGTAGATGATGGTCTCCACACAGCCAGTGCTGATCTTCAGTATTGAAGCCAATTTTCGAACATGAATCCGCCTGTTGTCTCTTATCAGCTCATTTGTTCGTGATTGCTATCATTGACTGTCAATTTGACAGCAGTTGCTGGCCTTGCCTTATAAGGTTCGTTGCCGGTGGATTCTCGCCCTCCTTCAAACTTTTGGCACCAAGCAAAGACGGATGATCGAGACAAACATGACTCGGTGAACTGTCTTTGAAGTCTCTAATGAATATCAGATGCTTTCACGCCTTTGCTTTGGAGAAAAATTGATGATTATTCGTTGTTCCATTTTGGTCGACACATCGCTCTCCGCCATTTTGTTTAAACATACAATCGGTTATCATGGCATCCAGATGAGTGGTGCTGCATTTGAATGACAGACGGTAGATCCCAACAATGAAAGTTTGCAAAAAATAAATTCCAGGTCAAATTTGAATGCCCCCTCATAATAACGAGCGTCGGACCAGGTACGTCAAAGGAAAAGCTGCTGATGGGAAAGGAAAATTTTTAGCACAAAAGGAGCGAACGTTACTTACTTACTTTTCAAACTCGCTTATCCGTTTGGGTCTCCAGCGATCGCGATCTTCCTCCATCAAGCGTATCTCCTTAAAAATAATCACCAACTCGTATCCAGATTCTCCATATAGTCTGACTATTTGGTTCTAGGCTTACCCTTTGGTCTCATACTCATTGGTTTGGAAAATAGCAACTGCCTAGGAAGACCAGTTTGCAGTATCCGTATCACGTGGCCATATCAACGTAACTGAGACTTCTCAATACGGAGAAGTAGCAGCTCAACATCTAAAGACTCCCTTATTGTGCTGCTGTGCACTCTACTAGGGTAACATTTGCCGCACTTCTCAGGAATCTCATTTCAGTAAAGGTTCTATGTGCAACAAACATTTTATTGCATAAGATACGCGTTTCGATTATAAAACCATTATCGGACGTTATGCCGTAATTTATGTGAAGAGGGGTCCTTCATCCTCAAGTGATTGGTCGTAGAACGTTCCAATCATGTGGGAGGAAGGTTACAATAAATAAATAAATAAATCAAAATTCTTCTCTATTGTTTCATCTTCCTGACTTTGTGTAGGTTTGTCCAATTCTTTGTTATTCCTTTAATTAATGGGTGCCATATCGTTGTTGGTTTGGATGTTGATTAGTCTTCCGCTTTCTTTGTTGCTAGCCAGTTGTATTTCAAGGTTTTTTAGTGTTTCAATTTTCTTAGTTCTTTCCATTTTCTACTATCTCCATAACTTCGTCAATCCGTCCAAATTGGTGCTTGTTATTTGTTATATGGATGGCAGAGTTTGATTTCTCCGGGTATAGTCTAATTGTGGCTGTATGTTCTTTGTAGCGTTGTTTGAAGGAGCGTTTCGTTCTTCTTAAATAACATTTGTCACATGATTGGGATTTTAATTTATAGATTCCGGTGTTGTCGAATACGTCTTTATTTTGTCTTCGTTGTTTCTTTTTATGGCTTCGCCTGTTGTGGTCTTGGTCTTGAAGGCTATTTTGGCGCCTTTCTTCTTTAGGATTGGTTACCAAGTAGACATCTTGGTTGAAGAACGTAAATTTACTCCAAATGCCTTCTTTTTCTTCTTTTTTATCATAGTTTTCGCGCTTCTTTTTTGTTACGTTTTTGATTATATTCTCAGTTTCTCTTTGGTGATTTCGTTGCGTTTGGCTATTTCCTTGATAGCATCTACAGTAGTTCTCTGTTCCTTGCTCTATAGACTTTGGTATAGATGGCGGTAGTCTTAGATGGTTTGATGTCTTGTGTAGGATATTATCAATGATGGTTGGTTTCCTGAATACCTGAAATGTTAATTTGTTGTTGTTGGGTTTCCTGATGATGCACATGTTTAGATAATTGAGCTTGCTGTCCGTTTCGGTCTCCATGGTGAAGCTAAGTTTGTCGTAGGCCTGGTTGAAGTTCTCTGTAATGGTGTCAGTTTTGGTGTCGTAAACGATGATGGCATGTTATAATCTTCAGTGTTTTTAAAATTTCCATACCTTTGGTTCGTCTAAGTGCTGTAGATACGCTTCTGACATTATGCTACCTGTGGGTGAAGACATAGCCTACTATTGGTATATCTTATTGTTGAATACGAAGTAGTTTTGTTGGCGTATAGTCCTTAGTAGGTTGACGATATCTTCGTTCTCGTTGGGTTATCGTAGGTTAGTCGTTCTTCTATTATTTTTAGAGTTTCTTCAACAGGTACATTTGTATATTAGTTGCTTATATGGAGTGATATCAGTCTTGAGTCGTCGTTTAGATCTTGAGGTAGCAGTTTCTGTGCGGCATCAATTGAGATCTTAGCGGTGAATGTATTCCTTAAGGCGAGTTTTTTTTAGGATGAATGAGAGTTTCTTAGCTATAGGTCTATCGTTAATTACTGGCCTGATGGGTGCTTTCTATATGTGGATTTTGATCCTGTCTTTCATCTTCGGAGGTTCTGGTTTGTCGTATCTTATGCATTAAAACGTTTGTTGCATCATAGAACCTTTATTTCGTTAATTATCTACGCAACATGTACGATTGCATCCAACTTTCTTTTCTGCCGCCCATCACTCGTGAATGTTCCGTTTTAAGTTGATGCTGATACATTAACCACTCATCTGAAAAAAATTTATATTAATCCGCTTAAGAAAAAAATGCGTGCAGCATTTCTAATCTATTGTATCATCTTTAAGTACTCACATGAATTTTTCATGTCAAATCTGCTTTTCGTCACAAAAATTCAATAAAGAATAGAACAAAATGGAAACTGAACTCGAACTTAAATGAATATGAAGCGAAAGCTGTCCTTGGTTTTCTTTATTATGTAACATCTTTCAAATCAAATCACGAATCCTCAATTCAATTTTTGCAGACATTAGAAACGAAAGAAACATGTTTCGTTCTTCCATAATCGAATTACTTAGGCCATGTCGCAAGTGATCATTATTTTTTTAAGCGAATGCTTTTACATCTTAATGACGCACGTGCATACCATAAGGAGTATTAGTGATTATTTATAATAAACGCACAACTTTCCTCATATTTTTTCACAGGATAAATGTATCGATTTCTTTAAAGATATTTACAACAGTTTCAGTATTTTTCATTCAGTATCTATGCAGGAAATATTTTTGAATTACAGTCAACCTTCCTATAACGCGGTTTACATATAAGATGGAACAAAAATTGTGACAGTCCTCCTGTAATAGTATTCTTATAACATGGCTTCTGTGTTACCCTTTAGAGCTTAGGATAGCAATCTCCCTCTAGCATGAATTTTTCTGGTTCACTTAACCTGCCTACATAACGCGCTTTCCTTATAACACGTTACGAATTAATTTTACTTTTCTTTACTACTACTGAGATTCCTATGAGACGGTACGAATTAACCTGATTTGTATGAACTAATTTTGAATTTCTTATAATGCGGTACATTGGGGGGTTAAAAAGTACAGATGAAGGGATAAAAATAGATGATCTCAGGGCTTCCGTTACTTTCCTATACCTTCCTCGGGATAATTAATTTCTTATTGTAGGACAGTGTACATAATTAGCAGGGGAGACTGGGGCAAGTTTGGTTTACACATTCCCTATAGTTCACTTACCGTTGGTCGGAGCGCACCGCCTTCGAGTCGAGGAGAAACGTTACAACCGTCATGTACCCTCAAAACAGTCTGGAATCAGTCTCATGTAAGAAGAGTGAAATAGACAAGTTTTCCTAATTTTTTTTCTGGTATGTAAATTTTCGCACTAATATATTGCCAGTTCTAGGATTTGTACCATTAGATCATCATAACTCAACATTGCTTATCCTGCGAGACTGTTCTTTTGCGGTTATTTTAAGTTATTGAGTTGACTGTTAACCTTATGAACAAAACTTAGAGGCTTAGTTTTAACCAAAACATGGCGATGAGGCAAATTTACACACTGTTTGACGTCATATAAAAAGAAGTCAAAACCTGGAGAACAGTGGATACAATTCACAGAGTGTAAGAGGTGGGCACATGATCACTGTATTACAACAGGTAAATCAGTATATTTTGTATCCTGTAAAATTTTATTTGGTAATATTTGTATTTGTATCCTATATTTGAAATGTGTGTATCCGGACTCATTTGTACTCACTGAATTAAACGAAATAAGAAATATTACAAATTGTTTGAATTTTATTTCTAACTAGCAAAAGCACCCAGCGTTGTCCGTGATAATTACAGCTGTAGGTAAACAGAAAAACCCGAAGAAGTTAAATAATAACTCAAATTGTTTTTCAGTAATTCTACAATCTCCTGGTGTAGAGGAAGCTCTCGTTGTTCAGAGGTTTCCGACGCCCGGATAACTTTTTTCTTCTCTGACTATTCATTTTTTCAGCTGCATTTCGGCAGATGTTAATTAACATGTATTCTTCGAACGAATATTATAGAGCACTAGAAGAGGTACCCGGCGTTGCCCGGGATAATTACACTTGCACAAACTTTGCCTTTCATTGTTAGTCATGAAATATATATTGTTGGTTCATGCAGTGTGTTTGTGAATTGCGTGCTGATACCATTGTTGATACCTATTGTTGTACCAACTTTGCCTTGCATTGTTGGTCATGAGATATTTCTCATTAATATGCCTTGCCATAACCATGAATATCGATTTTTTATCGATATTTATTATTTTTCCGAAATCTGAGGTAGACAGTGACCTTCCTCATGCTTTAAAGGTCATGTATGCGAAATTTTATCAAGATCGGACTAAAACTGTAGATTTGTATAAAAAACAGAGCCACAGACAGACCCACAGAGCCACAGACGCACAGACCCACAAACATCCTTCTTTATATATATAGAAGATAATATAATCTGCTTATTGATTTGAAGAGTTAAGTTGATGTATGCATTGTTATCGGTTATGTTGTCAACTGTCAATTCTCCATTATCTCCAGTTACTGATCATTTTTAAAGATTTTCAAGAAAATGGTATTTTAAGAGCTTTCAATTCTAGCAGAGGCATACGAAGTTGCCCGAGTTAATTTTACTGTAGTCGCATGTAAACAGAACAACCTCAATGAGTTAAATAACTCAAATTGATTTTCAGCAATTCTACAATTTCCTACTGTAGAGGAAGCTCCGAAAATATTTTTCTGACGTCTGGATAACTTTTTGTCTTCTCTGACCAATCAATATTCGTTCGTTTCTTCGACATCACCAATATATAAAGGAATTAACATGTATCCTTCGAACGATTATTAAAGAACACAACACAATGTGCTTTTTGATTTGAAGAGTCGAGTTGATGTATTTTGTTATCGATTATGTCGTAAACTGTCGCACAAGACCGACCGGCGTCCTTATATCACCACCAAACTGGAAGAGGAAGAGGAAGCTGTCGTCGCATCTGGAAGGTTCTACACTGTTCAAGTGTTCCAAACACACAAATTGTCTGAACATTTGTTAGGGAGCTGAAGGGAGATACGTTTATCTCTTTGCCTGCTAGAGAGAGAGAGAGAGAGAGACTGCCCTATTATACTAATTTCCTGCTCATTGCATCATTTTGAAAATATTGTTGCATCATCACTACGTCGGTTTCCATGGCAACAATAATTCTCCAGCGTTGATATGGAAATATATGGCAACTACACACCTCTCTTCTTGGGTGGCAGTGGATGTACATGATCATTTGTGTCTGTGTGCTCTGCAGTCCCGACATTCTGAGTGGGTTTATTCACTAATTGGTAATCCGTTGCTGCAATTGCACTCTGTTCTCGATATCTTGAACCCAAACTTGACTATCCATCTTCACCACCGGGGAACATCACTGGATAGTTTAGACCCATCTTTCCTTCGAATTTTCTTTTGCCCTTGACATAGAAGCTCTTGTACCCTCCTGCTCTAGACGAAGCTCCCGTTTTTCAGATGTTTCCAACGCCCGGGTAGCTTTTTGTCTTTTAGTTGCAGAATTTTTCTGACCAATACTCGTTCTTTCTCTTTCCTTTCCAAACACACAACTTTTTGCCAGTCGTCTGGACATTTGTTAGGGAGCTCAAGGGAGACACGTGTAACTCCTTAGCCTCCTCGATAAATACTGCCTTATCTATGTCCTGTCATTGCATCATCATTTTATGTTCATTGTTAATAATTCTTGGAAACGAACCGTCAATCATCGCATCATCACCATCTCGGTTTCCAAAACATTCACATTCACACAGAATATAGTCAAAATGTATCGGGGATTTTTCAGGAAATGTTTGGATCAGCTGTGCTCGGACTCTTTTTTGATTAAATTTTGCAATATCTGAATGTGAATATACAGTAAAAATGAACACATGAAAACGCTTAGTAAAAATTCATAATGGAAATTCGAAAAAAGATTTTTGGGGTTATTTACTACTTGGTGATCTATTGTTGCAATTCGAACTCTGTCTCGATGTCTTGAAGCAAAACTTGGCCATTCATCGCTTTGTGTGGTCTAGCAGTCGCGGTTTCTTCTGTTGATACGCTTACATCGTCGAGGGCCGCCTGGGAACTTCGATGATTAATTGATCACTCACCACTTGCTCAGTTTCTCAATATTCTGCTAACTCTCCATTATCTCCAGTTAGTGCTCATTTTTAAAGATTTTCAAGAGAATGTTAAGGTCTAAGAACTATCAATTCTAAGAAAAATTCTGTCATTGTTATCTTATCAATTTTGTTTTATAATTCCCAGAAGTGGAATGAATGTTCATTACATGGCTTAATCAACCTTATTCATATGCACAAACTTTGTTGCGTGATAATACTGTTGCTGAATAATGGTGAATTGCGTGATGATACCATTGTTGATGCAAACTCCGCCTTGCATTGTTGGTCATGCGATACCTCTTATTACTATGCCCTGCCATCATCATGAATATCGATTTATTAATTAATAATTTTATTTATTTATTTATTTATTTATTTATTTATTTTAATTTATTATTAATTATTATTTTTTTCGAAATCTGAGGTAGATCAAGTGTGCAAAGTTTCATGAAGATCGGAATAAAATTGTAGATTTGTATTAAATACACACAAACAAACACTCTTCTTTATACAGGGTGGTCCATTTAAGTGTAGACATGGAAATATCTTGAAAACAAAGCCTTGTACGTAAAAACGTCCAAAATCAAAAGTGAATTACTTCGCGGGGGAATTCATTAGACAAAAAATTAGCCCCTCCTCCCCTGAGTGTGTTTGGGGGGAAGGTAACTTTGAATCTTAAATAGGAACCCTGTTTTAATGGTATATTCAGAATGTACACAATATTCGAGAAATGTTTTATTCTCGCTGTTTTTTCAATTGATCCAACCGTTTAGGAGATAGAGGCCCTGAAAGTGTGGAACTTTTAAAGTTTTGAACCCAGTTTTATCGATGAAGACAAAGAGATAAAGAGTGGGTCTTACAGACATTCCTATTCTACTTTTTAATGGTCTTTAAGAATTCGAAGTCAGAATTTCAAAAATCCAATATTTTTCGATACACACGCACAGACTCTGCCTCTATAGACTGCTGCCCCCAAGACTTTGCTTTATATTTCATTATGTTAAATGTAAAGAAACATTTGCTAAGCATTGTGTAATCTTGCCCCGGCTATGGGATTATTTCAAAAAAATATTTATAATTTGAAAATAGTACAAATTTAAAGTAAGTTAGAGGCACCGTACTGTACTTTAAAGTTTAACTAATGAATGGATATTAAAATTGAGTGATATTGTTTTATTACTAAAAATACAAAAATAATAATAATAAAAAAGTGTGTAAACTTGCCCCTGTCTCCCCTACAGCTTATTCTGCTGGGAAAATGAATCTCACACAATCAATACCCCAAAAATTTTCTTTGAGCATATCTTTCAAAGTCTAACATTTCTGAAAATATTTTTAAGCATGAACTTAATGAAAAGAGATGACCCAATTTTCAGTATTATTAAAAATGAATATCAATTTACTTTAAATTAATTTTAATTGGAAACAAAGGCTAGCTTTGCTTTAACTGAAAGAAACTAATGCTTTTGGAAGGCGCGCCTTCAATTATTTAATCGCATGACATTTAAAGGATCTACTTGTTTAATTATTTTAATTAGAAATAATGGTAATGATCCATCTCACCAGGAAAAGAAATGAAAGCGAGATTTTCTTAATTTAATGATCCATCGTTTTGAAAAACATGATCCAAAATTGTGTAGGATCGGATGAAGTCATTTTAAAAACGATCGAAAATCATTAAATTGGATGATATAGAGAAGATCCTTATTCTTTTTAGGACAGTTTAGATACGTTATTATTGAAATAAACATAATCAACATCTATTGCCAGATGGGCTCATATTATTCAGTTACTGTTATTGCTTATCATAAACCTCGTCCGGAAAATAAATGGACAAAATGGAATTCAATGAAATTTTACAGGAATATTCTGCAACATTATTTGTACTGGATAGGCTAGATACGACTCCTTCTCGATCGCTTATGTGAAACATTCTCCATTCCCTCTTCATAACAGACTTCCCATGGGTTTTCGCAACCCTTTTGCTGATCCTAGTCCAGTTATTTCGGAAACTTTTATTGTTTGGGGCTCCGTTGTCTTATCTTTGCGCCATCCCAGTAACTAACGACTGCTATGAGATGACAGTAGCAGCCGGGACCGACGGCTTAACGTGCCCTCACGGGGGGTTCATGATGGAAGAGCTGCTGGCGGACGAACAAACCAGTGGCTGTCACCAGCTGTTGGACATCCAGCACTGGTCACTCAGCAAATGGGTTAGACTAAAGTCCCCCACAGCTGTGCCCCAAATAGCCTCCCACCCAGCAGTGGTCCTCAAGCCACTGGCTGTCACCCCGCCAGCAGCTGGCCGCGTCTGAAGTTGCTTAACTCCATCGATCAACGAGCCAACCGACGAGACAACCAGGCCACGGCCACCCCCCTCCGTTGTCTTGGCAGAATACTCAGTTTTAGAACAGCGTCCAGAATTTTTCAATTCCCTTGTTTGTGGGACATATGGAGCGTTGATTTTCCTAAACACATCATCAAAGCATATGGCGCCCAGATAGTCGATGACATTTCGGACGTAATGGGCGCTTGCTAAAGCGTGGTTCCCACTGGCAGAAAACAAGAGAGCAAAAACCAGGGCATATTTTTTTCTGCCTTTTTACTTTCTGCTCCTGCAGGTGTCCCACATGGCAGAAACTCAAAAGGATAAGATAGCAGAAGTTTTGCCCAACATAAATACACTGCACCGAAGCCGTCGATCGATCTAAACGGTCGGCTTCGAATGCACACAGTTTGTTCAATCCTCATCAATCATCACATCGATTTTTTGCATTCAATTGTTGTTTATTCAATTTAATTTAATTAATTAATTAATAAATATATATTTCGCACCTCTTCTATTAGCGCTTCTACATGAATTTTCTTTCTCGGCCTCTTCACCTTTCTGAGCTGAGTGTCCGACATTTTTATTTTGTGAGAAAGAGAGAGAGGACGTCACTGTGATGTCACTGCAGAGATCATTTTCTATTGGCTGAGCAATCGTTTCTGCCCTGCTTGTGCCAGAAAAGTTGAACTCAACCCAACTCTAAAAAGCAGAAATTTTCAGTCGAGCAGAAGAGACGAAAACGGGAAGTGACATCATAAAATTTTTCTGCTTTGTGGTTTCTGCCGTTGTTTATACGCATGTGGGAACCACGCTTAAGTCGGCACAGAACAGAATTTCGTGAAGCTGCTGGTGACAACAATGAAAGGAATCCACTTTTCTGAACGTATTCCTTCAGATATATTTCGGCGTTCATGGTCCCTTCTGCATAAAAAGGCACCCAGACGTTTCCATCATATCCATGGCTTGCCAGATTAAGTGATTCTTCGGAAATTTAGTTTGGCGATCGACCTTTGGTCATAAGTACTTTGGGAAAGATCCACAATGTGATAAAAATGCTTTTTTTGGCATTTCTGCTGGATCATAAGGGATTTACGTAGAGATTGCGAAGAGATGTTTTCGAACGTTGCTCTTGGGATTCCGTGTACTTAGGAGCGGCTCTTTTAACTCTGGCGCTGAAATGCCCAATTTATGAGCTTTGTTGTCACTCACAGTCAAGTTTTCCCTACCAATTTGTGAAATGTACGACGAACACTCAAGTTCAGGTTCTTGACAAAAGCATTCCGAACTCTGGCGACGTGTTTCTCTGATAATTTGTGTACATATTTTATAATTAATATTTCGTTTACTTCCCATTGTTCAAACGACTCCAAATCGGCACACGGGTTCATTTCTGCTGACAATACAATCCAATAAAAAATTTTCAAAATTCGAATTCTTAAAAAGGATTAAAAGTAGTACTCATTTAATTCACTTCTTAGGTAGATTAAAATCCCTGGGTAGGGGAAGGGCCACTTCTTCAGATTTCCAAGGTTTTTTGGTTTTGTAGTTTTATTTCGATTAAAAATAAAGATTAAATAGATAAAATAAAACATATAAAAAACTTTTTAAGTATGCACTTTTACCTTAGAAAGTGCACTAAAAAGTAAAAAATATAATTAAAAACAGGTAAAAATGTGGTAGCGCAGTTAATATTCAATTTTAAAACGAAAATACTACGCCCCACCACACTTTTACCATTTTTTAATTATATCTTTTACTTTTAGTGCTTTTTCCTAAGGTAAAAGTGCGTGCTTAAAAAGTTTTATTTTATATATTTTATTTTCATTATATTTACTTTTATGTACTAAATTGAGAAGCAGATGGGTTAATAGTACATGTCAGTAAATTTACCTCAACTGCATTTCATGTTATTATAAATAAAGTGTTTTGATCGGTTTATTTTAATTGCACATAGAAAAAGTTTTGGGGTCATCTATGACCCCACTGTGGTTGACGTGTGACTAATTTTGTACCATGCTACTGCAGTTAAGGGGTAAAAGAAACGATTGTTAATACTTAATAAATTAATGAACCCGTGCTTAGGAGATATTGAAGACTATTCATTTCCATAAAATGTCAGAAAATACTAATTTTAAAAAATTATTTATTTATTAAAATATTTGTATATTGTAAATTGTTAAATTTGGACAATCTTGGATGTGCCATGAAATTTTGGATATTTTAATATGCGAAAAATTTGGATACTGTCGATATTTGGATTCTAAAGTTGTATTTTATCAAAATTGCTAATAGAGAAATACCGAGAAAACTGTGGATAACAACACTCAAAACGTAAATAACATCAACACCGCATGTCCACAATAAAGAATTTAATAACCCGCATGCGCATTTCAGCCACCTTGTGGACATTACTGGGGTATTCCGCTGAATGATGGCCAGAAGGTGACTGAAATGCGCATGCGCGTTATTAAATTATTTATTGTGGACAAGTTGTGTTGATGTTATTTTCCTATTGAATAATTGTTCTGCAAGAAGTTATAGTAATTCTTCAGATCTTCAAATTTGAATTCGTTCTTTTGAAGTCGGAAGAAGACGTAATTGAAGGGCTTTCAGGACTTACCTTGATAAAAAACAAAAACCAACAAACAAATAAAAAACCTGGGAGGAGATTAGTTTTCAGGTTTAAATTTATTTATTCCGTTTGTTTAGTCATGTGGTTATTTTTCCTAAGTTCTCCATAGTCATGTAAGTATTTGTAAAATCTGATGTTAATGTTTTTTTAGTAATTTTAACAATTTTATAATGCTGGATTGTGAATTTTTATTAAAAAAAATTGTAAGTTGTAAAATTTGAACAATCTTGAATGTGCGACAAATTTTTGGATATTTTAATATGCGACAAATTTATCGATATTTGAAATTCTAATGTTGTATTTTATCAAAATCGCCAATAACACTAGTTAACAGATTTTTACACCTAAGATAAAACTTAATACACATAATAAGTTGATTGGCGCTGGTGTACCAAATTCTACCCTCCAATATCGTTGAATGTCAACAACAATCCCCACTTTCCAATAACACTTCAATATCCACTTACGTTCATCTTTACTGTCTTTTGCAATTAAATACACGACTCATCTTGACTGTCTTTTGTTATACACAGTGTATTCAGAAAGTTCCAGGACAGCCGCCCGTACTCATCTGATTACAAATTTGTTAGGTTAAGTTAAGTTAGATTTAGGTTAGGCTAGGATAGGCGATGTTCACAACCTGCTTTCTCATCAAAAATTTCTGCACGATGATGGACTTGTGAGACGGTGCATTGTCGTGCAAGAGCCACCACTTTCCACTGTCCAACAATTCTGGCCTCACACGATGACAAGAGTACACAAATAAAGTACACTTTTTACGCGAATGAAACTTCGTATGTGTGTAGCCCAAGGTAGAGATGGAGCCACTTATACTGTTTTATGGGTGGCAGTCTTGGAACTTTTTGAATACACTGTATAGTTCGTGATTCCGTAAGTTCTTTCCATAAATTCTTCCTCGAAGTACTGCTGTGTTCTTTGTTTTTTAGGACAGTCGGGCCACCGAAGACTATTACAATAAAAAAGTTTGGCCAACTAGAAAAAGTTTGCTCCGGAAAAGGAAAATGTTAAATATCCTCTTTTAGTTGATCCCAAAAAAAGTTTTTTTGCCTCCACTACACATTAAATTGGGGTTAATGAAAAATTTTGTGAACGCGCTGGATAAAAATGGTGATGGCTTTAGGTATTTAAAAGAAGTATTTCCCGCCATAAGCAAAGAAAAACTGAAAGAGGGAATATTTGTTGGGCTTCAAATAAGAAAAATTTTAAAAGACTAAGTTTTTGAAACTAAGTTGACAAAGTAGATTTTGGAAGCATGGAAACCATTCAGCGACGTAGTGTATGGATTTCTTGTAATAAAAACTTTGAAAATTACGAGAAATAGTTTCTACCATGCTGAAGGCTTATAAGAAATCTGGTTTGCAGAATATCCCCAAAAATTTCTTTCTTAGATTCACATCTCGACTTCTTTCCTGAAAATTTAGGATCAGTAAGCGACGAACAGGGAGAAAGGTTCCATCAAGATATTTTAACCAAGAGATAACTGCCGCTACAGAAAAGAGACAGTGACTGCGAATACATATATAAAAATAAAAATAAACAGGCTTTCCTTTAAGTGGCTGTCATTTGTTTTCTATATAGACGTGAGAGAAATAAAGGTTATACGGTTTTAAAAATAATTTATCATATTCAAACATATTCATTGACTTTTACATTAGATTTATGACTTTAAATTTGTTATCCAGTGTAATTGTTCTGCAAGCAGTTATATTAATGCTTCAAATTGAAATTCGTTCTTTTGAAGCTGGAATAAGTGGTGCAAAAAAAGTTCGAGACCACCTCAATTCAGAAAATAAGCAAATTAAATTGAAAACTTTTTATACACGTATTTATTGTCACATTCAACTTGATCTATTTCAAACAAAAAAAAAACCTAAAAATAATTGCAAAATAAAATAAAGATACATTTTGCTGTATGAAAGTCGGGAAAAAAGTTTGAGACCAGGATGGAGAGCTTCTATACCGTTCTCCAACCCTTCTGATATCAATTCCACCTCACTAACGGAGTTTTTAGAAGCTTTACTACCTTCTCCACTAAATACGCCCAACTCTAAACTACATTACTCTTTTATTGCTCCTCCTATAACTCCTTCATTTTTTATCTATCCAGCCTCTCAAAGAAAAAAAAGAACTATCTCTGCCTCCCGTATAATAGACAGATAACAAGAGGACTTGATAAGGTTGGAAAATCATACAACCTGACTATGACATACAATAGCAACCACACTTCCAAAAAATCTTTCCGATAAAAATTATCGCCTTTGGGTTTCTTTTGGAGAGTGGAGTACGAATACCAATTAATTGTAGAGTTCGTGGAACCCAAAGTCCGTTAAAAATAGCTATTAAAATTGGAAATGTTGGAAAAATAGTTGATTTAACCTTATAGGTTTCGTCAAAGAGTAGTTTGTTATATAAAAAATAAGCAAGACTTTTCATTACCCTGATGATGATTTTTATTTTTATGTTATGTTTCCTTTTGTTGATTTATAAAAGATGAACTTTATCTTGTGTCTCTCGATTTAGATCCAACTGTTTTAGACCTCGACCTAGGTTGATTTTTGAAAGACAAGCTTCCCGAAAAATAAAGCTTCCTAAAAGTCTCCATTTTCGAAATGAAATATTGTAATGAAAGTTCTAAGTGGGATCCGAATACGAAATCTTGAGAATCATTAAAACTTTGTGGATCAGTATTTTGTTGGATGTCTTCTCACTTCAATAACATCAATGAGTCTCTTCGGCATGGATTTCACAAAAGCTTGAAGTTTTTGTGGAGTTTCGGTCCCATGCGGTTTGTAAAGCAGTTTTCAGATCGAAGACGCTGTTATACTGTTTTCCATAAGCATAAACCACTTGAACCAGATAAGCCCACAAATTTTCAATCGGTTAAGGTCGGGACTGCAGGCAGGCCAATTTCAGTGATGTGATATTGCGTGATTTTAACCATTCCAAAGTTGATGCTGTTTTGTGTATTGGCGCATTGTCCTGCTGAAAAATGAATTCCGGATCATGTAATTGATCTCGAAGAGAAAGAAGGAAGTTGCTCAAAATGTCCTGATAGGTTGACTTCGATCGTGGAGAAACAAATGCCACTTGGGGCTTCTCTCGCTCGGTGAAAGCAGCCCATATCATAGCCGATCCTCCGCCCTGCACACCCCGTGAATTATATACTGGTTCGTTACGCAAATCATGCCAGTAGCAATGAACACCATCTGTGCCCTCCAAATTAAACTTTTTTCGACTAAAATCGACATGGCTCCAAAGTTGACTATCACTGATGTATTTATGCTGGTAAGACAACTTTGATTTGGATTTCATCTTTATGTACGCATCATGCTGACAACACATTTCGAACTGTTCTTGGGCGAACCGGCAGCTGCAGTGTTGTTGTAATTGAATTGGATGAGGCACCTGTAGCACTGACCAGTCTAAGAATCTGTCTTTCAGCTCTTGTACAGAGCTTTTTCGGCCGTCCTGATCGTTGTTTTTTTCCTGGGTTAGCAAGATAATTGTGGACTACAGTCTTTGATTTACCAATAAGAGCGGCAATTACACGTTCTGACTTTCCATATTTTCGATATGTATCAATTTGACCCTTTTGGTGATCTGTTAGTTGTTTGCGAGAACCTATTGTAGACAAATCTATGCCTTTAAATAGTCTATGTAATATGATATTCATTAAAGCAATTGGTATTCATTTGCATGGACTTTTCCATCCTGGTCTCAAACTTTTTCCCCGATCCTCCTATAGCAAAGTATAACGCTGGTTTCATTTTATTAATTTTTGGAATTTTGATAAAATATTTTATTTATTTATTTATTTATTTATTTAAAGAATAATTTTTACATTGTGCCCGATCCGGAGCCTGTAAGGCCACCAGGCCGACGTGTGTGGTCTCCGGAGGGAATACTAATTTATAGTTACTAGTTTTCGGATTACAATATAAATTGAAAGATCGTATATTATTATTATATTATTGACATTGATGTATTTATTTAAAAGGTCAAGTTAAAGTCAAAAAGGCTGTAAGAAAAATTATTTGAAATGAAAAGAATTGTTAGAAAAAAAGTCTTAAGTTAAACTATAGAGAAAATTTAAATTAGAAGGGAGAATAATTATTGTTAGTAGATAGATTGTTAGTTAAAAAAGGAATTTTTCAATAATTTCCTGAATAATGAACTTGTAGGGGCTGAGCGAATTTGTTCCGGCAAATTGTTCCACCATTTAATGCCTGCATATAAGACGCAGCGGCATTGGTAATTACTTTTAGTAGAGGGGAGTTTGAATAACTTTGATTGTCGGGTAGAATAGGGGTGCAAGTTTGGCTGGTGAGCTATTTCAAGAGGTGTAGAAAGGATTAGATGATGATTATTAACTTTGTAGGCGAAAGAGCAAAATTGGATTATATAAATTTGGTAGATAGCTACTAAGATACCTAAGCAAATGAAATGTTGTGAACGGAATTGGGTAATCTGATGTTAAGCAGGGTTCTTAGGAACCATTTTTGTAGACGGAAAATACGTAGGAGATTTGCGTTAGTAGTGGAGCCCCAAAATTGGATCCCATAGCAGAGGGCCGAGTGTATTAGGGAATTATAATGAAGGATTAAGATATAGGGTGGAAGAAAATGCAAATGTGAAATCATTCCTTGTCTTTTGCTAAGCTTAGCTAACATGGTATTGGTATGTAAATCCCAAGAAAGGTCATGTGTTAACAGTATTTCTAAATATCTAAATGAATTAGTGATTGATAGTAAGTGTGAGTCATAATAAATGGGCAGTTCCGTAGGGGCATGTGATTTATTGCGCTGAAAGAATAACATGTATTTTGTTTTATTGACGTTAAGGGCAAGCAAATTAACTGAATTCCAATGATTTAAAGTGATTAAGGTTTGGATAATAGTGGTGGATAGAGTGGTAGCATTAGAATCAGCAAATAACAAAGTTGCATATAAGATTAAATTTGACGAGGACAGTAATATGGCTAAATCATTGATAAAGAGGTTAAATAGCAATGGGGAGAGGATAGAGTCCTGTAGGACACCAATATTGCGTACTAGTAATGATGAAGAGATATTTTGGACAGCTAAATAATATGAGCGGTCAATAAGAAATTCAGCGAGCCAGTTTAGTGGGGGGCCACGAAGGTTAAAGAAAGAGGAAAGTTTGTAGATCAGAAGTTGGTGGGATATAGAGTCAAAGGCTTTGGTATATTCTAAAAATCGAGAAACTATAAAGTTATTTTTGGTCATATGAAAAGTTATATATTCAACTAGCCCAAAACAGGCCGTATCAATACTACGTCTGGGAGAAAAACCATGTTGTGCTGATGACAGTAGATTATTGTTATGTATATAACTGGATAGCCGATGAAAGTATAGCTTTTCGAATATTTTAGAGAAGACCAGAAAGACTGATATTAGGCGGTAGCTGTGATAATCATTGTGGTCCCCATTTTTGTATATAGGGATAATTTTGGCAGTTTTAAGAGATTTAGGAAAGGATCCTGTGATAATCGAAACATTAAATAGATGAGCTAGTGGAAGTGTTAGGCTAGTATTTACTGCGATTATGAAGTCTGAACGAAAGCCTAAAGGATCAGGGGAAGATGAAGATTTTAGCTGGATGATTATTTTAGATACCTCATCAGGTGATGAGGGAGTAGCATAGAAGGAGAGGGACGGGGTCGGGATATTAAAAGGGTAAGAGTGAAGGGTGATTTGGGGTTGGGGAGGAGTGGGTAATAGAATTTTAAGAAATTCAGATAACATGTCTGGAGTTAGATTTTGTAGGTCTGGGAAGGGGGAGCTCGAAAGAAGAATGTTTATTGTTTTCCATTTTACTTTGTTTGAGTGAATTTTATTAAATAATTGCGCGAAGTAGGTGCGTTTGACAGTTTTAATGATATTTCGTAGCAGATCAGAGAAACTACGGAATGTTTTGCTTGCGTGTGGAATGTTTTGCATTTACGGTTGCGACGATATTTGCGATACAGGGCAGTTTTGTGCGCCACTTGATGAAGAATATAATCATTTCTCAATTAATTTTTTTTTTTTGGAAATAAATGAAGTTGAATATGACAAAAAACATATGTATCGCCATAATTTATCAAAAATTTTTCAATTTAATTTGCTTATTTTCTGAATTGAGGTGGCCTCAAACTTTTTTCCACCACTGTAACTTTCAGGATTTATCTTGATTTTAATGGGATGGAGCTATTAAGTTTTTTGTTTTTTTTTAGAAAAAATTATTCAATTTGTAAATATTAAGACATGTTTAATAACATAAGATGGTTAATTGTATATATTTATTTAGTTAGTTGTTTTTCTTTTTGAGATTTATTAAAAGGTTCATTTTTAAGTATTTAAAATTGCAGACTACATTTGTTTATGAATTTGCTTCTGGTTTATGAATTCGTTTAAAATTTATATAAGAAAAATCATCAAATTTTGTCTACAAAATTATTCTGCGTTTTATTCAATTATCAATTAATTCGAGTTGGCATCCTTTGTTAATTACAGATGGCGCCACCATCGTAACCTTTTGCTGAATCCTCTATTTAGGAGCAAGCTTTCTCCTCTTGTTACTCAGATATTGGACGCACGTGGAGGTAGATTTCCGTTCTGACGAACGATGATGATGATGATGGAGAAAAGAATGAGTATTCCTGTCGAGCCGATAGCTTGAAAAATTTTTCTTCTCACTTGTCTTCAGCTATTATCCTTGGGTTAACAACGTTCCTATTTATTCGAAACAATGAGCGTTTCCACTCACCTGGCTTCTCAGCTGAAAAACCTCCGTCTGGTCCTCCGCCAACCTCTCTCGCCAAAAAGAATCCGAAGACAACAAATAGCCAATGTCGTCGTCAATGAAAACGCGAAAATTGCCGTAGCGGCCTCCTCAACTTGTAGCCCCATTCGACAGTACCACGACAGCTCGCCCGTTCATGTACCTCACACTCATAAGACTGGGATAGTTCACCCAGTGGAGGAATTTCGACTGGGCAAGGAAGCCCCTCCTACGAGTAGCCCCTCAGAAGAAACGTTAGTATTTGTTTCTTATTAGTAGTCATTCACTTGAGCGTTCCATTATACATTAAATGTTGTGGAAGGGGGCGCTAAAGTGAAATATTTAAATTATTTATAAACTATTCTTACCTAGCAATCATTATTGGAAATACCTCATCCTGTTGCATAAAACGCTTAGAATAAACCAAATTTCCATATATTTGATTCTGTGTAAGTTAAATGAATTGTATGGTGCATCAAAAAAATATTAATCATCCTTTTTATAATTTTGTCAGACACGCTGAATGCTCCTCCTAATAGAATGAAATTTATTTTTTTATTACTTCAAGCTTAATTGTTCAAAAGACATCATCAATAGTAAATACAACTAATAAATAATAATAGATATTCTATAAAGGCTAATATTAGTTTTATCAAATTTCATTAGTAATGCCCCTATAATGGCTGCTGGGTTGAGTTCATAAAAATTCATAATTAGTTAGTATTTTATTTAAGTTTTTAAATTATGAAATAAAAATTTCTTTGTAGTAATCGTTAAGAAATTGCAGTGATTATAATTTTAAAAATAATGAATACAAACCTGGCAGGCTAATTCAGAATAGCGTTCCCTAAATTATCCCGGATATCAGCCAACCTTGTTGCGTTTATGCTTTGAATTTATTAGTGCATAATCTCTATGTAAATAATAAATAATTTGCCATATTTTTTTTTAGAAGTTATTTTTAAGAAAATCATTCTGGTGAGCATCCAATGATAAAGAAATATGGCCACCAATTATCAGATGTTCATCAGCATGGGACATATGCGATTTTTTTTCCCCTCATTGAGTTTCTCAAAACTTAATTTCTAAAAATATAGTAAATAATTTAATATTAAGCAGAGATGATGCACTAATAAATTTATAACATAAACGCGACAAGGCTGGCTGACAATATCTGGGAAAATTAGGGAACGCTAATCTGGATGTCTACCAAAACCTGTTACATCAATAAGACTACATAATTCATTATATTAAATCACACATAAAAGCGATATATGTGATTTGAAGATAATTAACGCTATGACTAACTCTAATCTTATAAAATAACTAAAATAATTTTTTTTTGAAAAAATTTACCTGCATTGACTGCATTTATATCTGATCTATGGGGTTCTTTTACATCCTAATTATAAAATCGATATTAAATTACCAATTCTCTTATTTTCTTGCAATTCTGTTATTTAGCCATCATCGATGATTTTTTTTAACATCCTCAACCGGAAAGGAAAAAGAGGATTAGAAAAGATAAATAGATACTGGTTTCAGCAAACATGTTGCTTAGTTTGTAAATTACAATAATCTGAAGAAAATAAATAAAGTCAAAGCATCAGCTTTCTAATATCAATTTAAAATAAAATATCTCGATATGAAGATTCTTATGTAATAAAAGTGTTAACTGTTTATATACATTTCGTTTTATTATAAAAGTAAAATTAACTATAAGTAAATTGTAGTTCCCCTGTTTTCCAGAAAATGAAACGAGAGGCTATGCAGGAAAGCCTCATCAAAGGGGGCGTTTTAGAAATTCTTCAAAATGAATAATAAAACTGAGAAGTAAAATACTTAAACAGTATTGGAATTGAAGCTTCATAAAGATTGTTTGATTTTAATAGGTATTTTGAAAAATGCACGTTTTAAATGTCTAAGGAAGTTAGTGTTGTTAATTAATCGTATATTTAGAGAAAAAAGTATAAAATAATTTTGAAAATTGTTATTGTATGTATTACTGATAAAGTGTGGGACAATAGTACTAGGATATACTAGAATTATATACTACATTAATAAATTGAAACCTTTAAAACTTGAATTAAAGATTATTATTAGTAGTAGTATAAACCCGTTCAACTACCACTAATTCAGCTTTCCTTTTGCATTATTTAATACCTAATACAGACATAGGAATCAAGTAGACGTGCTCTACTTTGACTTCAATAAAGCTTTTGATAGTATTTACATCAATCTCCTACTTTATAAAGCAGGTTTAGTTGAGAATCTATCAAATTGGTTTGCTTCCTTTCTCTTACAGAAGCTTTGTCGTCAAAGATTATAGAAGTTTCAAGGCTTTGTTGTCGGTAGAATTAGAAACTGTGTCCCATAGGGATCCCCACTCGAGCTCGTGTCATTCAATATATATATATATATCACTGATATTATTCTCTATATCAACACTACTCACATGAATTTCCTTTTATACACACATCTTAAGTTGCATTCAGCTATCCGTAACTTGGATGATTGTAATAATCTAGCCCAACAGCTCGAAGCAGTCCATTGTTTCACCATAGACAAGGGCTCTCTTTGAATGTTACAAAAACAATTTGTCCAACCTATTCAAGAAAGGTGGTGAATTTTGAATTTGATTATAGACTATCCAATGCTATAATTTAACACCGAACCACGATTAAAAAACTGTGTGGTGTTTAACATAAAATTAACTTTCACTGACCATCTTGAAATATTAGTATATGAAATAAGTAAACTCCTTAGAATTCTCAAACGACTTGCGAATTATATCAAAAAGCAAAAACTTTTATACTAAAATTTTGTATTCAGTTTGAATTTGATATTCTGACCATACCCAATTATTTGATTATCTTCAGGCTAAACCTAATTTTAACTCTTTCATTCTCTATGCTCTTCCATCTTTCCAACAAAGCCTCTTTGGCCCCACTTATTGATCTGCCACAAATTATTAACCGAGTAATTTATAATACACTGAGGAAGATTATTAATGCGCATTTATACTTTCCACAGACCCTCGAGTTCCGAGTGGGAAAGAAATTATCAACAGTTAGTGTTTCATAGTACTCTGAGAACGAAACTTCAAATACTTGATCTGACTTATATGGATATCTTTTTAATACCACTCCTACCAGTTTTGATATTTTTAACGATAATTATAGCTCTCTATTTGCGGATTAATCTTTTTTATTCCTTTGCTTTTCTGTTTTGTATTTATTAAATATCCTTGATCTTTTTTCTTAAAATTTTGGATTTTTGATTTAGCGTTATATCTCGATCTTCATTTCATTCAGTTTTTTTTTTCTCCCTTCTCTGTTTGATGTTTTACATTAACCTGCTTTTGGGCAGTTACCTGTTGGGAGACATCGGGCGTTTCCTTCCAGTTTGTCTGGTGTGGTTCTACTCTGTTGTTGTTACATTATTATTATTATTATTATTATTATTATTATTATTAATTTCAAGGTTTTTTGGGGGGGTTAATAGAATGGGTACAAAAACCTAAATCAAAATTTAAAAACCCTTAAAAAATAAATCCAAAATTGACCAAATGGATCACTGCTAGAACAAGAAATTAATCCCTCCTGAGGAAGGTATAGGAAAGTAGCGGAAGCCCTGAAATCATCTATTTTTACATTTTTATCTGTGCCTTTAATGCCCCCCCCCCCCCCCATATTTTTAATTGAAAAATTGATTTTCTCGAATATAGTATTTAGAAAATAAAAAAGAGCTCTGTCTTCTTTTGTTTTCATCACTTCCGATCAAATGATATATCACGTGCCATATGTTGCCATAGTTCTAAATACTAAGCGACTGTCACCCCCTCAACTCTGGCCCCAATGGGACAATTTGGCCCAAACTTCATAGCAGGATTCTCCCTAGGCTCTTTTGAAGGTGCACACCACCTGACCGGTTTTGATAACTGCCCGGCTGAATGCACAAAAGTTACATAACACTACATATTACTTTATTGTTTTTAATTTTTGTCTACCATTTTATTTTTCCACCTAGCTGATAAAATTTTCTGGGGAGAACACTGTATTGTAATGTAGATTCTTGCCTAGAGGAATCTGCATACAAAATTTCACTCCTTTACATAACTAAATACATCTAGACCTTTCAGTCCCCTCTAACTCCCACCCTCGAAACTCCGACTTTGATGGGCCAATCAAAACTAAACTAAATAGCGAAGGTGGATATACCCATAGTAAGTTACATTCCGTATATTTCAACCTTCTATCTCAAAAAATGCAGGAATTATGAACGGGACAGATGGACATAGTAAAACCAATAAGTAGCTCCATTCTTCCGCTACTTAATAAACTTACAATAGATTCTAATGCAATGCATGCAGCGATCAATCTAAAAAAAACATATAAGACTTTATAAAAAAAAAAAAAGTTAAAATCTTTTGTTTATTATATTATTGTAATTACATAATGAGGGTAAGTCAATAAATGTTGCAAAATGGCATAGAAATGAAAGTTGAAATAGTTACCTGATGAAATTTAGTTTATTTTTCCACGTAATTGTCATGAACAATTTGGCACTTGACCCAGCTTTTCACGAGTCTCCCAAAACCCATCAGTGAAGGTTCTTGATTGGTGTCATAGCCAGTTGTGACCTCCTCCATAACCTGAAAGCAGTGACCACCCAGGTGATTCTTCAGTGGCCGAAGAGGTGAAAATTGGATGTTGCCAAATTCGTGCCGTATGTGAGCCACTGTGATACTGGCACTGTGTGGAGCAGCTTTCTTCTAATAGAGGCCTCCAGTGGGTAAGCATTTGTTACTCTAAAGAGGTAATACTCAAGGTAATACATTGTTAGGTACCTCTCCCGATTCATTAGCACGGTGGCTCTTCACCATTAGCTCTCGCGTACAAGAGGTGTATATCTACCAATTTAGTACTTGTATAATGATGCATATTCTCAATGAGGAAGCCTTAATGAGGAAGCCCTAGGTGCCAAACTGGAAAGCTGGCATTCAGTGCTACCTATCAGTGATAAAGCGTACAAGGTTTCAAAACAATTAATAAACAAACACAAAAGAAGCAAACGAACGAAAAGTTAATGAGAATAGTTTGATTAGAGAACATTTTTATTAACGTTTTCACAAAAGATGTTCAAAGTGACGACCGTCAACTTTATTGCAGAGCGTGCAACGACGAACCATGCTTCCTCCTACTCTTTGTGATAGGCCACGCATACGTCTCATGCGTTCAAATCTGCGAAGATGCGGTCAGTAAGCTCATGCACTGTGTTCACTGCCTACAAGATGCAATGACAGGGGACATCGTAGTAAACGTGCCTAGTTCAATGCTTGACAAACCAGGACATCAAACAAGCTGTGGCTCCGTCGCTTTTCGTTTGGGACTATGGGTTTATTAATAAAAAATGTTCACATCATCCTCTACATATCCTTAAATTTGTGAAATGTCGTCCATTTACACCCTGTATATAAAATGAAAACATTAAACATACCAACGTCAAATTCAGAACATTACAGTAAATGTTCAAAGTGGCCCCCATTCTCCTGCTTGCGCAAACAAACATGACTGCACATATTCTTGGAAACATGTTGCATCAATGTTAATGCGGAACATTACTGCAACACATTCGAACAATTTTTAGAGCATTTAGATGATACTGAATGCAGACAAGGTTATTATCAAGAGGACGGAGCTACATCTCACACAGGGTCTCAATGGAACGAATGCAATAATGTTGTCTTCTGTACTGCAACTTTTAAGTCTAACCTTAATTGATTAACAGTAACATATAATTGTATTATCCGTACATCATTCAGAATTACTAATAATGAGTCCGTCAATAAATACTGTTAGTTGTTAAATTTACCCACCATGCGTACAATTTGGCTGATTGGTTTAGCCAGTGAGTTATCTAGAGCGATTAGAACTTCTGACTACCCTGATCATTTTATCAAGCAGTGCCTTCTGACCATGAGCAACTATCATCATACTTGATTAATGCATTTTGAAATTGGGCAGAAACTATAATCTTTCCAAAAACAGCATTTTCCATATAATGCAACCTATATCTGGAATGAATTATCATTAAGGCTTAGATGTCTTGCTATCAATTGCAACCTCGACACGTTGCATACATTTTAATAAACAATTAAATTATTTTATGACTAGACAAAGACTATGACGAATAAGAGTTATTCTATGTGAAATAAAAATCTTAAAAAACATTACATTTTTATAAAAGATTCAAATTTTTTTTTACGCATTCCCTACATCAAATTAAGTAACCCCATGGTGTTAATGTTGATATAACATTATTTCTATCATTTTTAACTTTCTATATTTCTAACTTTCTTTTGTCATATCCGAAGATTGTATATACTGAATGTAAATTTAGGATATATTAAATTTGATAAGTTTATACCATAAATACAAAAATTTATTGCTAATTACAAAAATAATCAATAATACTTGATTGCTTTCACCTATTTATAAAATTACTGATTTTAAAATAACCTTGAAAAATCTCATCTGGAACATCATTTTCACATATAATGCAAGTTTGTAGGATTTCTAAGGCTTCATAACCTTTTGATGACGAAAGAACAGGAACTTCCTTTCTTTTTCATAGTCATTGCTGTCTTCATCCGATTCATCCTTTTCTTTTTCCTGACGAATAAATCTTCAGGTTTGCAGGCCCTCTTTTTATACTGTTTCAGTGATCCAATTTCTTGCACTCATTTCTTGCATTGGACCTTTTGATTTTGATGTAGGTTGATCAGAAATTGGACCAATCGGAAACTATCTACTTCACTATACAAATATGGTGCTTTTCATTGGATTGAAAGTTTGCTCTTATAAGCAGAGTTTGCGAGGTATGTACAAAAAGTATTGGACTTAATTTTCCTGCCTGAACCGTGGATTTTCTCCTCTGGCGATGAGGTGTAGATGATCTGCATCCACAAGCGTGCAGTTGGTCAGGTACACAGCTCGTGAGTTGCTGCCTGGCATTATGAGAGTGAGTGAGCCTAGTATACGCCTGTCGGTTTTTTGATTTTCTCGAAAGGCCAAACCATCAACAAAGAATACTATCCGACAATCCTTTGTCACCTTCATGATGTTGTACGACGGAAACGATCCGACCTTTGGGCAACCTGCCCATTCATCGCATCTGATTCAGAATTCCTGGCCAAGCACATAACGCCTTTGGTCCATCAGTCTCCTTACTCCCTGACATGATTCCATGTGACTTTTGGCTGTTCCCCAAGCTCAAAATGCTGCTGTAAGGAGCCTGATTTCAGTCACAAGAAGACATTATGCAGAAAAACCGCCGGAACTGTCTGCCACTTCCACATATGCTTCCAACAATGGTGGAAGCGGTGAGAGAAGTGTGTGTTGTAGGAGAGTACTTTGAAGGGGATTAATGTTTAAATCCTACAGGTGAACAACTTTAGCTTTCCAGGCTAAAGGTCCAATACTTTTTGTACACACATTGTACATTGTGTCCACTGTATATTTCCTCGAATTAAGAAATTTAGTTGTATTTTTCTTAAAATTTTATTAAAAGCTATTTCGTATTATCCAAAATTTAAACAAAAACATTTCTTATTAAGAGGATGATTTTACATGTAAAATTCACTGAACAGGAGTTGGGGCAGGAAATCATTTTGTATTAAGTGATTTTATACAGTAGCTTCAATTTGACATATTGGTCAATTCCCTAAAACAAATACATGTACATGTATAATCAGATATGCTTTGTTTTAAGTGACAAGATGAATAAAATTTTATAACTTTGACAAAATTAACTCTGGCAAACGAACTAGGCATGCCTTATATTTTATTCACTGAAATAGACTGATACATTTTAAGAGACCCTAAGGTCAGTTATCACCAAATTTTATGCGATTTGACGTGGAATGACGCATTTATTTTAGTTTTATTCCTAGGGGATGTGGATCACCCTGTATTTTCATCTTTAGGATTTTTATGTGCTGATAGTTTTATCATTACATTTATTTTTCTTTAATAAATATTTTTTCATTATTAATATTCTAATGTTTAAAAGAAATTTCTTTTAGCTTTTCAGTTTGTCCAGTTTTTGTTTTTTTTTTTTGCTCTTGATAAGAAATTTATTTTTATTGATCTACTTTGCTTAGATTAAAAATGAATGAAATTTTAAGGAGATAGGCATTTGAATTTAACTCTTTAAATGTTTAATTAAGCAACCATTAAGTGTAGAAGTTAAATTTCTTAATGATGTTACGGAGAGTCAAAGCTCTCTTCCTTATACTTTGTTACACAGTATTCTGTCATAGGCTGACATTACAGAAACTGAATATTTTTCACTTGAAAGTTAGAACCCCAAATCACTTTTATAACTATTCTTCCTGAGATGCTGTGTTAATAATAAATAAATAAATTAATTAATTAACCTTAAAGCTGATTTATGATTCAAAATAAGACCTGTTACTGAGAAGTCATTTGATATTGAACTGTGAACTTTAAACTAATATTAATAAAGCACTGTTGTTTTTTGTAAAGCTTTTCACGTTTAGTTTGTTATAAATACTGATTAATTTTATGTAAAGTACGAGTTGTTTTTAAGTGGATAAAAATTGAAAACTGGAATTTTAATTTTATCTTCAGTTTTCTTCAGTTCATGCATTTGTTAGTTAATATTGTATTATTTATTTTATCCTGTTTACTTTAAAAGGCTCCTCATTGATTCAATATAATTTTAAGGTGAAGGTTGTGTAATAGTTTTTTTATATAGAGATTATTAAATTTATGAAGATAGGGGCCAAATATTTTAGTGTTGGATTAACAGGTGATTTAATGATAACATTCAGCATGAAAATTACAGACATGGAAAATTTGTTTTCCTCTTGACGAAAAGGAAGTATAAATGATTTGGCGGAATTGAGACTCATCTCCATGGGAACAAGAGGTCATGTGACTCTCCTTTTTTGCTTTTGAATGTGTCTCAGGTGGTTTCATTAACTGCTGTTTGCTCTTCTCACAAGAAGATAAATGGGTTGTGAAATATGATAGCCAGGGTTTGAGTCATTTTGTGAATTGGAACATGTCACATCATTTTAACACTTCCATTATGGAAACATTTTTCTTTAAGAGGCTTCACAAGTTGCATATGATAGGAAGAATATAATAAAATTTACTCTTTTAAGTGTGGAAAAACGCATTTTGATTCTTAATATCGATTTATTATGGAAATTAGTCTGAGGGTGGTCATCCTGTCTGAGTTTCTGTTCAAATCCTATTTTCAGGCAAAGAAATGAATAAATTCCTTGCATTGTTGTCTTGCATAAATCGCCTCCGTGACTGTCCTAAGCAGCCAATGCAGGAACATAAAGCAAAAACAAACTGGAATTAATTAGTCATAACAACATGCCAATGCAGGAAGATTTTTACTCTAATGACATTAACCTCTTTGGCAGTGTGCCTGCTATGATGAATAGGTCTGGCTGTCAGTGTGTTAGGAGAAGCAAAAATTCTTCTAAAAAAAGGAATATGTAGGGTTGTTTTTTTTCTTTAAATAGAGAATTTCATTGAAATGGATCATAAAAGTTTCCATTCTTTCATCTAAATTTTTGCATATAAATAGAAATTGTAAATAATTAATAGAGACTTCAGCATGAATAATTTTTTAAATAAAAATTAATTAAAAAAGAATTAATTTTATTAATTTTCACAATAAAAGTAATTTAATAATTACAATTATTTTGACTAAATTAAAACTAACTTTTTAAATTTATTTTACATTTCCTTTTTATTTTTCTATTTTAAGACACAATTAATTTTAAATATAAACTGAGAAAAGGCCTGGGAGATTTTTTTTTTCATGCCATACCTCCAGATATTAATAATTATTATTCTGTATTTATTATTATGTATGTTTTTAACCTGAATTTAATTTTGTCTAAATTTTCATGTCAAATATTATAAAATTTCTCTTGAATGTTGTGCCAACCTATAGAAAAAAGGTGCATTGCAAAAGTATAAATCCACCTGCATTTTCTTAACTATTAATAAACAATGAATGCAAGAAAAACATTTTGAAAAGCTTTATTAATACTTTATTAAGATAAGCGTAATGATCTAGTTCAGATCTCTTATTAGTATTCAAAGTCTTTAATTTACTCATTACATCATGGGAAGTAACACAAAACTTAGCAATATCAACCCAATTATTAGGAGCTTTAGCAAAGCACGCTTGTTCTGTACATTTATCCAGCCATCCGCAGTTTACACAATAACTTGAAAACTGATTAACTTTATCAAATTCTGTTTTAGAAGTATGACCATCAAGATCTTAGCTTGACTGTATTAACTTTTCAGGATTTTTCTTGGACCCCTTCAATCGAATTCACATGCTAAAACAGTGACCATAAAGAATTCCAAGATAATGGCATGTCATATAACAATCGATTCATCAAGAATGAATATATTGTTACTTTGTTTTTCTTTTAAACATTTTGATGTGAGCACGTGCATGCGACTATCGCTTTGGCCGTGATCGTAAACTGAGCCAAAATAAACTATGCTCACTAAGCTCTGGAGCGCTCTTGAAGAGCAAGATTTTACGAAAGTCGAGATCTTGGAGGCGGGGAATTTACGAACGCATTTGGAGCGAGCATCCTGAGTGCTTACTGAGTGCTCAATTTACCAACATGGCCTTTGTCAAACGCACAATTGGTCATAATTTATTATGCACGTTAAGTTTAAAGTCACCCAGATCAAAGTTTAATTGGCCATAATTCAGTGAACACTTATTGAGATTTCCTCCCGATAGATGACAGTGCTGTAACCACACACACACACACAGAGAGAAAGCCTTCACAAAGAAAAATAATAATTTGTTACATCATCATAGATAGGGCAAAATTTAGAGCTTATTATTGGTAGAAATACGAATAACAATGCCCTATCTATGATGATGTAATAATGTACAAGATGATTCAAAATGATGTCCAGCATCTGAAAATTTTACTGTGCATTTATTTTATAACATAAATTAACCAGACCAGGTTTAAAATCCAAGAAAACTCAAATATTTTTTGATTCTAGCATTTCAAATGTTCTATGTGACTCCCTCGAGTCACTCGGACAATGTCAAGACGATAGTCAATCTCGTCCCAAACTCCTTTCAGCATGTCTGCTGTTACTAGTCTTGTGCTTTTGCGTTTACAAAGATCCAGTTTCCAGAAATGATCATACCACTTACGGATGCTTTTGTCAAGGGCAATCTTAATGAAATTGTCTACGAAATGCCCACTGGACTAAAATTATAGTTTGTTTTTGCATATTCCAAGACTCAATATGCCTTTTCGTTCACAGCCACCATTTTTACTTTTATTGCAACATTAGCGCCACCACAGCCTCCGATTGTGGGAAGGTTAAAATATTTGAGTTTTCCTGCATTTTAAACCTGGTCTGGTTGGTTTATGTTATAAAATACGCTGTGGATACGGTCACGGCGCCGTGACTTGTCAGCATTCATGATGGTCGAAAAAGGGAAGTGACGCGATCAAGGACAGAGCATGCGCCTTGCGCAGCTGGTGATCAGCGAAACTGCTCTTTGGCAAGCGAGAATCGTTCAAAGGAGTAGTTCGCGAACGATTTCGCGTATATTTAAACGATTTACGCGCAGATAGTGAAATCAGATAATTCACGAAATACGCAACTCATTCCATGAATTGTACAAAGTCTTTTTACCGGCCGTGTGCGAAATAGAAACGAGTAGGGGTGGTGATGCTACCCACCTTTTGATCGTCGCTATGCGTCTACGGCCGCCTGTTTTAAATCGTGGGCATAGATTCTTTTCGTTTGACGAGCTAGCGAAACTTCGCTGGGAATATGAAGAAAGCAATTCCATTCAACTTTGGACATGCCATTCCAGAACTATTGACGTTTTGTGAAAGAAGAGCTACGTTACACAGAAATAATATATAAGCCGATCTTGTCTACCAGACAGAGACCAAATCAGAGGTGAAATTTTATTATTTAAAATGAATTACAAATGTGAGAAATTATACACAGATTTATCCAGGGCCACTGCCAGCACGGATGCTATGTGTGAATCGCACAGCGGCGATCAAAAAACGGACCCCCACACCTCCTCGTATCAGTTTTCGCACTCGGGCAACAAAAAACATTGTACAATTAATGGAATGAGAAATAGGAACTTGCATATTTCGTGAACTGTGTGATTTCACTATGTGAGCGTAATTCGTTTACATATACATGTACGCGAACGACTCCTTTGAACGATTTTTGCTTGCCAAAGTGCTGTTTCGCCGTTCATTAATTATCCGTTACGCGAAGCGCATGCTCTATCCTTCACCACGTTACTTCCCTTTTTGGACCATCGTGAACGCTGACAAGCCACGACGCTGTGACCGTATCCACAGCGTATAAAATAAATGTATAGTAAAATTCGAAATGCCAGACATCATTTTGAATCACTCTGTATTATGTTTCATTGTGGAGGCCTTCTCTTTCAGTGGTTACGGTAGTGCAGATTGTTTCGAATGTATTTCAATCGGTATCTCTGATCTCGTGCTCAGAGACTTCATTTGTGAATCGTTTGTTGTTCAAGGCTATGGCATGTTTTGCCAGGACAGCAAATATGATACCTCATTCCAAGTCCTTTCATATATTACATGCCCTATTTTAACATGGAAAATTCCAATGATCATTTTTCGATCGGCGCTTCATTTCCCGGGAATGGGCCCCATCGCTTGCCTGATTTATCACCCCTTGATTTCTTCCTATGGGGTTATCTGAAAAATGGGGTTTATGTAAATAGTCCGCACATGATTGTTGAGCTAAAAATGAACATTACAACAACCATTTCTAACATCAATATTGCCATGCTTTGCAGAGTCTCACGAACACGCTTTTTATATTCGCGAAAGAGGATGTTATTTCGAATGGTTATTGTAACATATAAAGTTTGTCTGCTAAAAATAAAAGCCAACATTTCAACTAATGCCACTGTACCAGCATCAGTAAATGATTTGAAACAACGAATTCAATTTGAAACAACAAATTCAGTAGGCTTGTACAGACATAAAACCCATCATGATGTTAAATGTCACGGGTTCTGTGAAATATTCTGCATAGTTATGCATTGCCGCAGAAAGATACCACAATGAGCACTTCATTCATTGAATAAATGAGCACCAATGTACCTTGAGCACAGAAATATCATTTTGTTCTAGTAGGGTTTTTTTTGTTTGTTTTGAGCTCTAGAACTGTACAATTGGAAATTTTTCTTTTAACTATAATGGTTACAAAGTTACAAATTGCAAGATGCAAAATTCGAGGTCAAAGATCATATTTGACATCACTATTGTTTAGCCCCTACCTAATTTCCTGCAACAGATTTATTGTATCCCCACTCGTTTTGAAATTGTATGAGAGGGTAACAGGCTTTTGACTCGCCCTGTATATAAGGTGCAGTTTCAATTCATTTGTATGCTATAGAATCAATCATTTGAAATATCAATATGATTAGAGATCGGTAAATACACAGATCAGTAATAAAAGCAAACGTGGCAATAGAGGACTGTGATGAAAAATAATTTTTTTTTTTTTTTTTTTTTTTTTTTTTTTTTTTTTAATCTTTTCGCACGGGATCCGTAGTACATTAATAAATGTATTTCTGCTTCACAGCTAAAGCTCCTTTTTGGAATGTTTACAAGATTTTATTATAATGTATATTACTGTCTTGACAAGGAATTCTATTACACTGGTCAACACACATTTTGCCTCCAATCATTTAAAAGTCATTTTATGGTAAATTTGTTGCACTGATTCCGAATATGAGATCAGTTTTTTCAAATTGGCTCTAGTTTTTGAGATATATAGTTCATTTTCTACGTTTCAACATGTATATTTATCCAGTAGAACTGCAACTTTGACAAACTTAGGTTTTCTGGACTAATTTGAGTGTGCTGATTCCATATCTGAACTCCAAATTTTTCTATCACGTCAGGATGTTAAGTTTCAGTGGTGTAAAACAGTCTCTTGATGTGAAATTTAAACAATGGCTACCATTAAAATTTAAACTATTTTTATAACTCGAGATCTTGACGTGATAGGGAAATTTGGAATTCAGATTTGGAATCAGCACGCTCGAATTAGTCTAGAACACCTATCTTCCCCGGTACCAAAAATGTTGTTGACCAGAGCTATTGGTAGTCATTTTATTATGTACACAATTATTTTTGCAGATTACAAAAAAACTAGAGCCAGTTTTGCATTTTCACAGTCATATTCGTGTTCAGCACATTCAACTCATTAAGAAATGGTTATTTTCATATTGGAGGCAAAAAAGTTTTGAAAATTTGTTGCCCAGTGTTATTAACAAAAACAAAATCTTTTCAATAATAAACATTATTGGTTGAAGGGTTTGGATTTTTATTCATTTAGACACTTCATTTTTAATTTAATGTTCATTCCATTTGAAGTAATACAGGGAAGTTCAGTTGAATTGCATGTTTGAACAAATTACCCTGAGAAACACAAAATGCAAAATGTTAAATCGCTGAAAAAGGTTGATATTTGGGACAGAGACAAATTAAAAAAAAAAAAGCACAGCAATTTCTAAGGATAATTGCCTTAAAGAAAATAAAGACAAGTGACTATTTATTATTATTATTAATTTTCCATTCCTTTTCCAGATTACTTCAAGAATTAATTTTTTTTTAAATTCTTGCTAGATAAAACGAATCATTTTTTAAACTCAGTAAATGCATTTGCAAAGTGTTAATAGCTTTAACATTTGTTTACAACTGCTGAACTGTTAATGATGGTTTTTATGAATAGTTTGCACATAATTTTCGAAGTTTGCCAGAAGGATGTGTAGGAAATCCTTGGAACCTGTTCTATGTAGGATTTTCTTGACTTAACCTGATTTAAGCCTACATAACATCACATAAAATTCAAAAATTTTTGATTTTATTTTTAATGCATAGATTTTCTTCAGAAAAATTCAAACTGCAGTTAAGAAAAAAACGAATCGTTTCTAATTAAATCATTCTAATTAGAGCATTTGATTTTTTAAAGTTTCAAGTTCAGAAAGTAAATTCTATGCTCAATACAACTTTGCTTAAAACGAAAGATGAAGGTATCAATTATCTTATCACTTAGAAGTGAAAATTTTTATATAAGCTAAGTCAAAATTCATAAAATATAAAAAAAAATTAATTTTTCCCCTCCCTATGAGTTCAACACTGGCACTATGTTTTGGCAAATCGTGACATCGCATATTGCAACAAGTGTTATTGGATTGCCGGAGAAACTAAACGGTATCACATTTCATATACAAAACTAAAACCAGAGCGTTAGTAAGGCCACATTCACAAGCACTCTAGAAATTTCCTGCCAGATCGAGTTCTCACAATGTCATTCACATGCTCGCCAGAGTCATTTCTTGTGTTGTAACTCTCGCAAAAAAGGTATTGCGAGAGAGTGAGAAAGGTGTTTTAAACAGAAAAGGTCTAGCTCTCAAGTGCGAGAAAGTGTGTAGATCCCAGCAAAGCTGATAAAAGCATTCTGCTGTTCTGATTGGCTGACTGTTGCAGCAAGGCAAAGGCAATGCTGAACCATAGCCTACAAGAATAAAAGGAAAGCCTGCCCAATGGCCTTCAAGCAGGTGATTCAAAAATCTGCACTATTTTCTCACTTTAATGCTAGACAATGCTATTAGTAATCTCATCTGTAGCGTTTGAAAGCATTGGAATGAATGGATTGATTCGATTCACTAGTGCATTTACGTGAGTTTCATGTTAAAAAAAAAAAAAAAAAATGCCTAATACCAACATGGTACATGCTGCGTACCTTTCTGCGCTAGATTTTACAAAATTCTTCTAAAATCATGGAAAAGATTTTAAATTATCTTTGTCATGATAATTAAAAATCCCTTGTTTTCTTTCGATGTAGAAGATCACCGCGAAAAATGTGCAACGAAGTTAACGTGGCTGCGTTTGTTTAGTCTCGTCAGACCAACTACTTCTGTTTGCTCAATTAAGGAGTTACACTTCGTCACCCGACTGGGTCGACGAGCTAAAACGATCGTCTGCTTCTGCGGGATTAGCATTCAAGCCAGTCATTTAAGCTGATTCAAGCAGCCATATTCAAGCCGCAACGAAACCAAAGCAAGCAGGATGAATTGAAAATATAACTAGCAATCTTTCAATCATATACACGGTTTCTGTAAATTCACCGTATAATTTTTCGGCTTAAATCGATGTAAATGCAATTATGCGCATCGAAAGCAATTTTAAAAATAGTCTAATCGATTAATCGAATCGAGCACCCTCCACCAGCGCTTCAAGCGGAATGGACTGCCATACCATCGGACACATACCGCGCACTTCTTGCGTCCATGCCACGATGCCTAGCAGCAGTTATAGCGGCGAAGGATGGCTGCTTCCATTACTAAGCGGATGGTCATAATTCAGTGATATGACAGTGTATTTGAGAAGTAAAGAAAGATTGTGATTCTTTATTTTTGATTTCCTTGCAAGACTCAATTGGTATATTATTATATAAAATATTCTGTAAGTGACCAAAAACTCATAATTCCTAAAGTATAATAAAGATTTAAGACTGCTGAAAAAGTTTTCTTTGTGTCAATTGTACACAATAATCGTAATCTTCATTCAGGGAAGATGACCGTCATTTCCAGGAACGTCGGAAAAAGGGAAACTAAATCAACATTAGTTTATTTATCTTAAATTGTTTGTACATAAATAAATAGATACATTATCGCCCCTTTGCATCAGAATCAGAATTGAATATACAGGCTCATAATACAAAAAATAAATTAAAGTTTCGTTTGTGAATTCACACCTAACATGATATCACGATAAATACTCGTAAAAATCCATATTTCAAAGTTTAAATATTTTGATCAAAAATATTATCTAATTGAGAACTGCGTTTTACTTTACTTTTTTAAAAGGAATAATAAATTAAATTAATTACATCATATTTTATACAATTTCAAAAAACGTTCATGAAATGATATTTACTTCCATTTCTGTTATTTTATGCCATAACTAAAAAATAAACAGGTTTTTTGCGTGCCCCTTTTCAGAAATTAGAAAACACAAGGCACTATCTATGTAAATTATAAACTGATTTTCTAATGCAACTTTATTTTTTCGAAAACTGAAAACTGAAAATGCTCACCTCTTTGATTTTGAGCCGTATTGTTATGAAACGCGACATTGTATTTCACGCGCTAGCATTGTTATTAGTCTTTTTCACTTCACAATCCTCTCGATTGTACCGTCTAAGTTTTGCTATTCGTTTCGCCATCTTTTATATATATTAAAAGTATTTTTCCTCACACGGTTATGGGCCAAGTACAATGCTGTCAACACGATGCTGTCAAGCATAAACTGCATATTGCGGAGTACGACAGGCTACACTTCAAGCTGCAAGGTAACAAGTACGAAGCAACAGTGAACCACGGAGACTTCATATGTATGAACAATTTTAATGCATTGCTATGCAGTGGAAGCGTGCTGAGCTATTAGATGCCATATTGATGTCCGTATGTAAAATGGCTTCAATTAATCCTATCGCAATAACAAAATTAAACGAATCAAATTATCGTTCCTGGAAGTATAACATATCCATGTTATTAAAGCATCATGATTTATGGAAATATATAATAGAAGAAGAGACTTTACCCTCTGGTGCTTTAGAAGAAGTTAAGAATAAATATAAGAAAGATTCTGAAAAAGCATTATCTTTAATCGCATTAGCAATAGAAGAAAGCCAGCAAGCCCACATAATGGAGTCAAAAAGCCCCAAGGAGGCATGGAACACATTGGCAGCAATTTTTGAACCTAAGTCATTACCACGAATTCTAATGTTAAAATGGAACTGAAACCAGATGAATCCATGAATTCTTATTTATTGCATATAAAGAATTGCAGTGATCAACTTCACAATGCTGTTGATTTAATTTCCGATAGAGATATTGCTTACATGATAAGTGGACTTCCTGAAGACTATTATGGTATTGTAATGGTATTATGGATGAAAGTAAATTTTCTTCTAAAGAAGTTCAAAAAGCACTTATGATAGAATATGATAGAAGAATAAGTAAAAAGTATGAAAACTATGAGAAAGAAGACCTCACCACTACATAAAGGACGAACAAAGCATCAACTTCCAGCGATAGTGGGGGCAAGCCTAATAAGAGCGATTCAAGGTGTTACACCTGCGGAAAGACATGACATTATTCACGTTCGTGTCACCAACGTAGAACTGGTCGTAAAGCAGGTAATTCTAATTCGAAGAAAAATAGCTTTGATAATTATTTGGTGTCACTGAATCAACTTGATGCATATGATGACTGGATTCTAGATAGTGGAGGTATATACTCATCACGCTTGTAAACATAGAGACTGGTTCCACAATTACCGTGAAATTAAGAATGAACCCATTCAAACTGCTGATGCAAGTGTTGACATCAACATAAGTAATCTCCAAGCCGTAGGTATAGGCAATATCATGATAACAGTTTATGTAAAAAGGAAACCATTTGATATAACTCTAAGAGATGTTTACTACACTCCAAATATCAGAAAGAACCTCATTAGTGTGGCCCAAATAGAGAAGAAAGGGAAGCATATTACATTCAAAAGAGGAAGAACAGAAGTATGGAATTCCTCAATGAAGCAAGCAACTTGTGTAGCTTACAGAAAAGAAAACCTATATGTTTTGCATGGTAGAATTACTTTACCCAACTGCAGTCAACGAAAATCAAAGAACATGGGAGTTACACAATTTCCAAGCCTCGACAAGCAGATATGGCATAGAAGACTTTGTCATGTGAACTTTGAAACTATTCAGCAAATGGCTGATAAAAATCTCGTTGAAGGGCTATCCTTTATTGCTAATGAAAAGGTTGTAGTATGTGATAGTTGTTGCATAATGAAGTCAAGCAAAGCTCCATGTAAAAGATCAATATATTTACGTAAATCAAAAGAAATACTCGAGCTTACACATTCATACCTTTGCAGACCAATGCCTGTTAATTCTTTTGGTGGATCAAGATATTTTTTAAATTGTATCGATTACTATTCTCGTAAAGTATTTATTTATCATTTGAAAAGTAAAGATGCAGTAATTCAATGTCTAAAAGAACACATTGTTAAGGTTGAGAGACAAACTGGCCATAAAATAAAGCGATTCAGAACAGATAATGGTTTTGAATTCTGTAATGCTAACCTAAAGAAGTTTTTCAACGAATTAGGAATAAAACATGAACGAACAAATGTAGAAACCCCACAGATGAATGGAATTGCTGAGCGAGTAAATCGTACAATTATGGATCTTGTTAGATCTTCACTTCGCGACGCAAAGTTACCTCAACAATTTTGGGCGAAAACAGTGGGATATATTTGTAACGGAATACTGCATTCATCTTTGAAAGAAGTTCCTGAAACGATCTGGACTCAAAATATACCCAGCATAAGACATTTACGTACATTTGGATGCCTAGCATATGCACATAAACCAAGCCAAGGGCGTAGAAAACTGGATGAACGTGCAACAAAATGTATACTAGTTATTCCAACCAAACTTGAGGATACAGACTATGGAATCCTGAATCTTGAGACGTAATACAAACGAAACATGTTCGATTTGTTGAAAACCAGATTGGTTATGAACACATATTTGGTACTACAGGACAAGATTTTACATATGACGAAATGTGGACAGAAGAACAAACAGACCATATCGAAACAAGACAAGATGATGTCAAGCAAGAATTGAAATACGATGAACAGTCAACAAGTAGAGCAGAACCATATAGCTATCCTATGAAAGAAACAGAATCTCAAGAAGATATAATAATAGAAAAACCTTGTAAAATCGTAAGAAATGCTTATGGACGAAAAGGTAAACCCAAAGAACATTATATTGAGTTCAATTGTATGGAAATGTCTGAACCAAATAACATTGAAGAGGCCCTATCTTCACCTCAAGCACCTGAATGGAAGGCTGCTATACTAGATGAAATCGACAGTCTTGAGAGAAGAGGAACTTGGAAACCAAGTAACAAAAACATAATAGGATGTAAATGGGTATTTAAAGCAAAGATGGACTCAATGGGAAATATACAAAAATATCGTGCCTGTCTTGTTGTCCAAGGTTTTTCACAAGCTAGAGGAACAGATTTTAATGAAACTTATTCACCAGTAGCCAATTTCTCGGTATTTAGAATATTTCTTTCCCTAGCATCAATCTTTGGATGGATCACTCGACATATTGATGTTAAATGCGCATATTTATATGGTAATCTTGATGAACAATTCTATATGAAATTACCACCTGGATGTTATGAAAACACTACAGAAGTGGCCAATTATCGTTTTATAAAGTGGCCCCTGAAGTGAGAGGATAGGCTACCCAGCAGTACTGTCCTGTATATTTTTGCAATATCCTGTACTTCAGAAGATAGTTCACCCCACAGTACTTTTAATTATACTGTATATACAATGTACAGTTCATAATACAGTATATTGATTCATTTTTTATTTGCATTTCCTGTTGCCAAAAATCAATAACGAAAGTAATTTCTCAAAAAGATGGCAACTTCAAAACTGCTTCGATCAACAAAGTTTCCAGCTGCTGATTTACTATACAAAACTATTGCTGACAATAATGATGGGAATAAAGAAAATGAAGAAGAATGTTTGAATCTTCAAGAAGAATATTTGACACTTTTTATTTATTTTTTCCCCCCCATTCCAGTTCAAAAATTTTGATTTTGAAGGTTTCGAATAGGGTAGTGGTTTTTATTTATTTATTGTGGTATCGCCAATGTTGTAGACCATTCTCAAAGGTCCAAAAACGTTCTTGAAGTTCAATTTTTATGTATTTGATTAATTTTACTTGTATTAAAATATATATTACTCTTAACTATCGCTGTGGCCAATCTTATATTTTTATTTTAGAAAAAGGTTAATGTCAGCACTGCGGCCTATCCATTGTTGCAGCGTTATTACTGTAAATTACGGTAACTTTGCTATAACTGCTTTTTTGTTATAACAGAGTTTGTTATATGTGGGTTCGACTGTACTATATAATGTTTTCATTACTTTAAAAAAAAAACACTTTACAAATAATTTTTATTGAAGTCCTTTTAAAATGAAATTTATTATGTACAAATTTTAATTAAATGATTTTGATATGAATTTGTAAAGAGATTTATTTTGACTACAACTTTATACATTTGAAATTATTTTCGCTTCTTGTATTTCAATTTTTGAATACAGTAAACTATGGATTTTCAGTGTATTTGTATATAACCATTCGGTTTCATGAAAAAAATATATTAACCGCGATCACATTATGTGATACCCGCTATATATACAGGGTGAGACAACTGAATATCTCTGAAACTAAGCAGTGTACGAAAAAATGTCCAAAATCAAAAGTGAATTATTTCACGGGGGAAATTCATTAGTTAAAAAATACCCCCCTCCCCTCTTGGGGTAACTTTGAAATCTTAAATAGAACCCTATTTTTAATGGTATATTCAGATTGTACACAATATTCGAGAAATGTTTTATTCTTGGGTTTTTCGATTGATCAACCGTTTAGGAGATAGAGGCCCTGAAAGTGTGGAACTGTTGAAGTTTTGAACCCAATTTTATCGATGAAGACAGAGATAGAGAGTGGGTCTTACAGACATTCCTATTCTACTTTTTAATGGTCTTTAAGAATCCGAAGTCAGAATTTCAAAAATCCAATATTTTTCAATACACACGCATAGACTGCTGCCCCCAAAAGTTTACTTGTGCACTAAAAAAATTTTGAATTTTTGAAATTCTGACTTCGGATTCTTAAAGACTATCAAAAAATAGAATAGGAATGTCTGCAGACCCACTTTCTATCTCTGTCTTCATCGATAAAATTGGGTTGAAAACTTTAAAAGTTTCACACTTTCAGGGCCTCTATCTCATAAACGGTTGGATCAATTGAAAAAACACCAAGAATAAAACATTTCTCGAATATTGTGCACAATCATTAAAAATGGGGGTTCGTATTTAAGATTTCAAATTTGCCCCCCCCCCCCCCTCACAAGGATTTTGCTTAGTTTGATTTTGGACATTTTTTCATACAATGCTTAGTTTCCGAGATATTCAGTTGTCTCAAGATAAATGCCTTACCCTGTATAATAATGTCTCTTTGTTGCAAAGCTTTTAGTGCAATGAGATTTTAACTTTTGATAATATTCATTTGTCCTTTAAAATTTAATGTTTAATTAAAAAAAAAGAAATTGACTTTAAAATATTGTCAACTGTTTCCAAGTTTAATTGAAAAGATTAAGCATTACATGAAATTAAATAATTTAAATGTCACTAAAATTTTCTTAATATTGGTGGGTAAAATTGTTTTAAAAATTGATTACAACATTTTATAAAAGATAGTTGGCTGGAAATTCACCTGAACTGAAAAAATACAGCATTCTTTCATAGTTTGTTACAGTAATTTCATTAACGTTTTCAGTTTATAGACCCCTTAGAGTTTTACAAGCCATTGCTCTTTGGTGAGACTTATCCTTCAAAAAAGTAGATGCTTTTGTGAAGCAGTTTCCTTCTCAAAAGCATGAGTACATTAAGTAAAGATATGCTAGATCCTATTGTTCAAAGGATCAACATAAATATATTGTTAAAAAATGGAGTAAGTTGGTGTCATTTTCACAGCTCTTTTTCAATTAAAAACAAGAATGTCATTTAATTTACCTGGTCTGTAATTTTTCATAAAATACTATGAGAAGTGGAATGATATATAGGCCATTTTACTATATATGGAAGTGCAGAAATAAAAACAACTTAGAAAGGAAATCAAGTTGCTAGAGCATTAAATTTTTAATGACAGATTTCATTCCAATACTGGCTGGTAGAGCATTTAAAAGGGCAATATTAAGCCAGGTAATAAACACTTCACTGAACGAAAGTGAATTTAAAATCTTGTTAGATGTTAACAGGATTTATTTTGGATATAGAAGGCAAAATAATTTTGGAGTTTAATCCAATTGTTTTTACGTGAAGTGATTTCTTTTTACATGGCTTTAAACCTGCTGATTCGCAAACATGTTCTGTGTTGTGGTAAAATTTTAATTAGGAAGAGTCGAAAGTGCTTAAATGGATCAAGTAACAGGTCGGTGTTCAACTCCAAGCATTTTGCGAAAGAGACAATAGCTATCACAGGGGATTCAATAGAAATAGGAACTGATAAGATACATGAATATGACATCAGTTTACCATTTGACAGGTAATGCTGTTCTTGTTAGATATATGCTTAAAGAAAACGTTACCTTTTAACAATATACTGTACTTGACATTCAACTCCTGTTTAATTTTCAAATATGGTATTAGAAAATATTAAAAAAAAATTATCCATATTAATTTTTATTAAAAGATTACAATAAATGCAGCTTAATTAATAAATAATTTTTGCAAATTTATTATCTACACAAATATATTGATTTAAAATAAATTTTTGTTAAATTTTACTGTAACTTCGGTAGTAAAAACTGACATTTGAAAAGGTTATAAAAAAGCATTCTCATACACTTCGTATCTCCTTCGCATGATACACCTTGTAGCGACTGCTGGTGTAATCGTACCTGTTTAATGAAAAGTAATCAATAATTAATCAAGACTCTAATCTTTTAGTTCAAAGCAAATCCTATAATTCCCATTCTTACAGCCAATAATTATGATAACTACTAGTACATGCAACTACACCCTCCCTTGAGGTCAGATATCCCAACAAAGAACAAATCCCCTTTACTGTTGCTCTGATATGTTTATACTATTTATTCAATGTCCTATAGTGGTCCTTGAATTTCTTTTCAATTAAACATCGGTTATGCTGCAATAAGTTTTAAGTTTCGTCTGCTCTTACTTTCTTATCAAATGAATTTCTCAAAATGACCTCTCATCAAAGTTACCAAACAGAATTTAATATTCTTTATTCAACTTTAATAACAAAAGAATGTTAAAACAAGAAAGGGATGAATTAAATAATGTGAATATAAAAATTACACTAAAATCAAAAATAGCGACTGCTTTCAAATAATAAATGATGAGATATATCTAATCTTATTATTTAATGAATGTCCCTCTCAGTCTTTAAAAGTTGTTAAAAGAGAACTCCAGTTCTCTTACAACACTAAGGTATTTCACTAGTACGTAATCTCATAACGCATGGGCACAATGACTATTTACTTAAAATGTACTTAACCTCACACACTTTGTCTGGTTGTCTTCTTAAACGTCGGTCCTCTGCTTTACATGACACTTCTGTGCCGAAATAATAAGGTGTATTCTGATGCCGGGTTGACACTGCACTTACAGTATGTCACAGTTAGGCTTGCCAACCCTCCCATAATCAGATGCAGTCTCCCGTCTCCCAGGCAACGCCTGCCCGGGATATAGAATAACAAGTGCGAACAGAATAAGCGCAACTGGACAAGTCTCCCGGAATTGCTAGTCTGAAAGTTGGCAAGCCTACTTGCTGTCGTGGGATGTGGTTGCACCCTGTAGTGGCTTGGAACCCAGGCTCGGTCGATCTGTCTATCCCTCAGACTTCGGCTGACCACAGTCTCCATATCTGCTTGGTTGTCGCTGTCTGACACCGCAAATGCCATCCTCAGGATGAGTAAGCATCGTTTTGCCGTTCGCTTTTAGCTCACTCAAGCCTATGATTTCTGAAGCTGTAAGCTTTTTCGGGATGTGATCCTCTGTTCTCCGGTTCTCTGACCGGCTGGGATGCAGTTATCGATTTGAAAAAGTTTAGATAATCACTGTTCAGTTCACCCATAATCACCATGAGACACTCATCGGGTTGTCCCTTCTGGCTCAGCGTTCTAGTTTCTTTTTTTTCAGAAGAACACCTGATGCTTCCAATTTGGATTGAAAGGGATTTTGACTGATGTGTTTTCTCACTCATTTTCACCAGAGGAATCGCAGCTCATGTTGTTGTACGCTCCTGAGCTACTTATCTCTCTGAGATCCATTTCTGTCTGCTCACGAACAGTCACACGCTTTTCATTTTTATATTCTCTTGTCAGTTTCATGGTTCTCCCTCATCTGTCCCAGCTTCCCATCCTCTATTGCTTTCCTTGATACAATCTGGTTCCTCATTCTTCTCCCCCCTTCCCCGACTCCAGGGACGTAATGGAAGTTCTCCGTTGCCATGGAAGCATGAGGTCGGCCAGTGCTCTCCCAGGCTCTCCCCTCTTTTCTTGCTCGGGCCGACGATAGAAAACCAACACAAAAAATAATTAATACCTATCTTATGAATCTCGATAGAATTCAACACCTGACTCGTGAGGATGATTCAGATGTGCATGGGTACAGAGAAGAATACTCGAGCCCAAGACTGAGGAAAGGCCTTACTCGACCGTATCTATTAATAGAGAACCTATTAAAACGTCAGTGTTATTTATGGTTGCTGAGTTTCATGAAATAAGAAGGTATGTAGGTAGGCATTATGCTGTAAAGCATTTACAAGCCATGGGAATGAGTTGATCGAGTATCTATACATTAATTCAGGATATTCAAAACGGGCCGACGATAGAAAACCAGACAAAAAAAAAATTGCTAATTTAGGGTTACACACAATTTGTTAATCTTGACAATTAAGAACTATCACTCCTACTTGGTGAGCCAAACCTGGGTCATCCTGAGGGATTTTTAGTTTGGGACCTTATGATGTAAGTTCTACGTGTGTCAAATCCCAATGAATTATTATTTTGTCACGATATTATAGGATTCTCATCTCTTAGTTTGTTTTTTTTTAAATTGTAGTAAACTATTTACTTTTCTATTCCATTTTTACCTTTGCAATGTCGAGGTTGTTAAATAACTATTGAATCTAACCTGCCTGGCCAAAAAAAGAAGTCTCAATGTGAATTTACACATGCAAATTCTGAAATGGGAAAGAAAGCTGAGTACATAGAAAATTTTCATATGTTAGTGGACACAAAGCCTTCAAATAGTGAAAAAGCAGTGTGCAACTAATCATTTGAAAGCAACCATGTCTAATGAAAATTAAACCTGGTCGCGGAAAAGACGTTTCGAAGTTAAAGAAGAAACAAATTATTGGACTGCACCAAGGGCATAAATCATGCAAGATTGTTGAAAAAAAGCATTCAGATTGCGAACAATCCAGCATTTTTATTAAATCATGGAAAGAGATAGGTGAACATATGTCCTTTCGAAAAACAATCCTCAACAATCGTGACCGCAGATCATTAAAATGGTTGGTAAAATGTAATCATAAAAAAAAACATCCTAGAACTTACAAAAAGCTTCAATATGGAATTCAAAACCTTTTCCACCCAGACAATGAGATGAGAACTAAGAGCACTGGGCTTAAACCGTTGTTGCTTAAGCCTTTAATTGCAACTAATCGGAAAAAGACTCCAGTTTACAAAGGAGTATAAACATTGGAGCCCTAGGCAATGGGAGAAGATTATGTGGTCCGATGAAAGCAGATTTACTCTCTTCCAACATGGTCACATCAGAATTAGAAGGGAACCACATGAAACAATGGACCAGTCATGTACCGTACCCACTGTTCAAGATTCTGGAAGAAGTGTTATGATCTGGGGTTGCTTCTGCTGGGCTGGACTAGGCTCAGCAACATTGCGCAGTAATAAAATGAAGTCTTCAGAGTATCTGAGCTTACTGAATGACCATCATCTACTCTCAGTGCAGTGTCTTTCCTGAAGGTGATGGCATTTTTCAGGATGACAATGCTCAGATTCACCGAGCTGACGTCAACAACTGGCTCCAAGAGCATGAGGATTCATTCATGCACTTGAACTGACCTCTGCAAAGCCGTGACTTCAATCCCATTGAGAATCTTTAGGATGTTCTAGAGAGGTCATTAAGATGTGAACCGACTCTTCCTTCATCACTAGACAATGTTGGCAGGAAATTGATGTTATTGTGGCCAAAAATAAGTGATGAGACCTTCTAGGAGTCAATAGAATCAATGCCAAGACAAATGTGTGCTGTCATTCGTGTGAAAGCTGGCCCTACAAAATATTAGTGTAGGCAGTGTATTTGAAATTTAACCTAGCATGGGATCAGCCTGCTGAAGGACAGGTTTGTTAGTAAAGGGACAAAGACAAACATCCATGCCCCCAGCAGGATTGGAACCCATGACTGGTTTCCAGAGCAACAAAACCTGCGTTTTAATGCTCTCAGCCACAGAGCCAGCTGACAACTCTATTTAATGTGAATATTATTCTATCAATGACATTATTTGAAAAAATGGAAGGAAAATTCTTCAACCTGGATTCAAACAAGGAACCACGAGTATCACGCTCGACCCCTCTAACATTTGGGCTATCGCAGACACTGTACAGTAGCTTCAAGACACTTTGTGACGGCAGCATGGTTGTACATTGTATGCAATAGCCCAATTGGTAGAGGCTTCGAGCGTGATACTCGTGGTTCCTGGTTCAAATCCAGGTCTCTGATTTTTTCCGTCCTTTTTTTTTTTTTTTTTCAAATAGTACCATTACCTGATGTTTGGAGAATTAACTCCTGTTTTCATTAATTATGTATTTGTTATTCTATCAGTTTTTGTGTGAAACATAAGATTTATTTCAGACATATTTTATCTTTGTAAAGGAAACTGGGAAGAAAATCCCACAGCTTGGGTGCATACCAGAAACTAAGCCCATCCAGCAAAAGAAAAACTATGTCAAGGTCGTAAAATTTATAATTAGCAATCAAGACAATTTAAATCAATCCTAAATCGATTTGATTAGCTAATTTTGAATTTCACGACCTTGACATATAGGCTTTGTATAAAATGTTTCGGGAACAGTTTTTTCCTGACGTGACTGTAGTTCGCAACGCGCTCGCACCGAGCATGCTCAATGGTGTGGGGGTTGACCTTCAAAACGTGCCAAACATCAATTACCTGCGAGCGTTTGTTCAGGCTAGATTGAAGTTTTAGTGTAGCCCTGTCGAGTGACTCGATGCAAGCTCAATATACAGCGAACAATCGAACAGCAGTAGCCATCAAATTTTGTGTTGGACTGGGGAAATCGGGTACGGAGACGTTGGACATGATTTGCCAAGTGTTCAAGGATGAAAGCATGTCACAAACTGCAGTTTTAATTGACATAAGCTCTTCAAAGATGGCCTAGGGAGTGTGGAAGACGAGCCCCGCGTTGGATGGCCTTCAACATCAAGAACCAATGACAACGTGCAACATGTGTGAAGTGCCAGCTGAGAAGAGAAGGATCAACCGGGTGAGGCCAGCCATCGCCAGAAATTGGAAATTTCATCATGACAATGCACCCAGCCCACCTGTTCCAAGGTTACCGACTACCTAATGCAAAACTGTGTCATGACAATTCCCTAATCCCCTTACAATCCCGACTTGGCCCCAGCAGACGTTTTCCTATTCCCAAAAGTGAAATCCTCCCTCAAAGGACACCACCATGGGACCCTAAGTGCTATCAAAGAAGCTTGCACACGTACCCTTAAGGACCTTCCGGAATTAACCTACTAAGGAGCCTTCGAGTCGTGGAAAAGCCGCTGGCAAAAGTGTGTTGATGCTCAAGGGGTGTACTTTGAAGAATTTTAAGGTTTTGAAGCAGTTTCTGAAATCTGTTTTTCCGAAACTTTTCCCGATACTTTATATACTTCCCTTATAGTATTCTTTTGCTGATAGGCTATAGTGCTGGGTCGATACTGCATAGCACCTACTCCTGTATTGACCAACTCGGAGGCTAAGGGGCTGCAGTGCTCCCCCCCCCCCCCCCTTGGGGTTCCTCTAATCCTTTCCTAAGGGTTCAAGCTGAAAAAAGGTTGAAAAACTCTGCCTACGAAAATGAAAGTTCCCACTCTCCCCAGCTCCCCTTTAGAGGAATTTCTGGCTAAGCCACTGGACCAACTTCAAATACTAGAAAACCGATAATGTGTCAGTATTTATGAATCATGAGTACTAGAAGACAAAAATAGCCACTGAAGTTTGAAATAACTGAAGTACATTTACGACATGAAACAAAGTAAACCTGCTGATAAACTTTAAAAAATTATATATAATACGAGGGTTGGTCGAAAAGTAATTCCTCCAGAGCTGTAATTTTTTTATTAACAGATTTTCAAAATTCTTTTTGTATCTGATACTTACATTTGTCCTCTATGTAATACGCTATTCACTTTT
>JAHWFO010006730.1:428676-470645 GCA_023313115.1 Rhysida immarginata | reverse complement strand
TAAAAAAATATAGACATGGAGGCACAATGCATGGATGGGGACTATGTATCAGTATATCAATTGTAGAAAGGTTGACAATTAAGGAACACACATAAACCTATGCTCGTACTTGAATACCCCCTTAAAGTAGGAAATTTTTTACATTAAGGAGCCATAACTACATGCAAAAGCAGAGGTGATGTTTATGTATATATAAGTGAACATGCATAATGAGTTTTTCATTTTTAATCCATTTTTAAGATGTGATTCCCCCTCCCCCAATAATATAAACATACTGTTGTAAATATATATTTAAAATCAAATAGTCTGATCAAAATATGAGGGGCGGTCATAGAGTCATTACAATCAACATGAAAGAACGATTGGTTTTGAAAATGTGAGACTCCACCGGGAAGTGACATCTCTCGAATGCTGGAGGATACAAAGAGGCATTTGGTGCAGTATCGCTACAGTGGCTAGAAGAAATAGTGTGTCCATTGCCGCTGATTTCGTGTCATCATGACTGATGATACCGCCAGATGGCACGACAATCTAATGCGCCGACAATTACTCTATATGCATTGAATGCATGGGATTCAATGTAAGTTTAACAGCACAAATGCTTTAAAAATACTTGTTTAATAAAATAAAATAAGATTGTAAACTTGAAATAATGTGTAGATAAACTAATTAAATGAATTTCAAAGCAGTATTAGTTTTATTTATTATTTAATCTAATAGCTGTTGTTATAAAAAGTTAAGCGCAAAAGATAATTATATGGAAAAGGGTAATGGTTTTTAAATTGAAATGTTCTTTTTATATTTTACAAATTTCATAATTTATAATTTATTACATGTTATTGTGTACGTCTGAGCTTTAAAAGTTTACTTTTCTCACGTTTTGCACATCATTCTTCGTTTAGTGTTTTTATTAGAAAGTGCAAGCGCGTAAGAACGTAGAACTTGATAATGCTATTTGTTATTACAGGGTTATATTATTATATTTTAAATTTTAATTTAGAGACGCATAACGAAACCGTAAAACAAATGTAAACCAACCAAGAAATGAGAAAAATGGCTATTAGATTAAATAATAAATAAAACGAACACCGCTTTGAAATTCATTTAATTTGATTTGTTTGCATATTATTTCAAATTTACAATCGTATTTTATTTTATTAAACAAGTATTTTTAAAGCGTTAATGCTCTGAAACTTACATTGAATGCCATGCATTATAGAGTAATTGTCGGCGCATTCGATACTCATGCCATCTGGCGGTGTCATCAGTCATCATTACACTGTCATAGCTGCATTTTGTATTCAATGGACACACTATTTCTTCTAGCCACTGTAGTATCGCTAAATGCCGTCAAAGCGTCGGAAGCAACATGGCACAGCCCATCGGAAAATTGGAGGTGTGAGCCGCGATAAAGTTCCTGCATTTGAAGAGGAACAACACAAAACAAATCTATGCAGAGTTAGTGACCGTTTATGATGACAATGCTTCAAAGACATTTGCCACATGGTGTCGACGATTCCAGTGCGCCCAGACAAGCACTGAAGACAAACTTCAGAGTGAACGTCCCTTCATCTTTGATGAGCCACAAATTGCGAAGCAAGTGGAGACAATAGTCCTCTCAGACTGCCATATCACCATGGAACAGATATCAGACCCAGACTTCTGCATGACAACACACCAGAACATTCAGCATATGAGACCATGCGCGACCTGGCCTTAAGCGACTCTTCTTTCTCTTCCCTGGCCTGAAGAACTCGCTTCGTGGACTACATTTCCAAGATAATGACGAGTTTATCTTTGAGGTGGAATAGTTCCTCAACAGCCAAAAGGACTGCTATAAACACTGAGTGGCCAAATTATTATGACCACCCCCTTAATACAGTGTTGGGCCACCTTTCGCTCTTATTACTGCTTGCATTCTTCGGGGCATGGATTCTATGAGATGTTGGTAGGTTGTAGGAGGAATTTGAGACCAACTCTGAAGAACTGTACCTTCCAATTCTTGCAGATTTGATGGTACTGGATCCCGCTGCCTGATGGCTCGTTCAATCTCATCCCACAAATTCTCAATGGGATTGAGATCTAGCGATTGTGCAGGCCAACGAAGCAAGATAAACTCTCCGGCATATTCTTCGAACCATCTGAGGACGATGCCAGCCTTATGACAAGGAGCATTTTCTGCTGGAAGTATCCATCCGCGTCAGAGTACACCATTAACATAACGGGATGTACTTGATCTGCGACAATACTTAAATAATCTTGGGCACACACACGTCCATGCAGAGGAATCAAAGGACCCAAACAATGCCAACAGCTTGAAGTGTTGTGGCGATGCAGGTGGGGTCCATGCTTTCGTATTGTTTTCTCCATATTCTAACCCTGCCATCTGCATGATGCGTTTGAAATCGTGACTCATCGGACCACATGACCCTTTTCTAGTCATCTACTGTCCAATCCTTGTGCTCCTTGGCGAACTGGAGACGTCTGCTCTTGTTCAAGGCTGACAGTAGATGCTTTCGAACTGGTAATGAGCAGCGAACACTTCGTTCAGAGGCGCTCACAGTTTGTACTTGATTAAGATTTGCCGCTATTTGACGCACTGTTTCTTTTCTGTCGCCCTTGACAACTCTGGCCAATCTCCTTTCAGCTCGAGCATTGAGGAGCCTGTGACGACCACACGCTTGACGTTGAGAGCCAGTTTTTTGCTTGGTAGTCCACTCTCTGTAAACATTAATAACTGCTGCTCTTGAATACTTCACAAGTTCAGCTGTTTTGCTGATACTGGTTCCGACACTGTGCGCGCTGACGATCATCCCGCGTTCACACTCGGTTAAAGAACTTTTTTTGCCCATATCGTCGCAAAAACACAGTGCAACTGATGGTTCACCTCACCTTTTTTTTTAGCTATCTAGCCCTCTAGCAGCAGCGCTGTGACGCAATAGTTCATTTACCTAAAACTGTCAGGTGGTCATAATAATTTGGCCACTCTGTGTAAATGGCATCCAGCATGTCGTCCATTGTTAGGAAAATGTGAGATCTTGACAGGTGATATGTGGAGACGGACTGACGCTATCACCATGCAGCATCACTCCATTCGTCTTCTGACTGATTGTAATGACTTTATGACAGCCTTTCGTAAAAATCATCATTTTAAAATTGTTGGCAAATTAACAACTGGAAGTCTGTCATTTTGATTTTCAGGGAATGTAAAACTTGTTGACAACTTTGTTTCTTTGGTATGAGAATCATAGTTGGAGAGGGAGCAATATACATGTATTAATCAGTTGTTTGCTTTTTTGATCTTACTATTTTTTTTCCCCAACAGAACTGCTGGAAATGTTAATTCTCGCAATGTGGAAGACGTTTTGTTCGATATGTTCAAAAATGAAGATGGCCTTGTGCCAATGGGTAAATTTCTAGCGGTAAATTTTTTTATTTTATTTTTTTTATTTGTGTGTGTATTTACCAGTCACTTTTAACACACTTTATTATCAATTAGATTTGGATATTTTATGCCTCTTTAAAATCATTAAAGTGAAATGGAAAATTGCACAGTGGTAAGACCCTGAGAATTCAATTCTCAGTGCGTGTCCAATTTTGTTTTATTCCAGGGTTTTTGTGTCTCGTCCTTTTTTTCTTCATCTGTCATAAATTGAAATGGGCATTTGTATTACCATTGATCTACCGTATTTTCTGATAGTTAGGCCGCAGCAATGAATAGGCCGCACCCCCCCCCCCCCCTCTCTAAGAACCTATCTAATTAACTTTAAAGAAATATGCTGCAATTTATAGTGTTAAGTATCATTTTATTCAAAATATAGATAAAAATAAAAATATTTGAGTACAATTATCGGATAATTAGAATCCGTATCTAAAATCCTTCAAACAAATGTAAGGGTTTACGTTCGAAAACCTGTTGAACGGCGCCAAACTAAGTACGGATTCAAACATCCTGTCGAAGTGAGCCAAATTTTATAGATCCGGTGATGGGTGGTTATTAATATTATTATTATAATTAATATAATACGACTGCGCCACCGCGTATTAGGCTGAAACTTTAGAAAGCTAGCCATTTGGTTAATTACTCATCAACCGGAACCCACTTAGAGTTTACCTGCTACAGGAACGTGCCTACGAAGGCGAGGTTAAAAGATTCAAGGTTAAAAGACTCAAGCTTTTATGGTAAACAATAACAAAGATTTCTTCAATGAGTAAATACTTAATAATTGAATTGAACTCTAATATCTAATAACAAAAGACTACACGATAATAAGCAAAAGGGACTGTGGGTATAACTTCGAGAGCACTCGATAAGGTGTACCTAATGAAAACGCTTTTCATGGCCAGGGAAAGAATTTCTCACTTACACTCTTGTGACGGGACAGATCGGACTTGGATCTGACAGGGCTAGGCATGGCTCTGCCGTCGTTCGCTGATGGCTTGGCGGGATTCCTCGGTCGTCTAATCGGCGGGTCATGTAGGGATGCACCTGGTTGGGAACAGTGGATAAATGTGCACAGCTATTTGATGGTACCTTCCAGTAATGGACCCAAAACATGCCATGAAAACATGCCCCAGACCATTACATGGCCTCCTCCAGCTTGTTGCCGCCCAACAATGGTTTCGGGCAGTTTGTATTCAGATGTCTCCCGGCAGATACGCGAGCGCCCTTCGATACGATGCAGTAGAAAATGCGACTCATCGGAAAATGCAACCTTTTTCCACTGGTCTAAAATCCAATGTTTGTACAGTAATGCAAACGCACGTATTTTCTTGCGATGCACACTTGTCAAATGGGTACTGGAACCAGACGTTTGCTGCGAAGGCCAAGACGCAACACGGTGCATTTCACAGTTGTTTTCGATAGCTTCTTGGTGCATTCCTCGTTCATTTGGGCTGTCATGATGGCCATGTAACTAGCCGTCGCAAGTGCCGCTCACCCCGTTCATTAATGGCTCATAGTCCTCTACAGTTTCTATGCCTGGAATGAACATCTTGTCCATTCTTCCACTCATTGTACACCTTCACTACGGCACTACACGAACAGTTCACGAAAACTGCGGTTTCCGAAATGATCATACCATTTTCAAGGCCTGTTAGGTCGCATACTTTACCCATGATGGTGACGACTGCTGTACGAAATGTTCCTCTGAAATCACCTTTATATATCTTCCAACAGGCAGGTTTATCCGCACCCCCCCCCCCTCCCGTGAATGAGCACAACCGTATTAAGTGGCGGCCATAATTCAGTTCATAATTTAATTCGACTGTATAATAAATGAATATAATAAAATAAATTAAAATGATAATAAAATAAAAATAAATATAAAATAACAAATTAAAACTTATATAAAATAAAAGAAATAAATATTAATAAAATATTAATAAAAATTTTTAAAACCATACTATAATACTTAAAGAAGAAATAATAATAAAATGAAGATTTTCTTCAAAGAAATCATGAATACAAAGGAGAAAAAAGAAACTAATACAAATCGCGGAATTCTTCCTTCCCTTTTCTCCTTTATATTTACACTAACATGTACAGCAGTCATCAGGGAAATGTGTAGTGCGCATGTGCCTCGGTCATTTCCAAGCAGCTAGATGTACGCTTGAAGCGAAAAGCAGCTTGAAAATGGTCTTGCTTCACGCAACTAGCGCATACCAGCTTGTGTTTAGGATAGCTTGAGCTTGAAAAATCACACGCAATACGCTTAAAGCTTTACGCTCCAAGCGAGCTATCGGAAAGCACCTTAACAATGCCATAGCAAATCACCTGAAGAAAGCAAAGGAAAGAATCTGCTGACGGGCCACCACTCCACCGCGAAAAGGAATGCACTCCCACTCACAAGTCCATAGAGAACTGGCCGGAGTCGCTCCACAAAACACTGGGCACAGTTGAAGAATGCTTGCTGGAAGTGTCCATCACCGAAGAGAAGAGCTAAAAAAATGATGACTGATAAGCACACAGGGACCAGAATACATGCCGCAGACGTTTCACCTCGGCAGCTTCGATAGAAAGGCTCCATAGGCCAGGGAAGGGGAAGACGTTAGGCCTATAGATGGTCCGGCAACCCAACTGTCTAGGCCGCATTGATCTCCAATCCTCTCCGGGGATGGCATCTCCTCTTGCGGGGCTGGTCATCAGGCTTCTTCAAAGACTCTCTTGAAGCATGATGTTGGTGCTGAACTGCCCGTAGTCGTCAAATCCGATGCATCACCTTATATACAGGGTTGTGCATAACCTTTTGCTAGGGGTCTGGAAAATAAACAAAACTAAGTGGAATGTTCTGCGGTTGATAATCAAAAAGTACGTTTATTTCTGCTTTTATCACATCAATATTTAGTGTGGCCACCACCTGCTTCTCGAACAGCACGCATCCGTTTCGGGTAGGAGCGGAGGAGTGTCTCAAACAGAGCAGTATCGTACTCCATGTCCTTCAGCACAGATGTCAGGTGTCCCATTAGAAGGTATCAAGAATACCGATTTTCAACACGTTCGGAATAACATGGAATGGCTTGATGTTTGCACGCTGACGATGTCTTTGAACCGTTGAATGAGAAATTGTTTTTCCACGCTTGGCTTTAATTTCTTGTGCAACGTTGACACAGCTGCGACGTCTTTTGCCACTGTTATTAGCAATGATGTTTTTGCTTTCCTGTGATAATTTCTCGGGCCTACCCTCAGCAAATTCGGCATGGCAGTTATCATAACCTTTCTTCCAATTGTCCGCCACCCATCTATCCGATCGGTTTAACTTGTTCGCAACCCATTTGCGATTAATAAAAGACGCACCTGCTTCCATTGCCTCTCGATATGCATTTGCACGAACTCTATCCATGAAACGCTGCTCTTCACTGTAATTTATTAAACCAGCCATATTTGTTTGATACCAATAGACGCACAATGAACTACTCTCTGCCGAAGCGTCATAAGAGTGTGCTACAACGCTGCGGTTTAAGTCGCAGCCCCCTAGCAAAAGGTTATGCACAACCCCGTACATTCCAATGGATTCCAGCACCGTTTCGAATCGTGCGCAAAGACGAAAGTTGCTGCCCATTGGCTGGAAAAGCAGTCGTTCTCTACCAGGTCCGAGTCCAACTACGCCAACTGGTGGAAATTCCGGAAAACTGCCAGAAAATTTTCAACAGGCGACGGGTGAAGAACACAAACAACTCACAAAAAATTAATATAAGAATAGGTGAGGCTAGGCGTAAATGAGTGCAATAAATTGAAAACTAACAGCACCAAAAAAAAAAAAAAAATTACAAACGTGATAACTCTTATCAGTGTCAATTCTCAATAAAAATAAAATGAAATCAAAGTTCACTAAATTCACAGTTCAAAACTGTCCGAATTCTGGGCCATTATGCAAAGAATCTTCCAAATCCGAATGAATCCCATTTAAAAACGAGTCTCTTCCAAAATTGTTCACTTTCTTCATCATCAACTTCCTCCTCTTCATTTTCTTCGGCATTGAAACTGATTCCCAGGCGTTCAGATGGCCACCTTTTGTCCATACACTTTTCATCAATACCCATTTCCCTTGTAGCTACCCGGTTTTCTATTTCTTTCACTCGTGCTATGGCGGAAAGAGCTATAACTTGCCAGATAGTTTGCCCATCATTTCAGCATAGTGTTCCTTAAAGAAATAGAATTGCAAATCAGTCTAGCATATTCAAATTATAAACAGCACAAAGCAGAAGCCAGCTGCAATGACAGTTAGGGAAATACAGAATGGAGTCTTGGATACTTAATCGGTAGTCACAGAGTCGAGAGTCGAAATAGAAACCACACTGAATGCTAAGAGAAAGCGGCTCCTTATATATCTCCCACCACTGAATGCTGCAGCAACAGGCATCTAGTATCCTGATTGGTCGAGACCAATAATGATGACGCCCTCTATTGACGAAGGCGGAAACTAGTTCAGTTGATCATTGATCACGATCGCGATAGGACGAAATTCACTCGGTCAAAACTTTTTGTTGCAAATTCATTCAGAAAAATAATTAATAGATTGGCGCAGGTTTGGTTAGGCCACACATGCAAAAATTTTCACTTTTTTAATAGTTAGGCTGCGGCCTAATTACCGGAAAATACTGTAGTTCAGAGAGATACAAAACCACTGCGGAAATTTGCATCTGAAAAAACTGATGGTATACACATGCCATTCAGCTGGAGACATTTCTTTACACTATATCTGCCCCAATTTCATAGTCATGCAGGTATTCATTTATACTAAACAGAGGCTCAAGTGAGTGCAGGAGCAATCCATAATGGAGATCTCAAGAGCCATGATTTTCCTAATGAGTGCTATGAAACGAGTTTACTTTTATGTATTATTTTGTATTGAAAAGATGTATTACAAACTGGTTTTGAGAATTTGGAAGGGAGCGAAGGTCTCTGAAAGACCACCCCTGCAGTGGTTGTCCTCTTGAAGCAGTCCCTCTGGAAAACATTTGCCGTGTAGAGAACATGGTAATTGTAGACCCACGTCTCATTTACCAGCAGATGGAGCCTGTCCACATGAAATTGGCAGCTTGACACTGTTTCGCGAGTTCATCTTCAAATGAAATGATGCGTAAGATGGATCCTCCATGTGTTGATGTCGAAGCTAAAAGAGGAAAGAAAAGTGATTCCATGAAATACTCGAAAGATTCAAACAAGAAGATACCCTCTGCCGAAGAAACCAAAAAGGATTCAAAATCCTGGAGAGGTTGTTTGCTAGCTTCTTTTCTTGCACTGACCCCCTTCTGCTACTTCTACCCCCCCCCCCCCCCTCCCAGAGGCCTTTGGCCTTCAATTCCATTGTTTATCCCCCCCCCCCCTTTCTTATCAGATAAGGAGCATCCCCGTATACTTTTAGAGTGCGTGCCTGGTCATAGCCTAATTTTATATGATAAAATAAAACAAAGAAAATTGTAAAATAAATTTGAAATCTGACATTATGCTGCTTTCTTTAATTAATAAATATTATTGAATTAAAATAATTCGGGTTTAATGGGTTTATATAACTGAGTAATTTTATTCTGTGGTTGTTGTTCCCACTGAGTTATTTTGTGTGAAAATGAAATTTAGAATCTTTATGCCCTTTTAACGTTCATTTAAAATTCCAAATTCTAAATTATTTAAATTGCATAAAACAGACATATGGCTGATACATATTCCATATGTCACAATATCAAATGTGCAAATATATCTGAAATGTCGGTTTGGTCATATGACGATTAGTCAAATGTCCTGTATCAATGTTTACATGTTTTGATACAAAAAATATACTGTAGACGTTATATATATGCTTAGTGGTTGTCAAGTTCAGATACTTCAGAATTTTAACATATTCTTTGATATGCATTTTTGTAGTCTCTTCGAGCAACTGGTCTTCGCAAAACTGATCCCAGACTGCGAGAAATGATGAACAACCTTAAAATTGTGAAGGACCAAAAATCAGAAGTTGGTTCTGCTGAAGCTTTAATTTTAGATAAAGATGTATTTATGAGGTAGATATAAGCAGACAGCTGCAATTTCATTTTAAATGTTAGCATAAAATTTTTAAGTCGTTTGATTGGTTTATTATAACTGTGGTAATGATTTCTTCTTTATTTTTATAGTGTAATTATGGAAAATATTGTTTTAATCAGTCGAGCATTCCGTGGACAGTTTGTAGTTCCTGATTTCACAACTTTCACTAAACATATTGAGGAATTTTATTGGAAGTGCAAATCAAATCATGCAGGAAAGGTTGCATGTTACATTCCACAACTGGCCCGTTTTAGCCCTGACCATTGGGGAGTCTCTATTTGTACAGTGGATGGACAAAGGTAAGTTTTAAAAATGCTGTGCATTATTACAGTCAAACCCTGTTATGAAGCCTGTTAATAGGAAATCCCACTTCATACGAAATTTTCTCTGATCCTGCTCCCATACATTTACATTGCTGTCCCTCTAAGTTGCGGTTGACTATGTCGCGAAATCGGATAAGTCTCGGTCAATGACTGTACCCAGGTTTTTATTATTTTTTTGTCCCCCCCCCCCTTCCCCACACTTAAATCTGGACTATTCTTATAATTGGACTCTAATGTACGTACACGAGGAAGGCTCTGGGAAGGATGATCTATATAAAAGTGTTCTCATTGGCTCTTTGGAAGAGGGCCTTTTGAGGCAATCAATTTATGATGATCTTTCAGTTGTCTTCTGCTTTCGTCAATACAGTAGGCCTACTTCGATTACGAGAAACGGGGAACTGCTATTAACCCTTTTGCTGCGTAATTTCATTATCTTTAACTGCAGAAATCTGATTCATCCCACAGGGTTAAAAAACTTCTTGTTATGCTGCTGAAAATGGATAATTCCATCTTCTCAGGAATGAAAATGGAATTTAATTACGCAGTGAAAGGGTTAAGGAACTAGACAAGGCATTCTTCACGTAGTTCATGCAGCAGAGAGCGATAGGAACCCCAATATCTGGCGAGATAATACGAAGCAAAGCTGAGATGTTGAAAAAATCCTTAGACGAACATCGCGGATTATTTGAAGTCGATGATTTCAAGGCAAGTGTGACATTAATGTCAATTGTCAGGTTGGGCAGATAGGCCTAAACAGCACATGGCTAGTGAATTAACGCAATTATCTACCAATGTGGATAATTGACTACTTCGGGATTTGTCAGCTAGGCGGATCCTGAACTAGATCTTAAGTGTAGTGGGGAGCTGGTGGCAGTGAAAGAGGCAGAGAGGAGACGAGACCTGGGAGAAGCAGGTGGTGACTAAGTGGTGGAGGAGTGTCAAAAGGAAAATTTGAATCCATGACGGAGGAGTGCTACGAGATAAGAGGTGCCAAGTGGGCTGAAGGGAGGCCTAAATTCACTGAATCTGATTCCCCACTCGCTTCATAGACAACATCAGAAACTTTTGACAAGAATTATGTCATAAAATCGAACGATTAATTTTATACTTTTGTGACAGTTCTTGTATGTTAATGTGTCAGTTGAAATTTAACAGGCCATCTAAAATTTTACGGCGGCTGGCTGCCACCTTCGCTTTCACTATTAATATATTACTAAACAGGTGGTGGCCTTACAGTATAACAGAGGGACATCAGGAGTTCCAACTAGTTTCGCCATTTATTCCCGGCTTTGTCAAGGATATACAGCAAGAGGCATGCAAGCCTTTATATATACAGAACAGTGGTACAAGTTAAGCAATGAGCGTAAATACATATAAGAACCAATAGGATAAAAAGCAAGGGGGCCAATGAGAAAAAGGACGTAATGGCCAGTAGAATAAAATAGAATAAATACAAAATTTTTTAAGATACACAAAAGAGAAGTTGTGCAGAGATGGTGCGTTTAACGCGGACCGAAAAGAGAACATATCCGGTTGTCCGAAGACAAGAGAATTAACATAAAAAAAAAAAAAACATAATAAAATAAAGGGGTAAGAAACTTACAAAATGCAGAAGAAACATAAAATAAAGAAAACGAGAGAAAATCATAGTAGATCAGATAAAGAACTAAGTATAGCAAACACGTTAAAGTCCGTCTGGCAATTGAGAAGCAAGTGTGGGGTGGACTTCTTGGCCTTAAATATTTCGATCGCTTCGAGGGTAGCAGTTTTTTCAGGTTTATTACAGATGTGCAAGACAGACATAACCTCTTCTTTTGTCTTAAAAGTGTGTCCGGAATCTGCGAGATGGTTTGCATAGTGGGAGACACGGTCCCGTTTTCTATACGAGTCAAGGTGTTCCTTGAATCGCAATGCAAGATTGCGGGTCGATAATCCCACATAGAACTTATCGCAAAACGCACAATTCAGGCGGTAAACTCCGGATTGGGAATATTTGTCGGAGGTGACGGAGGTGGGCGGGTTCAGGGTGCGAGCAGCTGGGGTTGGAGTACGAAATGATATACGGAGGCCAAGGGACGATAAGAAATCGGAAAGCTGGGAGAAATTGGCCTCCGTATATTGGTTCATACTTACTTTGGGTCGCGGGGGCAGCAGCCCTATGGAGGATCTGCAGCGATCGCGATCTTCCGCCATCAGGCGCAAGTCCTCCCTGGTAATATCCAAGCGACTCGATATTAGCCACCTGGTTCTAGGCCAACCCCTTGGTCTCTTACCTACCGGCTTGGAAAATAACAATTGCCTAGGAAGACTAGTTTGCGGCATCTGTTTCACGTGGCCATACCAGCGCAACTGAGATCTCTCAATGCGGAGAAGTAGCGGCTCAACACCTAAAGATTCCCTTATGGTGCTGCTGTACACTCTATCTGTAAATGAAGCATGCAAAATTATATATCTATAAATTCTGATTGGCTGCTAGTGTAAATAAACAATGTGTGGTGTGAGACTTGTTAGTTTATGTAAATTTGGGTTTTATTCATAAATAGAGAGGATATGTAGACAATATTGGGATGTTTTTCTGGGTGAATATGGAGATTTATCACAGGAATTGATGATGAGATAAGATATGGAGGCGTTGATACGTCATTAGAAATGTTATTCTGTGGTGAGTTACATTCATTTTCTAAAATTGGATGTTAAATTTTGGGAGGATGGAAATGGTTCCATACGCAGAATGTGTTTTGAACATGCATTGCATCTGTGTGCAGATATGGGTGTTGGTAGTCAGAAAAATTATATTCAAATAGGCTATAATATTAGAATAAAGAAACGGTGAATTTGGATATTATTGTCATTTTATGGAGAGAATTAGTCATTATTAGGAGTAGACAGGAAACTGGAAGTGAGGATAGTACGTACAAATTTTGGAGCGATAAGGAGTAAGTTATAAAACGTGAGTGCATTGTATTTTGTCACTGGATGCAAACATTCAATGGAGTTATGCTTTGTCCCTGTAACCAAACGATCTAACAGATCTTTATTAGTAAACTTTGTGTAAAACATTCTATAGGTTGCTGCTTTGCAGCTAACAGTTTGACTTCATCCCTGCTATTGAAGATTTTAAAGCAAAATCAAATTAGTATGGAAGTTAATGTGTACAGGAGATCGCCACACAGTGGGCTTCGTACAGACCTCATCCCTAATGGACATTTGATATATAAATAAGGTAAACAGTTGGTGAACTTCGGAGTTACAGTAATTCTTCTCTAAATCCTTTACTATAATGTGAGTAATTTTGGACTAAAAAGCACCTAAATTTGTTGGATCGTATTATACAAAAGGATAATATTAGCCCTGCATTGACTGACTGCGGCCGAAGGAGGTTTTGTCCAGACGAAATTACCTTGTAATACACATTAATTATATTGCATATACAGTTTCCAATTCAATATACAATAAATTAACTCTCTTTTTATTTGAATTTCTCGTCGACAACATCTAATAGGAAAATAACTTCTCCCAAAGATTGCTACTTCCAAACTGCCTTGAACCAAAGCCTACAAGATATAGAAAGCTTATGCAGTCAAGTTATGAAAAATGTTAAAACTGAATAAAGTTTTTGATTTTTCATTAAGAAATTCGATGTTCTGTTGGTTTGTTTTTTTTGTCGATGTGTGAGTAGGAAAGCTTTCCCTATCAATGTAGGCTATAAACTTCCAAAGGGCCTCAAACTAATTTTGTCCTGACGAAATTACTGTGTAATGTACATTTATATTGCATATACAGTGTCCAGTTCATTATACAATAAATTAATTCACTTATTATTTGAATTTCTCGTCTCCAAAAATAACTTCTCCCAAAGATCGCTACCTCCAAACTGCCTCGAACCAAAACCCTACAAATTATAGAAAGCTTATGCAGTCAAGTTGTGAAAAATGTTAAAACTGAATAAAGATTACTTGATTTTTAATTAAGAAAATTGACGTTATGTTATTTTTTTTTTTCTAAGTGTGAGTGGGAAAGCTTTCCCTATCAATGTAGGCTATAAACTTTTAAACTTCCGAAGTTGCATTTTGTCCTGACGAAATTACCGTGTAATATACATTAATTATATTGCATATACTGTGCTAGTTTATTATACAATAAATGAATTAAATTTTTATTTGAATTTCTCGTCGCCAACATCTAATACGAAAATAACTTCTCTCAAAGATCGCTACTTCCAAACTGCCTCGAACCAAAGCAGAGTGTCTAACAAAACAATTTCATAAAATTCCCTGACTTTTCTCTGATTTTTCCCGGTTGATCACGTTATTTTCCCTGACCATCAGCAGTAAAAAAAATTTATTTTGATAGAATGTTATTGACTTTCTTAAATTTTTCATTCCTATTTCACATTTTCTTTTTGCTGATTTTGTAAAATTCTCTGATTTTTGTAAAATTCCCTGGGTTTTCCCAGTTAACAAAATATTCCCTGACTTTTCCCAGTCGCTAGTCAACCTGCAAAGGTTACAAGATATAGAAAGCTTATGCAGTCAAGTTATGAAAAATGTTAAAACTGAATAAAGATTACTTGATTTTTCATTAAGAAAATTGTCGAAGTGTGAGTGGGAAAGCTTTCCCTATCAATGTAGGCTATAAACTTTTAAACTTCCAAAGTTTGCATTTTGTCCTGACGAAATTACTGTCTAAGATTATACAATAAATTAATTCACTTTTTATTTGAATTTTAATATACATTAACGGTCATTATACGATATATACTGAAAAAAGTGGAATTGCATTATACAAGGGGATGCATTATAGTAGAGGATTTACAGTAGTATTGCGTTCCTCATCGAGTCATAAGAGTAATTGAGAGATAATTAGTGATCTCCAGTGTTAAGTACACAAAAATGAGATTTACTGTTAGCAGACGTTAGTATAAACTCCATAGGGAAATTAAGTGGAGAATATAAACACACGATAAATCTGATTTAGGATTGTTAACTGATTTGTGATGTCACAGTAGGTGGGACTAAATAGCAAAATAAAAATTAATTAGGAAAAAAACTGTAAGGATTTGAGAAGTGAACTTTTTTGTGTATTATCTAAGTGATCTTTTCTTTGATTCAATAATTTTTTAAATAAATAAACTTTCTTACCCCATTGAATGGCTAGAGCGGAAAGTTTGCAAATCATGCATATCCAAAAATATATATCACCAGATCTTGAAAAGTTTCTTGAAAACTTGCATGTCATATCATTAATTGGAAAACGAGCCTAGGTGGCAGAAAGCCGCTGAAAATACTAAGTTGCTATAAGGAAAACTGGCTTTATACTGTTGTTCATTTATTCATCTATCTTATTTTCAATATGCATACATTTAATTGATGAACTTATCAAATATTCAAAATTTTCATTGTAATTTTTGCCTCCTTTTTCACTAGGTATTCAATTGGAGATGTTGAAGTACCATTCACTATTCAGTCTTGTAGCAAACCTTTAACTTATGCCATAGCACTTAATGAACTTGGGTCAGAAACTGTCCATAAGTACATTGGTCAGGAGCCTAGTGGCCGCATGTTCAATGAATTGATATTGGACTACAACAGTAAGTAGTTTATATTCGTTAAGAAAACTGATTTATGAAGATAACCCATAAGGGGACAGTCATTTGAAAACTGGTCAGAAGCTAAAACGTGCAATTGAAAATTGATTACCGTATTGTCTAGTCCAATTTTTATTTAGAAATCGTTATCAGTCTATAATCTAAACAAATTATACCTTTCAGATATTCTTTAATATTATTAAATCTTATACCCAATTCATATTTGGCTGAACTTCCCTCTTTAAGAGCAGGGAGGGGAGGAGCCCAGGGAAAATTTACAATCTTCTGAGGCATTCTTCTTAATAAAATATTTAGGTGAAATTGAAAAATTTTGATTGATATACAAGGGGTACTCTAAATGTTCTTAGCCAGGAACATTGCATGCATTTTATGAAGACCATTCTTTTACTTTTGAAGTTCTCTCCCTTGGATTCTGGATTGTTCCTTAGAGTCTTCGTGATAAAGCCATGTTTCGTCACCTACGCAGATGTCGTTGATGCATTTTGATGCTCTATTGTCAATAAACAAGGGATCCATCATAATAAAACTTCCTGAGTAGCTGGTGGTCATGCAAAATTGTTTTAATCTCTGATGATCTGGATTAGGTTACACGATTGTCATTCGCAATCTTATTCGACACAGCACAGATGTTTTCTGACTTAACTGCATCGATTGGTCATCCACTGTGGGGTTTGTCTTCAAGTGTTAATCTTCTCTGAAATTTGTGATACCAAGATGAAACTCTGGATTTACTCAAAGCTCTGCCAGGAAATGTCTATTGTAAAGTTTCAAACAATCTAACATTTCTAAGCCTTTGGAATAATCATAGAAAATCATAGCACACCATGTCCTCTGATTCAGCTATATTGTGACATTCCATGTAGTGGTTTGTCGCATAGGCCTAACGGAAACGTAGTTCGATGGTTGGCGCTGTTTTGTGCTCATAGGTGATAAGATTTGTTTTAATTTTAGCAAGTACCATAAGTTGCTTGAAATTAGTGTGGTGTACTTAACTTTTATTGTTGAGTTTGTTATTGATTGCTGTTTGTGGTTATAAGCTGGTTAATGTTGCTTTATTGGGTGCTGAAGTGGCGTCCTGTTTTATTAAGATGTCATTTGTCGCGGTGCCAATTGCAACGCAACAAAAAGAATGTTTGTTGGGAGACTGGCATTGTTTTCTTGGGTAAGTTTCGAGAAGATGATGCTAGCATCCTAATGTTTATTGTTACATTTCTGGCGCTGACGGTTGTGCGGTTGTCTTAATGGTGGCAATAAAAAGTAACAGCGATGTACTCTATGCCAATTGTGAATTGTTAGGCTGAGCTGGAAAGTTATTAACTGTTGTCATGCATTTATCTGTTGAGCCTATGCATTTACAATTTCCTTCAGGAATTGTGTTGATAGATTTTTCTTTTTCCCTTGTATCCGGACGGCCGCATGATGTGTTTTCTACAAAGATGAATCGAACACTGCCATTGTGGGGGATTGAATGCCTATCATATTAGCATTAGGAGATGTAAATGCCACTATACAGTGAAGTCCTGCAGAGAATCACATGGTAAATTTTTAGGATCTTGGTGAGTGATATACTTCGTTTATTTAAACTGAAAAAAGCGCAGTGTTGTTCGCTCCATGCACTGATTCGAAAGCCATAAGGGACCTCAAGTGATCGACTGGTCAGCGTGCAGAACCCAACTACTGTGTAAATGCAGATAGGCTCTATGTATCTTGAGTGCCTTACCATGTTATGCGTATGCCCCTCCCCCCCAAAGAATAATATGTAATGGGACTTGACATATACTTAGTTGTAACTATTAATAGTTATGAACGATGCATAGGCATTTAACCATGCACTTTGCCACGAAGTGTGATTGTGATTTACTTAATTCAGAGTTGAAAAGCACAGGTTTCCCTAATAAAGGCCGGTAGGCAAAGCACAGACTGGTAGAGCACCACTGAAAGGGGAGAAAGCCAAAGATTTGGGATAGGAAACTCTGGTTAAGGGAACGCCCAATGTAGTGGCATGAACGTCTTTGCTAGTGCCCATAGTAATGACTCCCAGTCAGAAATACCAGGAGACTGTACCCTGCATATTGGCACAGCACCCAGGGGTTATAGTTCTCCTTCCCTGCTAATGAGTTTTAATAATTGGAAAATTGTCATTGGAGGATTTTTCACGCCATTACCTCCGATATTAATTAATAAATAGAGAAAACTAATAAAGAAAATTTTTCCAGGCCGTGGGATTTTCTTTACTATTTTTCTCTATTTAATGAGTTTTAGCTATGAAAATGTCAATGGAGTACAGTGGTACCTCGACATACGAGTGCCCTAACATACGAGTGTTTTGAGATACGAGCCGCCGAGCGAGCGATATTTTGCTTTGAGATGCGAGCAAAATTTGAGATGCGAGGAACCTCACCTAACCTGGAAATCTAATCCTAACTCAATGGAACACAGGTTAAGGGAGCCAAAACCAAAATGGACCATTAATGCTGGGCTGTTTTCATCAATCCTCACCAGATGGCGATAGCCAACATTGTCCATGTAGTGCCATTAATGTAATGACCGCCTCGTCTGCACAAGACCCCAACATTCGGGGCGCATTTTGGTGTCGTGTGCAGCGTCTAACAGTTTCTCCCGCCTCAGACGAAGCATTTTTGATAAGTTGGGTTCACGTTTTTTGCTTTTTGTACATTTACAAAACATTATCACATTTATTTTTATAACCATGGGTCCGAAGAGGATGATGATGTCTATTGAAATTAAGCGTGAAATCATAGAAAAACATGAGCAAGGTGTGCGGGTAATTGACTTGGCGAAGATGTACGGACGTAGCACATCAATGATATGTTTTCTTTTATTATGTTTTTTATTATGTTCTTTTATTATGTTTTTATTTTGTATTTGTCATTTATAAATGTTTCTTCTTGTAAATACATTTTTCTTATTCAAAAACACGTAACAAAAACAATTGAGGTGGTGTTTTGGGAGCTGGAACGGATTAATAGCATTTCAATTAATTTCAATGGGAAAAACTGCTTTGAGATACGAGCAATTTGACATACGAGCAAGGTTACGGAACGAATTAAGCTCGTATGTCGAGGTACAACTGTATATTGAATTGCTGTATGATGGCGTCCTTGGGTATCTGAAGCAGTGAATGCTCTCCTAAATGTTTTGATGCCGGCAAGGAAAAATTGTCAAGCTGTGTAGGCCAGGAATGCCCCAGCTGTGCAGCCCTTAGTATGTGAACCTGCAGATATGGATAAGCTGATCTGATTTGTGTGTTCCAGAGGCCTGATGTTGTTAATTATGTAGATATAATGTAGTGTTAACCCGGCGTCACTCGCGTCAAATTTTATAACAGCACTACCCGCGCTGCGGTGTTTACACCGCACTTTTTAAAAGTGAATTTATTTGATAAAAAAGAACTCAGTGAGATAAAATAACAAAATGATTTTTATTATACTTTTATAAATTTATGCCAAAATCGTAGCTTTTTTTTTAATTTTTACATTCTAATTTGTTAAGTTTAAATTTTTTAATTTTTAATTTTAACATTTTTTATTGGCGCTAGCTGTTGCCAATAAATTGTACTTGGAATACATGGAAGTCATCACAAGGTAGTGCCACTGTATGATGAGCTAAATCAAAAAAATCAAAAAGTGCGGTGTAAACACCGCTCGCGCGAGTGACGCCGGGTTAAGAATAAATTATTAGTTTCAGAGAGGCCCCTGTGTGTATTGTTAATTTGTTTAAATTACATTCTTGGACGTTAAAAGTATTCTGGAATAAAATAGCTCTTGAATTTACCCACCAAGATCGTTTCTCCTTCCGAAATACCCCTTTGAGAGTTCCGAACCCTGCCGAGTTGCGCCCACAGGGTAGGCTAATGCCACAGCTTGACCCCAGAGTGGTTAGTGCTCGTGGGGGAAGGTCGCACTATTGTATTTTACGTCTATCTGCCACTGAGCGAGCTTTAGAATTGTGCCACGTGAAAACGGTGTAACATGGCATACTTAAATCTTGCACGCGACCATATGATAAAAGTACTTGGAGAAAGTAAAACAAATTTAGTGGGATGTGTGTAGCATACCTGGCTAAAATCTTTTAGAGTGATCTTTGTATGTTTATTACCTTGATTGTTTTGACGCAAAAAAAGTAAAGGCGAATGTTTGTGGAATTCACTTTTAAATTTAAAGAAGGTTGTGGTATATCTTTCACACATTCTTTGATTGTTTTTGTAATGGTAAATAACGACCAGTTTTCACATTCCGCAAATGAAAAGTTTTCTATATCCCGGGTTTGGACCAGAATTTTTGTGTGACTTGTTTAGTTTGATATAAGTACAAAATTATTTATGCTTAGCCTAAAAAATGATAAATTGAGATTTTGAAATGTTATCAGATAATTTCTTCATAATTTTTTTTTATGATTTCAGAAAAGCCCCATAATCCCATGATAAATGCTGGAGCAATTATTGTGTGCTCTTTATTACAAAGTTTAGTAGAGGTATTAAAATTCTCATTTATGGAATTTATTTTAGTGACAAAACATTTGTGAAATTATTGCAGTTAAAATTAATAATGAAATGTGATGCTTCAGTCTCTTGGATAAAACCGAGACTGGCAAACACTACTGTGTGTTTCAAAAGTTCCCGAGCTGCCCCTTCTGTATATGGGGAAAGCCTAACCTATGACAGCAGGAGTAATGTTCGGCCAACCACTAAAATAAACCATGTGCTGAAATAAATTACATAAAATCAGTTTTACATAGTGGCAAAGTTTCTTGTGTGTGTTTATTTTATTTTTACATTCCCAAAGGAAACGATACATGTAGGTTACATCATTTGCTCAAAGTGTTCACCGTTCACCTCTTGGCAATACGCTAGTCGGTGCTCAAACGCACTGCAGGCATTGATTAGGATTGCCTGAGGAATATTTGCCATCACCTGCCTAATTCTTTCCTTCAGTTCATTAATGCTTGCAGGGCGTGTTTCGAAGACCCTATGCTTAACATAGCTCCATAAGAAAAAGTCAAGTGGGGAAAGATCCGGAGATCGAGGCGGCCACTCAATGCTCCCCCTTCTGCCAATCCAGCGGTCAGGGAATTCTTTGTCCAGATACTGTCGTACAGAGGCTGCTTAATGGGGAGGAGCCCCATCCTGTTGGAACCAGATGTCGGTCTTGCCTGCTGCCTTGAAACGGCTGGACCAACCTCATCTTCTAACAGTTGAAGGTATTTGGGGCCATCCAGTGTTCCGTTGATGAAAAAGGGACATATGAGATTAGTGCCCATAATGCCTGCCCAGACGTTTATTTTGAGGACTCTGGGTGTGGCCTTCATCCATCCAATGTGGATTGCAGTCGGACTAGTAATAAAAGTTGTGATTTACCTCCCCATGCAAAGTGAACGTGCATTCGTCGGTGAAGCAAATACGACGGGATAGCGCAGCTTCTGCATGACATCTGTTCATCGTTATCTCGCAAAATTGCACTCGACGATCCTCGTCACTGTCTGCTATTTCTTGATGAAATCGCATCTTGAACGGGTGGAACTTCAAACCATTCAAGATGCTCCATTTACTTGTCAATTCGTCGAACGTCATTTCGTCGACTGTGTCAGTTGGTCGGGTAGTTAGTTCATCGGAGGTCAATTCGTCAAGGTGTCAGTTAGTCGGGCAGTCAATATGTCGGAGACAAATTCGTCAGGTGTTTCAGTTGGTCGAGATAATAAATAAATGGTCGGGAAAAATTTTAATAAAAATCTATTAACGAAAAAATTTTTGTTATTAATTTCATTACTGGAAAGTTAACAATAAATGCCCTTACTGTTAAAATTCAGTGTTACATTTTTCGCAGAATGTGACGAACCAGAGCAGCAAAGTAGCGAATCCAGCTACCTGTATATCTTAAAAAACAAGAAAGAAAATTACAAAAAAAAAAAAAAAATACTTGTCAGTTAGATTCAATCGATCGTCAACGTGCGTGCAATACAGCTTTGATAAACAATATAATACAGAGGCTAAAATGAATTGTAGCTACAATAAACATGATCTTGTTGACAAATGGTCAGAACATTTGCCCCAAACTGCTTATACCGCTTCAGTATCCTTCATTTCCAGAATGAAATTAATAACTGTATAAAATTAATTATCGGACAAATTGAATTACATACAGGAAATTTACATAACACAAATATTAAGCGCCATGAGCTTGACAAAACATTTAATTCCTGTGGCAATTTACCAAGTTTAACACAAAATTTCACGTTGGGCTCTTTGTTCCAATTATATATCCACATAGTCGCAGACTAGCATATGCACATTCATAATGACACCAATTTCTTTTACAAAGAAGCAGATATGCTCTTTAACCACAACAATTTCACCATCAAATTGTTGTGGTTAAAAAGACAAATCTGTTTTTTTGTAAACTATACCTATCCACTTGAAGAAGTTATTCCGTTCTTTTACTATTTCGTTAACACCAATGTTGACAAATATCTATGTAATTAGTTTAATTTCCTCTAATCCAAAGAACCTGAAAAAAAAACATTTTTATTAAATGATCATTATAAATAATGAAAATTATCTTATAATTGCGTCTAAGGAGACAAGAAGACTGGTATCATAAGGAGGGGTGGAAACTAAGGAAAAAATGAGAGCGAGAAAGATGTTAATAAAAAGTATTATATATGATGAAACACAACTCCCTTACAATTAATAAGCTCTAAGCATTTCTAGATGATAGGTTCATTCAAACTGTCCAATTGTCCACAGTACAGTTCCAAATTCACTGGTTGTTTGATAGGAGCTTGAAAACTATTCCCCTCAACGTGAAATTTTGTGTTAAATTTGGGAAATCGGCTATAGGATATAAAAGCTCATGGAGTTTATATTATTATTTAATTTTTACTTAATAAAAATTGAATTTCTTGTGTGTGGTCAATTTGTTCGATAATAAATTTTTTACAGTTATTAATTTCATTCTAAAAATGAAGGATACTGAAGCTGTATAAGCAGTTTGGGGCAACAAGATCATTATAGTAACCATTCATTTTAACCACTATATCATGTTGTTTACAAAAGCTGTTTTTAACAGTAACAGGATTTATTGTTTACCTTTCAAGTAATTAAATTAATAACAAAAAAAATTTTTCGTTAATGAATTTTATTAAAGTTTTTTCTGATCATTTATTTATTATCTTGACCAAATGAAACATCCGACAAATTGACCAACTGACACCTCGACGAATTGACGTCCGATGAACTAACCACCCGACCAACTGACACAGTCGACGAAATGACGTTCGACAAATTGACTCCGAGGAATTGACCCTCAACGAACTGACCTGATACCAGATGGTCCACATCTAGGAGTGGCTGATACGAAGGGCGTGTGCAACAGCACGCGTCGATTGTACGCCACAAGCCCTAATTTTTGCTACAACGGCCGCCATTTTTTGCGGACCTGTGCCTGTACGTGGTCGACCTTGCCGTTGTCTGTCCGCAACACTTCCTGTCTCTTGAAATAGTTTCATCAGAGCCGAAAGAGTATTTGTTGAAGGCTTCGGGCAGTCAGGATATCGGGCTTGGAATTATGTTGGTGGCATTGTGCAACGTTAAATCCCCTCTCGTGCAAAGGAGAGCCATCTCTGCTCGTTCTTGCATACTGTATTTCATTTGTTTTCACGCAATAAACTCTTTTTAAACTGTTACTGTACCGGTATAAGCATAATACCGTATACCGTAGGTTTTATGAATATAACTTCTATTTTTTACTTTAACCTTTTATTTCACTCTCATATTCGCATATTTGCATTTATGTACAATAAATAGCGGGATTCGTAATGACTGGGAGCATCCATTAATTGAAAAAAAGAAGTTGAGAGACAGTGGCTCCTGTCTACCATCCCTTCAGCATACTTGCACAACAGTTTGTTATGCAGGGAAAGTTATCTCCTGCGTTCGGGAACTTTTGAAACATACGGTATACAGGGTAATAATAATAGGAAAAATAGATCTTTGGAGGATTTTTTCTTGCCATATCTCTGATATTAATAATTAAATAGAGTAAATAGTAAAGAAAATTCCATGGCCTAAACTCTAACCTGGATTTTTCAGGTTACTATCAGAGTGCTATACCCACTAAGCCATGAGGAAAAGACTAAAGATACTCCCAGCTTGCGAATAAGAAGCTGTGCTTTAATTTATGCTCATAGGACATATTTGGTAGTGACAGCCTCCATGTCCACGGTGGCTTAGTGGTTGTAGCATCGAGACGGTAACCCGAAGGTTCCTGGTTATGGTCCGGGCCTTGGAATTTGACTTATTTAAATTTTACTCTATTTAACTAAAGGTTTGCCACAATTCTACAGATGGTAGAGGGCTGTAAAATTTCCTATTTTGAAATAGAAACAATGGTTGGAAATGCATCAAGTGCCACAAGAATTTGAATTAGTAATATGTGAGAGAAACGTTCTTGAAACCAGCTTTCATCGTCTGTGGAAACAACTGTTGGGCTGGAATTACACAAGATCACGTAATAAGAAGTTATCTAATATCACCCAGTTTGATAGGACCCCGTTATCCATGAGAGGATTTGGCTGCAACATAATGGTGTGCTTGCTCACTTCAATGTTGATGTTTGTAAGCACCTGACAACAGATTCCTTAATGTATCAGAGAATGTAACCATTATCTTAACACAAGTATTTTTGACATAAACCTAAGTATTTTTGGCCTCGAAACTCACAAAAACTGAGAACAGCCGACAAAAAGATTTGGCTCCGTCGATGAGAGAGATAAATTCAGTCCTAATTTAAAAAAAAGTCTTACTGCTAAAACCTTCCTAGACGAAATTATGATTAAGCTCTTCGTGAGGATTTCTGAGGTGAAACCATTAAATTATTAAGGGCACTTGAAGTTTTCTACAATATTGACACGTCTTTCCATCGAGAAACTCCAGTATTCATATTGCAGACCAAAACCAACAAAATAAAATATTAGGTCGTTCATTAAAAAACGGGCCAGCAGATACTGTAGGAAAAGTACCATATGCACAAACCAGGAGACTGGGCTAAGATGTAGATACAAACCTGATGAATACGAAGCAGGTACTGTTCCCTGCTGTTGGCAGCACTGTTGAGCACGAAAATTAAAAATGGATGACAGGTGCGCAGTGTGGCTGTCCAGTTAGTCAGTTGCTGTGATCGCGACATGAAACTGCTGCAATGCAGGTATCCTAAGAAGTGCAGCGGGTCATCATCCAATGACATGCGCCTGTCATGGAATCGCTTGTTCCGCTCTTTCACCCTTGTGACTGATATGCAGTGCTCACCGTACACTGCACTGTTTGACAATGGATTTCACGATCCCCTACATCTTCTGCTGTCAGGAACTGCACAACATCCCGCTGCACTTCTTTGGATGCCTGCATTGCGGCCGTTTCACGTCGCGATCACAGCAAGTGACTGACTGGACGGCCACGCTCGTCCATTTTTAATTTCCATGCTCTACAGTGCTGCCAACAGTGAGAAACAATGCCTGCTTCATATTCATCAGGTACGTATCTACATATTAGCCCAGTCACCTGATTCGTGCATATGGTACTTTTCCTACAATATCCGCTGGCCCATTTTTTAATGAGCGACCTAATAATAAACAGTTCAGTGGAACCATTCCATGTCGTCTCCCTTAGCTTTCAAGGCCATCTCGGATCATAGGATTTGGAGAGCTGGGATGGCCTCGAAAGCTAAGGGAGATGACATGGAATGGTTCCACTGAATTGTTTATTATTTTATTTTTGGTTTTAGTCTGCAGCATGAACATTGGAGTTCCTCGATGGGAAAACTTGTCAACATTGTGGAAAATTTCAAGTGCCATTAATAATTTAATGGTTTCACTTCCTCTTCGGTTGCTATCCTCACGAAGAACTTCCATCATAACTTCGTCAAGGAAAGTTTTAGCAGTAAGACTTTTTTATTAATTAGAACTGAATTTATCTCGCTCATCGACGGTAGCTAAATCTTGTTGTCGGCTGTTCTGTTTTTGTGTATTTTGAGGCCAAAAATACTTAGGGTAGGTTTATGTCAAAAAATTGTTTTTAATAAACGAGCTTTTTGATTTGACTTGTGTTGAGATAATGGTTATGTTCTCTGATAAATGAATTTGAGATGTTCCCATAAACCCCTCTCATGCATATGTTTCACGAAACCTTATGAGTTCAGTGCGGGGTATGGAACCATCAAGGGTTCGGGACCCAAAATAGACTCGACCAAGTAGCTGATGTGGTGAACAATGATTTATTTACGGATAATTATCATAAACATACAGTACATTTACCTATAACTGCTATGGGGCCCCTTCCATGCAATAAACAAAAAAAAAATCGAGATTTACTACACGAACCGGAGCGGCGCTCTAAAACTAAACATCTAACCGGTAAATGCAGTGCCTATTTCGTGTGCACCTGTTAATACTGCTGAGCGTAAGATTTGCATGTGGCACACAATGAGCACCCTCTGTGCCGTATTTCACAGTTGTCAGGGTGACTAACATCCCCGAATAAGTATTCCAAAACAATTACAGCATGAAACACGTGCCAAGTGCCGCCTTTGATGCAGAATAAGACAGGGAGGCAAGGTAACCCCTCATGGCCGGTGTTGACTTCCCTGTGCAGCCTGGCACTGGAACACCTCAGAACGCCTAGCGCTAATTGGCCGCATGTATGAATCTTATGCTCGCCGAGGGCGTTATACCGGGGTTCGCCGTCATGTTGCTCTCTGGCCACAACTACTCTTACTGTGATTCAGAAACAGTACTTGCATGTTCATTGCACCATGCAAGGCAAGAATTTAAACTATTCTAAGAAATATTATGTTTACAGGTGACTTGTTCATTTCAGAGAATACAAATGCTTTTCATAACTAAGTTCATACACTTGCACTCTGTGAAGACGGACGAAATTCAAAAGTTTCAAGTGCAGGAGCCTCATTAGCATGGCTGGAGGAACACATCCAAACAGCTTGTATTAAAGCAAAAAGTTTCATACTTTAAAGTATCACGCAGATAGAATATCAAAAGTCACTCACCAAATCTTCTCAGCCATAATAACCTGTTACCGGGTAGCAAGTTGAGCGTTCGCTACGAAGCTTCGTCTAGTCCCTGTGGTCAGGCTGCTGCACGTGACCTTAGTACCATTCTTGCATCTGTTCTTTTCTCAGCTCCTTGGCATTAAATTGAATAGCAATAACTTTCATACGTAAAGTAAATAAAGCGAAACTGCCGCAAAAACGATCGATATGATTGCCGATGTGCCATTTCACATTTTGTGTTCGAAGGCACTTAAGATAAATGTCTGCTCACGTCGGCATAATTTTTACCAAACAAAAAAAACAAAAAAAAAAGAAAAAGAAAAAAAACGAATGCCAACAACCAAATTTTGGCAACAATTTCATATCGCTCATTTTCATGGAAATCATGTAATCCTATCGTAACAATGCTTTGTTGGAGGCTGAGACTGATCATCTTAGAATTCCTAATGACCAGCAATCCCAGCCGCTAACAAAACCCACCACACACATCAACAATGCCATTATGGAGCAATAAACGTACTCCATAAACCCAACAATTAACGATCAATCCACAACGAAAGTTCATACAAATGTTAAAATTCACCCCTTTTCCCCCCGTTACTACTACAACACAACAATTATCAGAGCCCTAAGAGCAAATCACAAAAACTATAACAGAAAGACCACGCAAACCTTCATAACTCACTGTTTCTTCCGCCGGGACACATGTGACACCAAACTGACATTCGCTAGAATATCAGAAATTAAATCTCAATGTATGGAAGTAATTAGATTCCTTCCTTAATGATTGGATTGGATTGGAAGTTTCTAATAAGCAGATTTATTAGCTGCAATCATGACAAATGTTCAGTTTGTCCATAAACTCCTTTTTTTTTTTTTTTTTTTTTTTTTTTTTTTAGCACACTTGCTATTGAGCATTAGAGAATTCTTATACTTTGATGAAAACTTTGTTGTATGTTTAATATTGAAAGATTAGCTAATGAATTTTTAAAACCTTTTTTTTTTTTTGCAGCCACAAATGAAAGTTTCGGATAAATTTGATTTCGTAAGTATAATGATTTCATTGTAATTTTTTTAATGTAGTGGTTATAAAATTTCCCATTTTTTGAATGTTTATAATGATTTTAACCTTTCTGTAAGCTGAAAGTCCCATAAACCAGGCACTTTTATGAACTTCACAGACTAATATTTGACAGTTCCTTTTGTCATAATATGCAGCAGAACAGAGCCATAATTTGCTCTGTATTGTAATTTATCTAACAGTATTTAATTTAATTAATTTACTGGATCCTTAATAATTTCATGTGTTCGCAGACCAGATATACAGAATTTAATGCCATATTTGATTAATGGTATTCTCCAATTTGGTTTCAAAGTTGTAGTTTGATGGTAAGTACGAGGGTTGATCGAAAAATATTGCCTCCATGGCTGTAACTTTATTAGGAGCTTTAGCATAAAAGCTACTTATAAAAATGTGCCCTTGGTCTGTACGTTTATCCGGCTGGCTGCCATTTGCACGATAACTTGAAAATGGATGAATTTTTTCAAAATCTATTGTCAGAAATATGACCATCAAAGTCTTAGCTTGGCCGTATCAACTTTTCAGAATTTTTCGTGGATCCCTTCAAGTCGAATTCACGCACTTAAACGGTGAGTGTAAAGAATACCAAAGATAATGGCATGTCATATAACAATCGATTTGTCAAGAAGGAATACATTGTTACTTTCTGTTCATCTTTTAAGCATTACTGACATCGGCGTACGCACGTGAAATCACTTTGTCGACACACGATTGCTCAAGTGCTCATAATCTATATTATTAAGTAGCAGAATAATGGAGCAACTTATTGGTTTTATAATGTCAGCCCTTCATAATTTCTACAGTTTTTGAGGTAGACTGTTGAAATTTGGAATGTAGCTTCCTATGGGCACTATTTAGTTTGGTTTTGATTGGTACATTGGTGTCGGAATTACGGGGGTGGGATTCAGAGAGGACAACATATCTATGTGCTATTTAGGTACGTAAAGGCGTGAAATTCAGTATCTAGATTCCTCTAGATAAGATGTACATTACTATGAAGTTTAGGCCCAGTTGTTCCATTGGGGTCTGATTTGTGGGAGTGGCAGTCACTTGGTCCTTAGAACTATGGCAACATATGGCATGTGATATATCATACGTTTGGAAATGATGAGAAAGGAAAGAAAATAAGAGCTTTTTTACATTTTTCTACATAAGTTCTAAATAAGTCGCGAAGTAACAATTGTGTTCAATAAATAATTGTTGAAGAAAAAAATTGTGGTGCATTACTTTCTGGGCTACCCTCATAAAACTATTTACTAAAAAATTGCTATCGATTATGGTAAATTATGTGAACTACTCAAAACTATTGGTAATCATAGGGGGTGGCCGTGGCCTGGTTGTCTTCCGTTGGCTCGCTGATCGATGGAGTTAAGCAACTTCAGGCGCGGTCAGCTGCTGGCTGGGTGACAGTCAGTGGCTTGAGGACCACTACTGGGTGGGACGGCTATTTGGGGCACAGCTGTTGGGGGACTTTAGTCTGACCCATTTGCTGAGTGACCAGTGCTGGATGTCCAGCAGCTGGTGATAGCCACTAGTTTGTTCGTCCATCAGCAGCTCTTCCATCATAACACCGTGCTTTGGAGGGCATGTTAAGCCGTCGGTCCCAGCTGCTACTATCATCTCGTAGCAGTCGATAGTTACTGGGATGGTGCAATACTCCCTCGAAGGAGTAAGTGCCGCAGATTATCGTTCAAGATAATCTACCCTCTGTACAAGATAAGATAATCATAGATCATTCTGCGTCTGTTACTGGCTTCCTTGAATTCTCGTCAAACTATTAAATATAAAATTGAAGGTCTATTTATTGTTTCTGACTTCTTTCTAAACTCTTTCCATCTGAGTACACAAACAAAACTTGTCAGTAAAAAAGCATTGAAATGGCTTGCCTGGGAGCAATTCAAGTCCTGAATCCCGAATCCTATCAGTGGTGAACAGTGTGGAAAAACGACTAGGTCTGTATCATGTGGGCCAATCCCAACATCGAACGTGTTCCTTGGAAACCTAGATGTAATCTGCTTAAATTTAAGACAGATATCCGAATATAGGTATCCTAATTCAACAAAATTTGAACTATCTAGCCCTTGTGGTTCCGGAGTTATTAACTTGTTTATATTTTTTTATCAGACACAATAGAGCTTTCTTCACACATAATTTCTTCAAAAAACAAGCATGAAACCAAAATTAATGAATACATTGCATGCAGAGCCATAGGAAATATGGGTGGGGGGGGGGGTCGCTTGCATCATGTAGGCAGAACGATATCAGTGCTATAAATGTGACTGTTAGCTGTTGTCTGAAATGTCTTGTAACATGATTATGGTTTCACGAGAATTATCGGAGTTTGCACGCCAAATGTTAGTTGCTTTCTATTTGACAAATGGCGATGCCCCTTTTTACTCTAAACTGCAAAGAAAGAAAATTTGCTGCACTGATTTTAAATAAGTAAATAAATAAATTTTCAATATATATTTATTTAAAAATTTGGGATTTATATCTACAGGATGGTTATAAAATAACGTGAGATATCCAGAGTCCTTTAGCGAGTAATGTAATGGACAAAACATAACCAAATTTGATGGGCATACATAGTGGACCATGGTATTTCAATTTCTAAAAAAATAAAAATTAGTACCAGAAGTCTCCATAAATAAAATTTTAGCACTGTTTACTCAATAAATTTGCATTAATTTGCATAAAAGCATTTCGTGTAGCAATCATGAGTATAAAAGGAAAGGCTGGGAGAATTCTCATCATTTCGATGGCTCTTACCTTATGAGTTAATCAGTGGAACGAGAATGCCAATGCTGCTCTTCGTGAATTTCGGCAGTTAAAGAAGTTGCAAACAGGACCGATGAGCATAACAAACATGATTCAACAATTTGAAACTACCAGAAACTCTAGCACAGCAGTCAGGCTAGAGATGCAAAACTGTTATTCAGCAATAAGTTGAAGTTGCAACTGCTGTTGTCGAACAGAAGACGGCGAATGTGCAGGGTACCAGCAGTGCTCGGGCAGTATCCTGGGACACGCAGATCCCATACTCAACGGTGAAGAAGATCCTGCATCAGATGTTGAAGTCTTACCAGCATAAAATCTCTTCTGTTCAAGAATTGCTCCCTGGCGATGCAACCACTTGGTTGGATTTTTCTTTGAGATTCTTAACACGCATGCAAGGTGGTATCATTCTTAGATTTTATGGACTGACGAAGCACACTTTCATTTGAAAGGTGGTATTAACACACACAAATGCCGCATTTGCTGCGAATAATCTGCACGCTTGTGTGCAGGAACCTCTCCACCAGCCAAAAGTCGGTGTGGTGTGGCTTTACAGCACATTTTATCATCGATCCTTAAGTTTAAGAGGAAAATCATGCAAGTGACCTGTACCATTACTGCTGGCAGGTATGCTGATATGCAGGGAGGGGGGGGGGGGATATTCATTATACGGAATTATTCGAATCCTATGGAGCAAACAAAACACTGCTGCATTACCTTTTTCACTTTAACCCTGAAAATAAGTAATATTTAAATTATATTGAAATAATGTAACTAGAAGTTTTATTTTTTGAGTGTGTATATGAATATGTGTATGCATCCTCTCTTCGTTCATAGGTTTCCGTAAGTTCTAGAAGAAACTCTTGCAACTGTAATTTTTAAATTCACTTTTGTTTTAATGTAGGTGACGAATTATTTCAAAAGACTGGCAGGATACGAATTCTTGGGATTCAGCAATGCTACGTAAGTGGAATTTTGTATAAATTTAATCCGGAATATACTACTTGGAAAAAAGTCATGGGACAATCTAGTGTTTGCAAGCAATAGTCATTCTGCAGGTATTAATATGATGCAGGACCACCTTTATGAATTCTTTAGCTAAAGATTTTAATAATCAAGCAGAAATAATTGATTCTAATTATTTAAATGTTTCTCGATGTTAATAAATTTTGCAGAAAAATTTGCTTGAAAAGCCTTTTCAACAGATTATAAATAAAAGCTGTGTTCGCAGTGGAATCTTCGGTTAATCATGCCGATGCCAATGTGGGAACTGAAGTATTACGCTATCTACAGGATGTATCAATAGTCTTCATCCAATTTCAAAATTCTGTTGTTGCTATTTTTTTTTTTCTACAGTCGATACTCGAATTCCTCCCATAATTGCCGAAACAACTTCTGGTGTCCCTTAATTTATGGCAGCTGTGATTCAAATTTTGAGCTTGTTCAGAATTGCTCAAAAATCACGCCACATGGTAGGATTGAACTCGCACTTATTGAAGCGAAGGATTCAAAAGGCTTTGTGCTGCAGAGCTGCAACCTTGGCATAAACTCATGGGAGCTTTTGAAATTGGATAAAGGCTTTTAATACCCTCTGTATGCGTTTTTTGGGCTGATTAGAGCAGTCGCCCAGCTCGCAGGTTGGGACTACCTTTCCTACTGTTGTAATATTCATTAAAGAATAGCTGATAAATGGTGTATGAAGATTTATTCATTTGCCAAACCTCAGATATTTAAATCACAGAGGGTTGTTAGGGATCTATGAAAGGTGGAAAACCCTCCCCTTTTACCACCATCGAGTGTGTTCAAACAGGTAGCCATGCATCACATTTTCCAATGCTGGAGGCTGGAATGTATAACACCAAGATCAATACGTAACCACTTCTGTTGACACGATTTCCAAAGACCCTACACTGTTCGCGGTCGTCTGTTTCTGAGGGCCCGTTTAAGTAGGCCAAAGCCACAAAAATCCATAGGCGGTACGTCCAGCAACTTGATTCCAGTATCGATGCCATACTATGTTTATCTTGCACCTTACAAACAGGAGATGTCGCGGATAATCTGGGGGCTAGAATGTTTGTCTGATAGTACATGGTGTTGACTTTGGCCTTAGACTCAATTCTGTGTAAAGTTAACTTGCCGTTGTAGCTGTATCTCGCCACAATCATGAAACCTTTTGAAAATGTTTCCTTTCATTCATGGTACCATTTTTTTGAAGTCTTTAGAATCCCTCGGGCAATAAATTATGGCTTGGCTCTTGTTGCATTCGCATAAATAAACATACGCCCCATCCAGTGTGACCATGTATTTCCACTCTTCATCTGCCAGGTATCGTTCGTATAGTTTACGGCAGTTGGTCAGTTGTTTCTTGAACATGGCATGGCAAACAACTCATGAGTTGGGGGAGCATGCTGGTTAAAAGAGCTAACCTTACTTTGCTGAAGGGAGCCAACAGTCGTTACTTGATAAAGAAACTAGAGAGAGGTAGCCAGTCCACCACTGGCATCGGGCCATCATCACTGTTTAAGATGTTGATGTAAAAATAGCCTTCAAAGCCATTAATACTATTAAGGGAAAATTGAATGCAGTTAAGACAAAATCCCAGCAGAAGAATGTGCAGGTGCATACAAATTTAAATGTGCCACATGTGGTCGTTATTAATTGGGCAGCTCGCAAAAAGGTGTTAAAAAATGGATGAGTTAACATCTTGCTTGCATAAAAACCACAAAATGGGTTTTTCATCCTTCATGAATCACATTTTTGGGGGGAAAACTCGTTCTTCTAAGTTATTTGAGATTGTTCACACGTGTAAAAGATGCCAGATTATTATATTTTTTAGAATCTTTAGAGATTGTAAGAAACAAAGCAATCAACCAGCTATTAAACAGCGATGATGCTCCAATGCCAGTGGCAATTGTGGAATAATCAACTATCTTATTGTGGAATTGTGATTTTGTTTTTTTTACTAATAAGGAAATAGATAAAAATTCTGTCATCTTATTCTTATTTAAATATTTCAGTTTTTTATCCGAGAGAGAAGCTGCAGACAGGAATTACGCCCTTGGATTCTATATGAGAGAAAATAGATGTTTCCCAGAAAAGTGTAATTTAAGGGAAACAATGGATTTTTATTTTCAAGTGAGTTTTATTGATTTTTTTTTTTTATTTGCATAGTAGTAAGTGCTGTATATGAAAAAAAAAATTCCGTTTGCTCATTAAATACACTACCCTCGAAAAGTTGAGCACAAAATTTAAATTTTGAGGTAATATTAAAAAGAATTTTTAAACCAAATTTTCTGTGGTGTGCATCAAAGCATACGAGGGGAAGTCTGTAATTAAGTTACAAATGGATATAGAAATGAAGCAATAAAGAGTATTGACTTGAAAACTATTTCTATTTCTTTACATAATCTTCCTGTACAATGCGGTATTTGTCCCATTGTTTCACAAGCACCTGAAAACAAACGGCATAAAATTCTTTGGGCTGCTGTCTGAACCAGGCAGTACAGTCGACTAGTGTTATAACGAATTTTTTTTAGTCCCCATCAGTTTTGTTAAGAAAAAACAACTGCTTATAACGAAATCTCTTATAACGGAAAATCGGGTAAAACAAAGTAATTTTCCAATGACTTGTAATTGAATGTATAGTAATTTCACACCTGATATAACTAATTAAAAACGACATCGTAAATTGGGCAAAATAACAATTTATCGTAAAGGCAATTCACAATACATGCCTTTAGGCTTATTTCACGTAAAGACGAAAAAACAGTAAAAATTAATACTCTGATTTTGAGAGTGCGGAAATGATGTCTTTGTTTGCTTGAAAACTGCCAATAAGGCTAAGGTCAAAAACTCTCACCGGTGAGAAAGTTAGCGTTTGGTCGGTCAGAAATCCTGGTGAGAAAACTGACGTCATTTTAACATTGTCAGAAACGCTAGTTAGTGCTGCTATGCCTAACCAGTTAGTCTAACCGTCCTCACCAAGAAAAAGATGGTTAGCCCAGCGAGAAATTACGTCATCATTCTCTCACCAGTGAGGATTTTTGACCATAGCCTAAGAATCCATACAAAAGCGGAAATGCTGGAAAATGGAGAAAGATCGAAAGCGGAAGCAAGTAGAATTTACTTCTTCAGATTACGATCGTTGATCGATGACTACGAAAAATAGAAGCAAAAATCTTTCTAGAAAATATCATGTACCAAAAAAATGGAAAAAACATTCTTATGAAAATATCAAATGCTGATAAAGAAGCACATGTTGGAAAGAAATTTATTTGGAACTCTTTAGTCTGGGAGGAGGGAGGAGAAGAAGAAAGAACTGAAACAATTGAACAAGTTCACCAATTTGTTCTTTGATTTATATCAAGTTTAAAAATCTTTCAAAGATCTTTAAACTCTTTGTTTATATATCGACTGAGCATCTCGATCCATTAGAAAAGACAGATTTTCTACTATAAAAAACGTATTCAATGAAAATCTGGTTTTTGGTAGCTTTTGATCAAAAAAATTTCACCAAACGAGCGAAGTTGAATGGAAATCACATTTTTTGTTTATGTTCGATTAAGGATATTTTGCCATTTAGTCGCAATACTTCAAATTTCAACTGAGACCTATGAATTCTAAGGTGAAAAATGCATATTTACATTAAAAAATTGGGTTTCACATATAACGAAATATCGGTTATAACAAACTTTTTAGGGATTCTGGTGAACTTCGTTATAACACGAGTCGACTGTAACTTCCTTTTGCACAGCTTGGAGCCGAGCAAATGGAAGTCGCTTGGAGCAAGGTAAGGTTTATACAGACGATGCTCAAAAACTTCCCAGTTGAACTTTTGCAGCATCTCAATCGTCTTTCTTGCAATTTGAGGACATGCGTTACTATGTAATAACAACGGCCTTTGACTGGTTCTAGTTGCTTCCGTCAAATGGCATTCCAAAGTTTGATGACGATGTTACAGTAGAAGTTGGCATTTATAGTTTACAGTAGTTTATTTGCCGGAATGTTGTAAGCAATATGCCCTAGTGATCCCAGAAGACTGAACAACACTTTCCCAGTGATGAAACTGTACAGACACTAGCCCAAAGATTTTTATGCTGTCTCATTGTACAGGGAGGTTATGCAGAGAAATACAAGTATTTTACAAGTCAGTACTTCATTTCTATATCCATGTATGATTTACTTACTGACTTCCCCTCATACAAATACGGAAATGTTTTTGAAATGATTGGGGCTGCCAGAAATATGCAGAGTGTAGTGTTTGTTGTGTACTTGGCAACTGATTAAATTCTGACTCCATATTTGCATTAAATTTTGGTGAAGGCTGATTTAATAAATTACTTGTATACATATTACTTCTTACACTACGTAATGAAAATAAAAATAATAAAGTCTGGTCTTGGTTTGCTGATCCGAGAGATGCTTCTCTGCCATCCATTTATATGCAGCGCTGTGTTCGTCGAGCCTGGTTGTAGCTCCTTTGTGCCAGCATCAAACTGTCTGGTCGTAGTATGTCCAGGATCTGTATCAATCCTTCCTAGAGTGCCCTGCGTGTTTTTTGTGGTGGCCTCTGATGGTCGCTGGGTGAAACTTGAGCTTCACCGCCCTTTGGTGGCGAAACACAGAAATTAGTCATGGAGCTCTCCACACAGTAATCAGCTGGATAAGCAAAGAGTTTCCTTCTGTTAGTTACCACATCTGCTGAAAACCATTCCAAGTTAACCGAGGAAAAGGCGTATCCTTCATGTCAGAAAGAAGACATTTAGATGATACAACATGCTGGCGAGTTCTTGGAAGATTGATGCCGGTCAATCCATGACTGAAGTTGCCAAGACCAAGTTCCATTGGTGTTCATCTTTCTGTGATCTCATGATTATGGACTTGGTTCTAAAGTAGTAGAGTGAAAACTCCTGACTTCAGCTGCACAGATATACTGACTAGATGTAACCATCAATCAACAATATCTGATGTACAGGCATACATGATTGCATCCATACAAATAAGTAGTATGCATCATAAGCGCATGTGCAAGAACTCTATTCACAACAATTTGTGAGACTGTACACAGACTTCACTGATAATGTTGAAGTGAAGACAGTGTCATCTAGACCAGGGATCAGTGAAGCAACATATAGTCGAACCTCGATATCTCGAATTTTACGGGTACAGAAAAAAATTCGACAGTTTTCAAGATACGGGGGGTTACTTTTAAATCGAGATTTTTAGATTATTAAAGGTACGGTGAGACCAAGAACAACAGGAGATAAAATGGCACTTGCATAAGGAGTTACACCACGTACAAGTGGAGCCACCAGCTTCAGAAGTGCACAAACTGCGCTTGCTCAATCATCTCGTATGCAACCAAGACTTGCCAACGAGATCGAAAAATTTTTTCGTGAATGTTTTTCGTTATGCACAAGAATCTTTTAACTTTAATGAAAGTGATGTCAAATTTTTGTATTCGTATGAAAACTTCTCTTTACGAAAAAAAAAATCTTAACTGTAATGTTTTTAAATACCTTGCATTTCTTTGGCACATGGAGTCAAAATTCAACGTAGCGAGGTTTTTCGAGAAAATGTTTTGAGATAATGAGGGAAAATTACATTAAATTAATAGTGAAAATGTAGGGAAATAAAATTTTTTAGAAATATAGAGGTTTGGCTGTAGTTTTTAACGATGAGTCCAGGTTCTCAATGGAACAAATCTGCAGATCTGGATAGAGCTTGGAACCAGACAACACACGTCTGCAGATCTGGAGAGTGCCTGGAACCATAAACCAGCCCATCAATATCATTAAGTGCCATTCCTTTGGTAATAGAGGTGGGACGATTTGGGCTAGCTTTTCATTGGTTGGCCATACCGATCTCCATGTGTTTAAAAGGTGGCATTGTGACAGCCTTACGGTATCAAGATGAAATTACTGTTCGCTATCTTGGACCTTATGCTGGTGCAGTAGCCAGAGAGTTCTTTCTGATGAATGATAATGCCCACCTGCACTGAGAACGACTGGTGTATGTTGCAGCAACGTATACACTGAAGCAAGGTATACATACTGAAGCAAGGTATACACTGAGTTGCCAGATTATGACGACCACATCATTGGTACTTCGTTGGGCCACCTTTTGCCTTCAATACTGCAGCGATTCTTCTTGACATTGACTCCACGAGATGTTGAAAGGCGATGAAAGGAATCTGACCCCATGCCTGATAAACAGTACTGTGAGATTTGATGGTTGTGGAACCAGTTGCCTGATGGCTCTTTCAACTTCGTCCCACAAATGCTCAATTGGATTAAGATCTGGTGATTCTGGAGGCCACCTAAGCAAGGTAAGTCTCCCTCGTGTTCTTGAAACCACTCCTGCACAATATGAGCACCGTGGCATGGCGCATTGTCTTGTTGGAAGAAGCCACCTCCATTGGGATAGCGATCAACATGATAGGACGAGTTTGATCCGCAACAATGCTTAGATGTGACGTGCTATTTAGACGTTGTTCCACAAGAATTAAAGGGTCCAAATTGTGTCAGGAAAACATGCCCCCACCATAACACCAGCTTGAAGGGCTGTAGTCATACACGTGCTGTTCATGCTGTTTCTGCCAAATTCTCACTCTGTCGTCTGCATGATGCAACTGGAAACGTGATTCATCGCACCACATGACTTTTTTCCAATGCTCGGCTGGTCCAATCCATGTGTTCCTGAGCTAATTGGAGACATTTTATCTTGTTAACTGAAGACAGCAAAGGTGTTCAAACAGGCCTTCGACTTCCATTTCCCATACGATGCAATATATAGGGAACAGTGTGTTCAGGGATCATTTGAGAAGATCCCTGATTAAGATGTCCAGTAATTTGATGCACTGTTGCCCTTCTGTTGTCTTGTACCATTGTGTTACTCAGTTCTGTGCGAACATTGACTAGTCGCTGACTGCCACAATTCACACGTTCAGACCCAGTTTTTTGCCTGACAGTCCACTCTTTAAACACTTTAACAACAGCTGCTCTTGAACATTTAATGAATGCAGGTGTTGCTGTTACTCACTCCATGGCTCTGAGTGCCAACAATCATCCCCCGTTCAAAGGCTGTTAAATCTTGTCGTTTACCCAGTCTTCAGAAACAAATCACTTCTACTGTCGTGGTAAAGAACCTGGTTCTCTATTTATAATGGTCTGGTCCTCTAGCAACTTCAGCGCGAAATCATAGCTAATTTGCCTACAAACGTTAGGTGGGCATAATAATCTGGCCACTTGGTATATATCTAATTCTCTGTTCCATGCTTAACTTTTTGAGGGGGAGTGTAGTTATCTGATGCTATTTTCTGTGACTTCTTTTCCAGTATTTTGATAAGATCCTTTTTTTTTGTGCTTCAATGTAGTTGTGTTCAATGGAGGCGAATTGCGAGGCAATGAGTGTAATGGCTGCCACATTAGCTAACGGAGGAATTTGTCCCACAACTGGCGAAAGTGTGCTGCAGACCAGTGCCGTTCGTGATGTGCTGTCCTTGATGCATTCTTGTGGGATGTATGATTACTCAGGACAGTTTGCATTCAAGGTAAGAAAACTTGATATCTTTAACATTTTCATTTAGAAAGAAAAATGCTTGCTAATTTTTTCTTTCATTATCTCAGGTGGGGCTGCCTGCTAAATCTGGAGTATCAGGAGCCCTTTTGCTTGTAGTTCCAAATGTTATGGGGATGTGCCTATGGTCGCCACCTTTGGATCCTCTTGGAAATTCTGTCCGTGGGGTCCAGTTTTGTGAGGTAGTTTAATGGTTTGTTTATTTTTCCATTTATTAAGTACAAAAAGTGCCTTTATGCTATTACTGGGGGGAATCGGTCTGTCTATCCGTTATGTACTTGACCTTCTCGAAGCACGTGAAAGATTTTCAACACCTTTTTTCACCAATCAATAAATATGGATCATCGCACAGACCAGAAATTTTCAGTAAGAGATTATTGTAAGTAATGTGTCAAACAAATTCTCATTTTCATTCAAATGCTTAAGTCGAAACCCTGATAAGTCGAGCTTTAATCTGGTCCCCTCGAGTCAACAAGGTTAACCCGTATGATTGAATTTGATTCAATGGATCCTGTTCTAATGTTTTCAGATATTGTTCAAAAATTTTGACAATATAGTCGCCCCTCTACAAGTAGGCAACCTTGGTTCCAGGGTCTTGCCGTCTTGTAGACTTTCCCAACTGGTGGAATTCCAAGATGGTAGATATTTTTTAAGGTAAAGTTTAACCACTTAGCGACTTTTAAGCATCTCGTAATGTGTGGCAACATTTTTGCCTCTTGCAATCTTCACCTGCAAGACTCGTCGTGATTAGCATGTGAACGCAGTAGTTTTCCATTTAGCGACTTTCAGGCGTTATCCAGACTCTGGTCTGATCTAATTGGTCAATCAGTGCAAACAATTGTCGCTCTCTCAAGGCAATGTAAAAGAAGATATCAACCACTTCGATCACATTCACGCTTTGAATTTATTACTTACTAAATAAATGATTCACTAAACTTTAAAAAAAAACTGTTTATTAATAAATTCGCAAGGGAAAAGTCACGAGAACCCATGTCGGCAAACACCAGCTATGGCAGCCATGTTTCTCCATCTGAATCGGTGAAGACAAGTCACCCAAACGGGTGCACACTTTTGGCAAAATTTTCATGATTTCCACTGCAAGTCACCCAACCACTACCCATAATACATAGTGAAATGGATTGAATCTGATTGGCTAGATCTGAAAAAACACATGACAGATGCCTAACATATGCGTGAAAGTCACTAATTTGAAAACTAGTGCGATTTCCAAAAATACACCAAAAAGTCGCAGATGCCTAACAAATGCTTGAAAGTCGCTAAGTGGAAAACTGCGTTTATGTGTGGATGGCAGAGGGGTGCCTCTATAATCACTTCACATTTTGAATTTCATGGAAAATTACCATAATTCATTTTCATAGTTCCCAAAACAGGCCGTATGCATTAGGGTAACCATAAAATTGGTTAATTTTTGTATATTTTAATTTTAATAATTGTCATAGATTTAATTTTTCTTGGCAAAAATCCCTGACTGTAAGTTATTATCCGCCATCTTGGCTTTCAGAAAAACTTGCCGACTTGCGGAGTAAGTTCCAAAACGACTGTATTAAGTTCCAAAAGGTTTATGTGACTGCAATCTACTTTAGCTTTTCGGTACTAGGTTATGCCTATTCTTAATACAGTTTTTAAATTTACATACAGATGGCGCTCTGAAGAAAATTTCAGTTCTACGATACATGTATTTGAAAGTTAATCAAGCAAATTTTTAAAATTTTACAGGAATTGGTTCAAACTTTCAATTTTCATCGATATGACAATCTTCGGCATACTGCACAAAAGAAAGATCCACGACGTCATAAGTTTGAAACGAAAGGATTGCAAATTGTAAGCTTACTATTCAGTGCTGCTAGTGGTGATGTTACAGCAATGCGAAGGTAAATATAAGCTTTCATTTGATTTTGTTTTGAATATTATTTATCATAAGAATTAATGACAACACAAAAAAAATATATAATCTTGTCCAAAATTAAGCTGACAAACACAAAATTAAGTACGGGGTTATTGAAATTAAACTTCACCAATTCTGGGAACTGCAGAGAGCATTCTACTGGTGCAAATGGCATTAACACAATACAGATAATGCGCTTGCCATTCATTAAACAAACAAAATTTGGTAGAAAAGGTCTCTGATAAGTGGCGCTGCATATAGTTCTACAATGTTCAATATGTCCTTGTTTTTTGAGAATGCTTTCTATGCATTAAATCGTGTTTTCCACATACTAATCTTTCAGCTGTGGTAGAAGTAATGTTTTTTTGTGATGAACCCAATCCTTTAAGAAGTCTGATAAAGAGAAGCCAGATGGGATAAGATCAGGTGAATTAAAGAGATCAAGCTGCTAGAAAAATGGCAACTGAGCACTTATGCATCGGTGAAGGTTTTCCATAAAACCTGTTTAATAACATAAGCATTGTGGTGAGGTGCACCATATCCTGTCCACACGTTATTTGCATTGTGCTCGCTAGCCTCTGTTAATAACCTCTGGTTGCAGTCTTACTACAGTGCCACATATTGGCGACATTTAATGCCAATTTTTGTTTATTTAATAAAATCTTGTAAACATTTGAAGGAGATTTAGCTGTGACGTAGAAGTAATATTAGGACATCTAAAAAGTCCAACCGGTTGCGAACAGCCTGTCCATAAAGAAACGACCGGTCGCAACGAGTGTTTTCATAAAGCGAGTGGTCGCACTAATCATGATCGGAGTCAAACGTTGGTTGGCTGCCTCAGTGAGTAGAATCAAAATGGCGGACAAAAGTAGGCAAATTCAAGTGTTCAGGTGCCCAGTATGTAATAAATATTTTTGGAGAAAGCAGATGCCGAAATACTTATTGGGCAGTATCAAGAAACCAGAATGAACACGAAAAAGACGGATGAAGAAAATTTAAGTACTTAACTTACGAGGGGAAAGCAAAAAGTAATAGAGTAACTTATTCACATTGTGACGACGCGTGCGTAATATCTTAAGTAATATTCCACACGTGCCG